>QZLH01000045.1:158392-181490 GCA_003833135.1 Oehlia diaphana
TATAGTCCACTCAAAGCCGAAATTTGTAACCTTTTTTAATCATAATCCCACGTTAAAATATTTGAGGTTTTATCCGGATCGAAACACTACCCATCTGTAATTATCTAAAGACAATTTTTAATATGTTGCCTCTTTCGCAAAACTTTTTTTTACCTCACATTCGGTGATATTTAAGGACGTGTTGGAGGGTTGACCGTATCAACGTAATACTTGAATCAACCATTGATCAAAACTCTAGCGCTAGGTTTATCTTTTGTGACTTTTTACTGGAATTTGATAGAAACCAGAATGGATTGAATGATGTATTTTCAATAGGAAGTTTCGAAATGTTTAGGGTTAATGTTCAAATAGTTTAACATCATACTGTATATTGTCATCACGACGAATCCTTACGATTACGGATTACGTGGAATTATTAAATATCTGGATTAAGACTGTTTTATATCGTGTTCTTTGGTATAATATAATTAATCAATTATTGTACTGTAAGTGAGATGCAAAAAATTTTCATATTTGTAGATTTCATATTACGAGCCAAGAGAATTTCTTGCTTATACGGTACTACAACTTCTTTATCAACAGATCTTAAGTTCGTAATTTTTGTATTATTATGAATTTCGAGTAGGAAATACAATGTTAAAAATAATTTGCAAATATAAAAATAATATTGTAATAACTGTAATAACGATACTTGTAGCATATTTTTTTTAAAACTATTTAACACCTTTTATTTAAGACGTTCCACGGCAGTAAGCTCATTGAGTAACCCATTGCTAAAAGTTTCACTTTCTGACTTTCATATTATGACAAAAATCCATATATCACAAATTTGATTGGCAAGACAAAATTAATAATTACATTCTTCATTTAATCGATTCTCCGAATGTATTTTAAATTTACGTTTGTGTGAAGAAATTATTCCTGATGAGATGAGATACGTAGCACGAATACATTGTATCACAATATTTTAAGAAATGTGTCATATATTTCGAAACGCACAAACATTTAAACCCTGAAATTTTAACGTATTTCCGTCAAACTGAAAATTCCTATTCACGTCTAAAAAATTTTCATTTATCTTATTTAATACCTTGTCCTAACCTCCATAAATTAGAATTCTCCTAAATAACTTAAACCATTAAATAATGAAAAGATCAATACCCACTATTAAGCGAAAAAAAGCTACCACATTAAACAAATAATATTGACACACCACTTGTTACATTTATTGATCCTACATTTCTTACAAGTTGAGTGAATCTACAATATTTGAACTAAATAATGATAGTGATGAATTTTATTATGAGAGTGTAGAACTGGGGGACAATTGAGAATTTCCAGATCTTCAATATCTTGAAACTACATTCTTACCAAGTAGTATTGAATGATGGGAACCCATTTACTTGAATCTCAAAGATTATCCGATCGAAAGTGACAACTATTTAAAATGATGTCTAAACATTATCCAAAGATAAAGAGGTTAACTACGGACGTTGATGCTTAATGCATAAATAAATAAAGACAGAGAAAGAAAAATTAAGGAATTAACCAGGAATTTGATAATCAAGCAGGTAAATAGTTTAATAAATAATTATTAAAAAAGGTTAATCATAATTTATATACTTGCACAGATATTTATTTATTCCATATATTTTGAAATTTTTTTTAGAACCTAATATATACTGTCATATTCATCTTCGCACAAAATATTACGGTTATATTCATGCATTTTAGTTAAAGTACCTGGTACCTATGCTGTGGAATATCTTTCTCACGCTTACAAAATCCTATCATCTACTCAAAAACTTTACACGCTTTTTACCTTTCGCTCAAAAATAGTGTTAGATTATCTCCAAGTACGAGGAGCGGGATGAATACAGTGATTTTTATTAGAATATTAAATATTCCTTATATTTATTTCTAATATAGAAACATTTTATGATTAACTCATTATGAGAGACTGATGGTTAAACATGACGTGAAAATTCAGTAGGTCAAGTCTAAACACGCTATGGGAATACCTACGGTATTCGGACAAGGATCCGAAGAACAATAAAAAATCCCTAATCCTAGCACTTAAATATGAAATATTGGATGTTATGCTCAAACGGAGTTGGATCACGGTCTAACGTGGCTCGGAATTACTGCAATATATATTCCAGAAACAGATGAATTCGAAAATATATTTATCATATTTAACCGTATCAAAATGGTGGATTTGGAGGTATAGGAAGAACAGCGTAGGTTTAATTTATATTGATATAATTATATCACGAAATTTCTGAATACTAAACTTTTTTTAATGTACACAGCAACCACGCTATCGTTATGGAAAAATTAAAGAGCAGTGGAAAGGACTATGATCTTCGTCCATTTATCGTTCAAATTAGAGATTTAGAGACGCACCAGCCTTTACTGCAATTACAATTGGAGATATCGGTTCCATAACGCTAATGATAATCGATCGATGATTTTGACCATATGAGAATTCCACGCTTTAATATGCTTTTACAAATTAAAAAAGCTACAAGCGAATACATAAGCCTGCCGAATAATAAATTATCTTATGGTGCAATGGTATTCGTTCGTGCCATGATTGTCACAAATGTTCGAATTTCACTTGCACTTGCTGCAACTATTGCAATACGAAGACAATTTGTTGATAATGATCAACCAAAAAAATTGAAAGACTGGTGAGTTAAAAATACATATAATTTAAATTAGTTTTCTTTGGTTTTTATTAATGTGTAATTTCTATAATGTAGACGTATAGTAGAAACTTCAGTGCTTAATTATACAATGCAACAATATCGATTATTCCCAATAGCCCAAGCTTATACCACACAGTAAAAGTCATTGATTTGTATATGAAATACCTTAAACGGAGTTCCGAAAGTGATTTTTCTCTGTTAGCAGACTTAAATCAGGATTAACATCCTTAACTACCATGATGGCAGTAGATTCAATTGATTCAAATTTTAATATACCAAAATTATTTACCAAATACAACTTACACATCAAACTGCTCGTTATGTAAGTAAAAAAATTTAGTAATTTTCTCTTTTTTTTCAATTTTTCTTTTTTGACAAAATTTTTTATTATTTAGCTTCTAAAAACCATTTGTGAAGTGATGTCAAGTAAAATCCTGAAATTTATGCCTCTCAATCAACCGATTGAATCAGTAAACCTTTTATTAAAAATAATATTATATTATCTCTTCATATAAGTTACCAAGAAAACCAACATTCGTATTCGTGAATTATTTTACTCGTTTCGCGCCAATGGTACGATTTTTAATCAAGGAAGAAATTATGGATTTTTTGTACAAAAAAAATTTTGAAATTAGAAGTTAGTTTTTAAATCTTTTTATGATAAATATCCGAGTGATGAACCATTTTTCCAAACCTAATTCTCTTGAAATTAGTTTAAATATTACCACTATTTGTTAAAATATAAAAACTTTAAATTTTAATGAAGATTCTGAAGGTTTAGTTTCTGCTGTCTTTTTATATTTTGATGATAATGAAGAAAATCAATACCCATTATTAAGCAATGCACATTAAAAAGAATTATCAGCTCACCTGTTACGATCAAATTGATAATCACAAAAGAAATCATGGAATAATTCAATATCTTTACCATCTTTTAGTAAAAACTTTATAACAGCAATTCATGAGCAACCACAACCAACTGAAGATGAAAGGTTGAGTATATTATATAGAAAAAGGAATTGATATAACAGATTCTGAGGCTAATCACAGGTATACGATTATTTGAAAGAAATAAGACCAAATGTGGTTGATACATTTACATGTCAGAATTTATGTCAGCGCTAAACAGAAAAATTATGACGCTTTGGCAGAGACCGACCACTTTGATGGCAAAGTATACGAAACGATGATTGATTGGGCTTCTAAAGAGCCCTTGAATGGAATTACTTTGAATGTTAATCCTAATAGAATTAGAAATGAGAATAAAGTTAAACTTTAAAAAGGAAAATTAATATTAAATATAAATTAATTGGTAATTTAGCATAATTTTATTTAGAATATAATTAAAGTAAATAAAGTTTTAATGGAAGTAGTAAATCAAGATCATGTTCTTATAAAAATTCCATTTTAATTTAATGTGTTGATAGATTTATGATGTAGTATTGATCTGTTTGATTGTTTGATGCTTTAAGTTTTCTATATTTTATAGTTTTACGCGCTCCCTTTAAAAAAATTAATAATGTCGAGATTGTAACTGGCTTAAGAACTCATTGTTGCCAAATTTGAAGCCTCATCATTACCCGATCAAAAATTTTTTTTTTAAATATAATGGACATATAATAAGTATATGTATTTATTTATTAAGCAAAATTTCAAAAGCAAGCGGATTTAATTGTAATTTTTCAATGAAATAAAACTAGAGTTATATAATACACTACATTCAACTCGTATATCTTTCCTTATCTCCCCTAAAAAATAAATCTTTATCACACGCCAAACACTCTTGATCCATTTATTTAGAGCGTTCTCAAGCATCTCCCTCAATGTGATTGAATGATGATGTCATTATGCTCAAGTATCATAATCAATAGAAATATCAATAGAATTAAAAGCTTGAGAAAGCTTTTTTTGAGCTACATGATTTCATTTGGTTACGAATTTTTTCAGATAATTATTTTCATAATTTTAACCATGCCTAATAAGAGACCCACCAAAAACAACCAACCCGGTTATTAAACCAACTTTTAATACTACTTCTTTTAATGATCTTACAAACATTCATCTCTTGTTGCAACTGCAGCAAAATCAAATTATAGCTCTAAGCAAAGCCGGGATGATTTTCTAATCGTGCGGCAATTGCATTAAAAGTAGCACGAGTAATACGAAAATGTTTTCGAAAAGAATTGTGACCACTTTCATCTGTTAAATATAGAAAAAACATCTACCCAGAACCTTTCAGTTTTAGGTCTTTTTTGCTGAGAAGCTCTCAAATTCAAATGAGTAAATATGGAAATGCTGCATTTGATGTAACTTGAGTAAAAGTTAAAAGGTGTGTATTTGCATTGAAAATTCTATTTTTCTTTTTAAAAACTTCTTGTATTAAAAGTAAAACAATAATTTTTTTACGTTGAAGAGAATTTTGCTGAGAATTCATTATTAAAGAGTAGAGTGTAAAGTACAATAATGAAAAAGTGTTATAAAAAATATGTAAAATCGTGAACGAGCTTGAGCATACTCTATCAATTGTAGATCATTGAAGAAAAAAGGTGGTTTGTAACTCATTTGTTTTTTCATCGAAATGGTAACTATGATATTTTTTTGGCCAATCAGATCGTTCATCAGTCTATCAATTGAGGTGCTTGAGAACGCTCGTAACAATCTAAACACTACCACATCTACCTAAAAAAAGACGGACCACTAACCATAAGGTGGGCAATACAAAACACTTCTTGATCTCAACTTCACCAGTAAAGAATTTGATGTTATTTCCGCATCGTGCGACCAAGATCACACCTTATTAAACACTCCTGATCTCAACTTCATCAATAAAAAGCTGATCAAGGAATAAATAGATCATCTTTAGCCACAAATACATTACATAATAATTCTCGTTGCACATCAAAACATTCTTGTTCCTACAAAACTAGACATTAATACTATACTCCTCTACTATACACTTCTCATCAACTCATATGCCTTCCCTATCTCCTACACAAATAATAATCGCCAAACACTCTTGATCTCAATTTCATCAACAAGGAATTCACTCCTCTAATCCATCAGCTCGTACACCTTCTCCATCTTGGGACTGTATATGGCCTTTGCATTTTTGTATACGATGGGGAGAACTCTAAGATGACTTTATGGTCGTCAAGAGTGATAGGGATTTCTTATTATTAGGCGTACCCTGAATCGATCGACTTTAGGAGCTGACAGCTACTTTAACTATTCAAATACATCAAATTATAATTCTTGTTGCACACATTATTGATCTCAATTTCACATTTGCACGACCAAGAAATAAATAGATCACGTTCTATACACTTCCCCATTATGCACTATCCATTAACTCATATATTTCCCATCTTCTTTAACTACAAATACATCAAATAACAATAGCAACACCAACTTCATCAATAAAAATTTAACGTTCTTATGACCAATAAATAAATGAATCCCACCTTATTTTGCACTGACTATCATTTCTCCGTCTCCCTAACTACATAGTAAGATATAAAAGAAAAAAAAATACATCAAATAATAATTCTTGTTACACGCCAAATATTTTTGACCTCCCATCATCGCGTTACTGATCCACTCAACTTCCATAGGGTCAAGAGGTTTATTGGCGGGGACGCCTATACTCAATCTCTCAAATAGCCAGAGGGTTTTCTTATCATCAATGAGAAATTTGATATTTCTTCCTTATCACGTGACCAGAATCCTTGATATCAATAAAATAAAAAGTTTAAAAATCCTTGCCACACAAATTTTCCTATAGTTTAATTTAAAATTGTTCATTTCTTAAGGATTGCATGATTTTAAGAAGCATTTTTGATGATTCCAGCAAAGTCAGAATTTGGATTTGATTTCCGGTCATACCAAAAAATGTTCACAAAGATTCTGCACCATAAAGTACCATAAAGTCTAGGAAGTTAAGGACTTTAAAAGGTATGTGTGTATAATATTCACAATAAATAGGGTTTTACTAATATTACCACTAACTCGAAAATCCCAATAAAATCAGGTTACTTTATAGTGAAATCACAATAAATGTAAGAAGGTATCCTAGTTATTATCATTACGAATAAGTAGTCAAATAATTACCCTTACAAAGTTAGGCAAAGAGTCCTTTCAATACGTAGTACCATTATTATGATTTAAACATTGATGAAAAAGTTTTGTATGCGATGCTGCGACGTCATCTTGACAGTCCATCATTTTTTAAGAATCTGGCACCTAAAGTATTGAATTGATGTTGTGTAAATGTTAAGAGATTAGCGCCGCCAATCCACAGCACTTTTTGTTGACTTCCCTAGCATGTTTAGGATTCTGATCAACGTACATTGATCAAATTTGAAATTCAACAATAGCACGCACTATCTGATCTGAATGATAGATAAGTTGTGAAATAATCTTTATAATAAATTTAAAATGTAATTTAGCAATCAGAGTATTTATTACTGGAGGGGATTTTTGTGAATGAATCTTTACGATAATACATAATAAAATAATTTGATATTAAAAAATTAATTTGAAAATTTAAACTTACTTGTAAATACACAACGGTGCTTCAGATCATGAAGTATACATCAACGCCCAAATAAATAGTATGCTTCACACTAGTATTTGTGATAACGTATTGAAATGATACAAGTAAAAATCTACTTTATACGGTTAAAAATATAGACCAGGTAAAAAACATAGTCTAATTCTAACTGCATATCACCCTAAAAAGAAAATGATTTTTAAAATTTGCGAATTTTAGGTAGGAAAGGGTAGCGATTCCGAAGAGAATTCTTGCAAGAAATACAGTATAAATTAGTAATTTTGAAAACAGCTTCGATATTTTGCTGCAACAGGTATAGTGACACGTACATATTTGGCAAATCATATAAGAAAGTTACACATACTAATCTGATATCCCTCCACGCTTTTTTTTTATTAAATCTCAACAAACGATTAGGTTGGACCGATCCTTTAGCTTCCTAAAATAAGGTACGTTCATATTTTAAAAATATAAACATAAGATAAGGAGATTTTATATATATTTTTCAACCTAAATTGGTTGTTTAATAGGTACGAAAACATTATTATGAAGCTTTGCATGTTGAATTGGCTGGATCAATCCCTATTTCTACGAAAGTTGTTTTGTTTTTAGAACGTCAAAAAAACACAATCTTTAAATCTGATGATTTAAAGTTTAAAAATTACGTAAGTTATAAATAAACAAATGTTCTTTGAAACACAAAAAATTCTTAATTCTCGTCATAATTCCAATTCAGCCAGGATTCAGATATTGAACTTGGTGATCACAAAGCCTCCAATATTGGTACAAGCAATCATTTGATTCCCTATCACATCCTCCTGCCGTAGGTGGATTAGATCTCACATAGATTATAAATCGATCGAAGTAATCAGAATCTCCCTCATCAGATGGCAATTACGCCTCATCATAGTGGTCCAGTAATGAGAAGAGGTTGGGTCCTCATCACCCGACGTCCTAAGAAATCTGATTCTGATTCTACACCACACGCCAATCAACACGGTTTAATCAAAAAATATCAAAATTTGAAATATTAACGTTAGCGTTCTAATGTAATGATGATGATTTATCCGATGGAAATTGATGATAAAGTACCCCAGAAAGACAGAAACTCCGGACATTACTACTCCTAGATGTTACAGAAGCAAGCAACGGCAAAATCAATAGTTCAAAATAAAGATTAATTATGATGCCGATTTTATATCAGAAGAAGAATCAGACCACTTTCGCCTCTCAGGAAAATGAAAAGGAAATGGTCTAAATCTTCTAGTAATCGTACCATTGAAACGTCTAATACTGATCACTGCTGATTCACCTTGAACTTAAATACTCCTTCCATCATTATCATCCACATTCTTTTTTTTTATAATTGCACATTAATTAGAAGGTTTATATAATACTTGTTCACTATTCTTGTACAATGATCTCAGAATTAAAAGAAATACTTCGGGTGAAGAATCAATGGACCGCGATGAGCTCAAAATTTCGTAAAACGCCACGAGGGTTGTATCGCATTACGACCTAGCTTAATACTGTAGCCGGACGAGATCCAGGACCAAGGAAAACGAAATAGTTGAACTTGAAAATTCCTAGAAATCTGATGATATTGTAGACAAACATCAAAAAATTCCTATTACAAAATTTGTTAAACCACCCACACAATCATGAATAAAAAATACCATCAAAATCTCGTGGAAGATAGTAAAGAATATTAAATTGATTTCAAGCTGACTAGAACGAAATTCAAAGTTACATTCGAATTAAAATTTCCGATGATGGGAGTAAAATTCGTGAACTATTCTTTATTGATCAAAGAATTGATTTGAATGATTGTGTCTAAATTCGTGATGGCGTCGAATTGTTCTTTGGTTACTATGTATTGATTCATAATTTATAAGATGAGCAAATACGTTATAAACCTACTGAAATGGTCAGTAGTTTTAACATCTACTTTTAGAATTATAAACCAGTTCACATTCCTGATGACGAAGATGCAATTATTTTTGATTAAAACCTTCTGTAGGTAGAGAAGTGGCCGGGAAGGAGGTCACGACGGATGTAGTGTGCGTGATGGAGGTCGTAAAAATCGGGATCGTGGTAAAGCCGCAAATAAGTTGGTGATTTTATTTTTCAATTAAAAAAAAAATTTTTTTTTTCCCAAAGCTTATCAAATCTTAAACAATCTATGTAGTAGCAAATTATGGTATAATCCCAAATGAATCTTCGAATGAAAAGTCCAACAGAAAGTAAGAAATAATAATTAGCTTATGAAATAATTATTTCATCATTGGTAAGGCAACAACCAACTTTGACATCGACGCTTTTTGAACGAAAAGAGCAAGTCAAAATGATGAAATTAGCTGTACTTATGTAAGTGAAATAATTAATCTAAGTCATACATACTTTCGTCTTTCTTAAAAATATACACTCATTGTGACCTTCTTAATCTATTAATCAATATCATGTAGATTTATGTAAGTATTATCAGTATACATTTTCTAACCTAAAGAAACATAAGGTAATATTCATGCTTCAAGTACTAGCAGCCCCTATTTCAAATCTCTCAGCAATTAAGATGGAACTTATTTACAAATGTAATAATGCATTGAAAATTTACATAGATTGCCATTTGATACACGCGCATTTTTTGGGTATTGCTATTGCACTTAAAATCTTCGGAGCTGAAGCGACAGGGTTCTTTTTCGGAGCTGGTTTTTCTTTAAGAGCGGGCTTCTCTTCTTTGAATGGCACTGGAATTCCGAAAGGTTCTTTGACAGTTCTTGATTCAACATTTCACAATTTTTTTATATTTATTTGTTACCAAAAAAAAAAAAATCTAAGGTTACTCGTTAAATTAGCAGGGTAATACAGCATATTTCAGGAAATTTATTTAGCCGACCTTATTGCGTAATTTCTTTGACAATCCAACTTGCATATTGTTATTCATGTATAATTTGTACCAGCTGGTTAATCCGTATCATTTGTACTATCATTAATTATTTGTACAGAAAACCGAATTCAGAAACAATGAGTAAACATATAAAGAAAATAATGGAAGTTTTAAATTGTCTTTATAACTTCATGTGATCAAGTGATAAACAGTATTACGAACGAAAAAATAGTGTAAAAAAATTATGTGATAATTGTGATATTATAGCAAAACGATAAGATATCAAGTCACAAATTAGAATTATTTTATTATTATGATTGATGACTATTAACATATTTAATGCTTAAAAAAAAAGAAAATATAAAATATTAATTTTATGCTCAATCATTAAAGAGCAATAAAAAAAAAAAAGATATTTTTAATGGTCGATAATTTTTTATTTATTTATTCAGATTAAAGAATATTATTTTTATCCGATGATATTTTCGTATTTATCATTTATAAAATTAAATCCCATGAGAATGACGAGCATGAAATTAAATCAAATGGCGTTATGGATTTTGATACACAAAGAATGGATTTAAAATCGTATATGGTTTACAATGATTACAATGATTTATTATGCATACTTGTTATACGTAAAAACATTTCGGAGTTTGAAATTTATATTTTTGGAAAAATTTTTGTAGATTAATTATGAGACAAGTGAGACAAGATTAAACGAATGAATGAAAATAAAAAGAGTTAGATTGATTACGTAGGTTTAATGAAAATGGTAAATATTGAGAACAAAAGCAACTCGATCACCCAATGGTGTTTAGCCGCGTTGTTACCTTATTGGCTTATCATGTTCGGTTGTGGAGTGATACAACACTACGCCACTCTAATAATTAATTTAATATTACTAACCTAAAAACAAAATAATATCCTAAATTTGTTTTCATTGATTAGTATATTAAGGTTGATACAACTGACAAGTGACCAATTATAACATTAGCTTTCCCGAATTAATAATAAATTTTTCATTTGAAGCCTGCTAGAAACAAGGAAGGTTCTAATGACGTTCCATTTTTATGTATGACTATAGTATTCATTTTATAAATTTCTTGTCATGTTTCACACATATTTATACATTTAAATTAATTGCATGGTAATTTTTTATTTAAAATTTTAAAATAAATAACATTTTTTACAATTTTATCATTTCGGCCGACGCTGAGTCACGTAATAAAGTGATAACCAGCTGATCCAGATGATCAATACTGTAAACTTATTAAATGCGGATATATATTATTTTTAAATGTCGATTAATTTATAACTCAAAAAATAAATTGGTGGGTTGATTATATTACATATTTGATTTTCTGATAAAGAAAAACTTCATTATTAATATTTTACAGTAAGCATGATTTTCACGTCTATTTTGCATATAGTATTATATAGACAAAAATATGTTCGCATTTACCAGATAGATAATAGTATAGATTAAAGTACCAATTTTATTTGTAACATAAAACATCGTCTATCGGATCTTTTTAGATTATATGCTTGCAAAATAATTTTATATCATAATAAGAAAATGTCCAAACTATAGGATTTGGATATGGCCTCAATCAAATGTAAAATGTGTCAGTTGAAAGTTAATCATGGAATGGTTGAATTAATTGAAGTCAAGATATTTTGAGTTGAAATATATAATAATTTTGACATTAGAAAAAACCTGAATACATTAAATCATTTCCTTCCGATATACTGTATCTGATAGTTAACCCAAGTAATATTCCCATCAGTCCATCCTCCTATTCACCCCTACATTTTCCTTTTTTGATTACCTTTTTTGTAACACTGATGATTTGTAACACTGCAGTTGAGCTTGTAATTAGAATAAATTTAATTTATTATATAATTTTTGAAAGTAAATAAAGTAAATGCAATCTGTTTTTAAAAGAAGTAGTTAAAAAAAATTATAATTACAAAGAAAATATTCTGAACGATTCTTCTTAAAAATCAACAATAGTCGAAATTAAGGCGCAGATAGTAAGCGCAGCTAACTGATGATGAAATGACAAGATTTTAGTGTCGGTAAATGGTAGGTACTGAAATTATCCAGATAAATTAAAAATTACATTAGGTATCATATAAACAGATAATAATATAAATTTTTTAATATTATGATATTCAGTGAATGTTAAAATCTACAGTATGTGAACAATTAAATTTCCTTACTACGCCCGTTAGAATATAATCCGGGAACTCCGAAATATTTATCTGGAATAGTAAAACGCCATATTTTTAGTATGACAAATAAATTAGTAAAAAAAAACCTGCTTATAAGCTGAATATTTTGGTAGTTTTCTTTGTTGAATGATTGTCAAAAAAAATTTTATATTTGGTGTGATGCACTACTGATATATACAAATAGAGTTAACCATTAGGATTCCTTAAGAATATTTGATTTTTTTTTATATATAATAATTTTTATTTTTAAGAATTAATATATTTTTCAAGTAATTCACACAAGACTTTGTAAAAAAAATCGAATAATTTTAAAAAAATAAAATTGCCAAAAGTAGATAACAATCACGATTTAAAGTTCAGCAGATCTTAGACATACAAGGCCTAGCTTAATCCATAATAGTAAATAGAACAACTTCGGATGTAACCCTGAATTCTGTAAAAAGAAAAAAAAAATTTTTTTTTCTTTCAAATAAATATTCTAAATTTCTTAAACATGTGTGACCTGAAAATGCGGCTGAACAGTATTATTTATTAGATTTCACAAATATTATATTTAAAAAACTTATCAATAATTAATTAAATACTATATACTATACTAAAAATTATTCCAAATAGCTAAAATCTAAAGCCCATTCAAAATCATCCAGGATCATATTATTTTCAACTTCTGGTGTTGTTGTTGCAATTTCTGTTTCTGTTGGTTGAAAAAATAATGAATTAAAATCATCAGACATTGGAAAATTTAAAGGGTCAATTTCATCTTCACAATTAACTACTCTTTGATTTTTTTGATTTTTTTGATTTTTTTTATATTTTTTTCTTGCACTCCAAATGTTCTTTAGGTCATTTCGAGGCCTTAATTTCCCAAATTTTTCTTTCATGTTAGTTTGTAATGTTTTCCATGAAATTTTTTTAACATTAGCATCAATTTGTTGTTCGACCCATTCATAAATGTAGTCCCTCTCGTAGGAAGCGATTGGTATATCACTAAGTAAACATACTATATGAAAAAAAAAATATATATTATTTCAAATATTATTTTTTTTTTAAAAAAAAAAAATGTATGTTGTAATTCCTTACAATTAGGATCAAGCTTATTAACCCAGCTAAAATTTACATTTATAAAATGGAAATTATATTATTATTCGGTATAAGTTGTAATATTAAAATTAAAATTCAAATCCATTAGCTGATAAACTTACAGATTATATATTTGTTTTGAGTTATAGGGAACAATTTTGCTCAATTGAGCCAACGGTTTTCGATCAATTTTCCCCCCACTGATGTATCGCTGCATATGTTCAATAATAATCTTCTCGCTCTGAAAAAAAAAAAAAATGAAAAAAAAAGTTAGAATTAAAATATTAAATTAAATTACTAATTATTTAACATACATCAAGATCAATCTTAGATTTTTTGCTTTGACGATTCATAATTTTATGAATTTAAAAATTTTAATTTTTTTATTATTTTGTATGCTCCATTTCAACTATATTTATATTTTAAATTCTATATAGCCATGGAAAAAAACCTATTACACAATCACGCAGATATTAAAACCGACTAAACATATGACTACATATAATGATTTTTTTTTTATGACATTGATAAATAGCCATAATGGAATAATTCTTTGAGTTATCATCTTTGATACTTGTCAAAGACTGTAAACTCTTTTTTATATGCATTGTTACGTTTTTGTCTAATATTATGAAAATCGGGGTACTGCGGATTCTGCACTTCAATATAAAAACGTACGGATCAAACAAAATTAAACTGAAAAATAAGAAAGAACGAAATTCCGATATGGAAACGTCATATAAAGTAACTAAGTTTTTTCTCAAGTTCAAGTCATAACATTGATATGTGTTAATGTATCATTTTTTCTTTTATTTAACGTAAAAAAATAAATAATGACAATTTTTTAATTTTATTTTTTTGTTCGTTGTGTGAATGTGTGTACGACCATGTACGACCATGTACAGAATACCACTTGATCATGATGTTTTTTATTATGTTACATCATGCACCTCTGTCAATATGCTAGTTTTGGCATTTTAACAAAGTAACAATAACATAAATTAACAGAGTATTCCACGGAAAGCCAGATTTGAAATATAGAATAACAAAATTACCTTGTTTTCTGGGAAAAAAATAAGACCATAATTGTAAGGGTCATGTGCGATGATCAGCATATAAATGTATTGATGAGACCAAAAATAGTAAGATCGTAAACATGCACATATTTTAATTCTAATTCTACACAATGATAAAACGTAGTCTAGTGATTCGGAGAACATTTCCGTCTAGAATTATTAATACTTGTTATTTTCTAGTTTTTTTTTATTGGTCGTTAGATAATTGATTTAGGAAGTTCATTATTGAAACGCCAAGTCTTATGAAGTAATTTTTGAATGAAAAGTTACAAAATAATTTGCCAATTTTGGTCACTAATTTATTGTTATTCATGATAAATTAAGTAGCATTATTAGTCGCTTATTATATTTTTACATGTAGTGAACTTAAAAAAATAGCCTCCGATCCTGGTCTTTTTTATTCCACATTTCATCATTCAAAACACATGCACGAATTGTCAGGCACTGAACTTTAAAAAATTTTTTAAACGTATTACGATAAAATGTGATTTGATTGGTTCGGAAAGTAAACACCGTTCAAATTAATTTATAAAAGTTCTTATTTATACAACACATAAATTAAAAAAAAAAAGAAATGATGAAACGCCAAAATCTTTTGTGTATTTTATAGATATTAACGTTTAATTGAATGAAACATATTTTTTATTTTAGAGATGTTAAAAAAAGGAAATTCGTGGCATCTACATGTGAAGCAAGCTGCATGCTTTACATATGGTAAATTTTGAAAATAACGCTCCAATCTCCGATTGTTTTTTTAATTCTACTTTAGTTTTTTACCGAATTTTACCAAATTTCATAAATTCTCGTTTTATTTATTTTATTTTTTTTTTAAAAAAAAAAATTCTATTAAATTAGTTGATTAATCTAATATATTCACGTTCACGGTAAATTATGAAATACGAGCCGATAATTTTTGGTCGAGACTCAAGATTTACACACTGCATGAATGACTTCTTATTCATTTTATTGATCATTTGTTTGTTGTTGTACATTTTACGCCATAATTCCATCTCATACATAAATAGCATAAATAGACTAAAAAAAAAGACCAAGTTTCTTCTCTTTAAAAAAAAAAAAAATGGCAAGGCTTAACAACGACGTAATGCTCCTAATATTGGAGGAATTGCAAAATGATAACAAGACTCTTTATTCATGCCTTTTGATTAATAGGACTTGGTGTAAAGCAGTTATTCCAATTTTATGGAAAAATCCAAATAGACAAGATATTAACGAACGTGTTTTCTTTAATGTAATACTTTCACATTTGTCAAAAGAATCAAGAAATAATTTGATGAACCAAGGGGTTAAACTTATTGCACAACCATATCAGAAAACTCTTTTTAATTATATCAGATTTTGGAAATACTTGGATCTATGTATTTTAGATCGCATCATACACGATTTTTTCAAATACCCTGAGTCCAAAATTTATATTGTAGGAAATGAAATATTGAATCTATTTAATATGAATACAAAATTTATTTCTATTGCTATACACAAGCTATCACATATTTATATTACAGGGACTGAGCATTGTTTCTCAGAAATTTCAGAACTTGAATACTTTTTTTGTGATATTGAAATCAATAGTAATGTTTTAGAGAAATTGGCTATGATAAACTCATCAATTAAAAGGTTGAGATTTGAAATCAATAACATCACAAAAAATCCTGGAATCATTAGATTAATTGAAACTCAAAAAAACCTAAAGGAGGTTATCGTTAACTCAAATAATTTATTTAGTAATGAGTTCTATTGTAAATCACTTGAAGAATCGCTAATTAATTGTGCAGATACTATCCAGTATTTAAAAATAGATTGGATACCTACTACAAATTATCTTTCTTACCTTGTAAATTTAGTAAGTTTAAAAATACAAGGTGCTCGCAGTGCAAATTGGTTATATTTAGAAGATGTATTTTTACCTCATTTAAAAATTCTTAAGGCTCGATATATCCCATCTAGAATTTTGGCCAATTTAATTGTAAATACAAAAGGAAAGCTTATTGAAATCAGAATTCTTTTCCAACATTCCAAAGATAATGAAAAGCTTATCCAGGCAATTTATAGTAATTGTCCAAATCTTAATTATCTTCAATTATCATTGAATGATATAAATATTGCAGAATTTGAAAAGATATTAATTCACTGTAGATTTTTAATTGGACTAGAAATTATGGAATCAAATGGTTTTTATCCTTATAACAAACATGATTGGAATAAATTAATGAAAATATTAGTGAATTCTTCTTCAACTAATTTGTTCAAGTTTAAATTTTTTACTATGAATGTAGAGAATATGATAGAAGCTTTAGAATTATTTCTTGATGGCTGGAAGGATAGATGTCCTATAAGATTGAAAACAATTCCATTAAAATATGAATCGTATCAACTACAGCAATTAAAAGACCTATTACAAATGTATAAGGTAAAAGGTATCATTAAAAATTATAGCGTTAATAGTAGTATTGACGAAATTGAATGTATCCAATTGATTAATTGATTGAATGGTTGAAGCAAACGAAAAATGTAAACATCTTGTGAGATGAACTCAAGATCTTTTCTTTTAAATTTATCATATTTTTTTATCTAAATTCTTTTCTTCTATTATTTTTATGTTTTTATCTAAATTTTTTTTTCTATCATTTTTATGTTTTTATCTAAATTTTTTTCTATCAATTTTTATGATTTTATCTAAATTTTTTTTCTATCATTTTTATGATTTTATCTAAATTCTTTTCTTCTGTCATTTTTTATGACAATTTTTATATAAATAAATAAATATTTGTATTCATAAAAAATAAAGTATCTTTTTATGTATGTCATTTAAAATTTGGTCATATCAATAATATATTAATATGAGTAATAAAGAATTAAATAGAACGGTTATGGTACATTTTGCCAAATGGATGTTTCGTCGAAGGGATGATTCACTGAAGGGATATTTCAACGAAGTGATGTTTAACGAAGGGATGTTTCAACGAAGTGATGTTTCAATAAAGTGATGTTTCAATAAAGTGATGTTTCAACAAAGTGATGTTTCGCCGAAAGTACATTTCATCGAATCATCCCATTTTACCGAATTGCCAAAAATCAACACACGCAATGAAGATAAAAAATAAAGATTCTTATTTTTAAATATTTTTTCCATGATATCCAATCTATGAGAATGAGATAAATCATCTAATTCAATAATTTTTTTAGATATAAAGATTTATATTTAGTATTAAGGCAATAAAATAATCAAGTAAAATAAATAATTTTTTGGCGAAATATTATATTTGGCAACGCAAAATATTCATTTGGCGGTGAAATGGTTTTAGCGAAGTGGAATTCGTTGAGATGGAGTTTTGGTAAAACGGTATTTCCCTTCCTTTTTGGCAAAGCATCTCTTCGAGCGAAATGGCTTCGACGAAGTAGATTTTGGCGAAAGTCTCAATACCATATAGAACTTGATTATGGCTTAACAAAATTTCAGGTGTTATTAAATAAATAAAGAAATAACAAATTTTTTTAAAAATTATTTTATAAACAATCGATATACACCTGTAAAAATATAAATACCTGAAAAACTTTTCTAGACTAATTTTATGTCTGTATGCAGTACACCATACGTTAAAATTTCGTGTCAAAGTACTGTACCATCTGTTGAGTTAGTAAACTAGATCTTAAGCACTTTAAAAACTAGTACTCCTAATAATATATTATTCAATTTCCCTCATGGACACAATTCACACAACCTACAGACAGTTATCCTTTAGCAATTTGGAGAGTTCAGCTAAATTTCTTCCTGATGATTGTCTAAGCGTATCAAATTAAAATTATGTGGTGGGTAACATCAATTTTTTTGCTCCTTGATTATATCGGATAAATTTATACCGATCCTTTTTTATCCTCATCGAGTATCCAAATTAAATTGTGGTGGGTAACACCAATTTTTTTGCTCCTTGATTATATCGGATAAATTTATTTTATCCACATCGAGTATCCAAATTAAATTATGTGGTGGGTAACACCAATTTTTTTTTTATAACCTTGGAATTCTTTTTCACACCAAATTTTTTTTATAATCGTAGTTCTTTTTACAGATTTGACACAAACTTGTTCCCAACAGAATTTATATTATAAAAATGAGCTTTATTAATGAAAACCAATTAGTATCTGATAAAAATTCTAATCCCGTAAAAATTGATCATGAAAATTGTTATAACCCAGGTAATAAAAAATATTGGTGTAAAGAATGTGTTCCTCGTTGCATAATTGAAGGATGGACTAGTGGAAGTGATGATATTGATAATTTTATCAAGGATACGATTTATGATGCATGTGAGAAATATGTTGGTGAATATAAATATGGCCCATCATTTCTTGAATGGGTTCCGTTTGATAAATTTAAAGATATGAAAGAAATAGGTGAAGGTGGATTTGCAAAAGCGTATTCTGCAACTTGGACTGATGGTGATGCAAAATACACTAAACAAGATGATGGAAATTGGATAAAAAGAGAACCTGCACCTTTGGAGATTGCTTTGAAAAGGTTAAATGGATCACAGATTATATCTCCTGGTTTTATAAATGAGGTATTTTTTTTTCATATGTATTTATTTATAATTTTAAAACTATAAAAATATATTTAATTTATTTTAATCTGTATAATAGCTTAAAACACATTGGAAATTAAATTGCTCACAAAGTAATTCTTTAAAATTTTATGGAATGACTAAAGATCCAAAAACTAAAGAATTTATAATAATTATGCAATATGCAACAAATGGAAATTTGAGAAATCAACTTGCAATTAATTTTAACAAAATTTTATGGAAACCAAAACTTAATTATTTACGTGAATCAGCAATGGATCTTTCAAATTTACATAAATTAGGATATTTTCATGGAGATTTTCATAGTGGAAATATATTACATATTGGCGAAGGAACTTATGTGTCAGATTTTGGATTATCTGGACCATCAAATGAACAAAAATCAGATAAAAAAGTATATGGTGTATTGCCATATATTGCTCCAGAAGTTTTAAATGGAAAACCATATACATTATCTTCAGATATTTATAGTTTTGGCGTAGTTATGGCTGAAGTATCATCTGGAAAACCACCTTTTTATAAAAGAAATCATGATAATAGCTTAGCATTAGAAATATGTAATGGACTTAGACCAGGATTTGGAAAAGGAACTCCTGAAATTTATAAAAAATTAGCTCATAGATGTATGAATGCTAATCCAAATCAAAGACCAACAGCTATTGAATTAACTAATATATTAGATGATTGGGTATGTTATAGTAATAATGAAAAATATGGATATAAAGGAGAAGAAATTAAAGCTGTATTTGAAGAAGCTGATAAAGAAATACTAAATATTTCAGCCTTATATGAAAAGAAACCTGATGCTATTTATACTAGTAGAGTATTTACATTTAAAAATTTGTCAAAACCCATTAATTCATCTTTTATTGGTACTACATATCTTAATGAAGAAGGTAATAAGGTATCATATTTTTTAAATTTTATGAAATAATTAAGATAATAACCAATTTTATTTATTATAATAGGTTATCATCAAGATTCTCAATTAATCAACTTAAAGATTTCTAGCACATTAATATTAGAAGGTAAATATAATTCACTATATATTTATAATATTAATTTCACAATGATGAAAAATATATTAATGTTTTATTACTATCTTTTATTAATAGATGAAGATAGTGATAACAAATAATAATTATTTATTTTATATTTTATTTTTTTTTTTGGAAATTACTAGTTGTAATATGTTATATTACAACAAAATAATCAATATAACAATAAAATTTTTAATTTGTATTTAGATAAATTGTTTATTTATCACCGTTTTCAAAATGGTGTATACAATGTTGATCATCTGATAAAAAAAAACCCAAATTTTTGCCAAATATTTTAAACTTATTATATGTGTTATGTTCTTTTCTTATGATTACCCAAGATTTCCCTGCAATAATTACATTGGTAGATATGTTTACAGCTTCTCCTTAAGTTTTTAGTCAAGTTATTATGTGTTGTTTTGAGTTTCCTTCACTTAAAGTTCTGTAATTATTGAGATTATTTGTGATTTCTTGTATTTCTTTTAAACCTTAAGGTTCTTATTTTATCTTTTTATTTTTAGATTTCATTTTCTCTTTAGTTATAACAGTTGTAATCAATTATACTAATACTATTAACAAGAAATTGTAAGTAATTTAAAATTTTTAATCATTACAATTATTAACATAATTTAATAATTTGGAATTAATTAAAATGGTTTTGGAAAATTATATATAACTATTCTGCAAATGTTAGAATATTTAGAATCCAAGTTCTATCAAAATTTAATGAATATTGAAGAGGTTATATGATTTATTATAAAAATCTTACATGTACTTAAAATGTAAATTTTTTTGCACGCGTGATACAATATTTTTCAAATGTTATACAATAATACTAAAGATGGTCATCGGTCCTAGAAGACCACGGTCCTACGGTCTTACACCATAAAAAGACGGACTGGTCCGTCTTAGTGTAGAACTGCGGTCTTTCAGTCCTGTATTACATATAATAAGACCATCGGTTTTTTTAAAGACCGCAGTCTTTTTAAGACTGATCGGTCTTTTTTCTTTTTTTTGCAAATAAAAAGATTTTTTTCCTTAACTTTATTAGGAATAGCCTTGTTTTATAAATGAACACTAATTGGGATGATCTTTAATATAATTTTTTTTTTTTTACAAATCACCCAGATATATGATCATCACATACGTCATGCACTTACTATTATTGTATTAGTGACAATCATATGATCATTTTTATTTAATCAAACACTTTGGTAATCATGATCTTTTAGCTAAATATGAGTTAAGCATGATAAAACTAGTTGTATTTATGCAAAATGCATCACTTGCACAGTAGTTAAAAAAATTTTTCCCATCACGCAATTTTTTTTTTATTAAAATTTTTTTTTTTTTTTTGAATTATGGCTAAAGAACAAGAACAAGAGGATAATTACAATTCTTTTCCATATGAATCCTTTGTAGAGGATCAAATTTTTATTGATTATGAGGATGAGGAAGATGAATAAAGAGATAGTGAAATAATAACAGAAATGGCTGAAAGAAAAACTGAAATTACTGAAACGGAAACTGAAACTTCTAGTACTGAATTTAAAGAATTAAGACAAGCTCGAGTTTGGAAACATTTTGAAAAAAAGACAATTGAAAAAGAAGATAAACAAACTGAAACTTATATTTTATGTCATATTTGTGAAGGTCATTTCTCTGCAAATAATTCTACTACAACTCTTGAACGTCATTTAAAAGCTAAATATTTTGATGTATATAAAGACTTAGGTCAAGTTGAATCTAATGCAAAATCCTGGACAGTTGATATACAACAAGAAAAGCATAATCTTTTTGTTAATTGGATTATCACAGACCAGCAACTATTTACCGTTGTTGAAAATCAAAGTTTTAAAAAGTTTATAGCATCTATTCAACCAAAATACAAAATTCTATCTCAACATACAATAAAAGATATGATAATGAAAAAGTTTGAAAATGCACAAATTCAAATAAAAAACTACCTTCAACTTACAACTTCCAAGATTTCGTTAATAATGGATATGTAGATAACAATTAGTTCATTAGGTATTTTGGCAGTAACAATTCATTTTACAAAAGATGATTGGCAGTTTGATCACTTTGTATTAGATGTATTATATATTCCTTCACCACACACAGCTTTAGCAATTAAAGATTCTATTATCAAAATTATTTCAGAATTAAATATTGCAGATCAATTAATTGGAATTACTAGTGACAATAAAGCAAAGATGTTAGCTGCGACTCGACTGATTAAAGAAGATCTTAATTTATCAGAATTTTGCCACTATCGCTATGCAGCACATATTTTAAACCTTGCTGTTGAAGCAGCATTTAATACAAGTATAGTTCCTAATTGTGTCAAAAAGTTGCGTATATTTATTAGTACAGTAAGAAATTCATCTAAACAAATGGATAAGTTAAAGGAGTTTTTTCAAGTTGAAAAAATTAAATTTAAAGTACCACTTCCAGATTGTACTACAAGATGGAATTATGCATTATATATGATAGATCAAGTATTAGAAATTAAACCTCTTTTGGCTCATTTAGTATCAAATCTTACATCATTATCAAATAATTGGCCAAATGAAGAAGAATGGAATATACTTACCATTTTAGCAGACTTATTAGCTCCTTTTGCATTAGTAACAAGAGTGATATCTGCTTCTAGTTATCCAACTATTGGTGAAGTTAAATTACTTTTTAAAGGTATTAGAATGCATTTAAATCAATCTCGAGGTGAAAATTTTATTTTACAAGACCAAGTAGATGAAATGAACCATGTTTTTACAAATTATTTTGATGAAATAAGTGAGGCATTACATGTTCCAGCCTTTTTTGATCCCCGTTATAAAAAATTAGCATATGGTGATATGTCTCAAAATAATATTTTTGAACCAATTTGTAGAGCAATGGCTAATTATAGAGAAT
>QZLH01000046.1:0-16914 GCA_003833135.1 Oehlia diaphana
CAGTGATGGACAATGACCAGGTCATATTGAATTTTTTAAATGACCGTGATCATATGTACTTATGACCGGTGGTCATATGCCTATTGGTCATAATTATATAATCATAATGTCATTGGTTAATGATCACATGATCTATATAACTATCTTATAATTATAAGTTTATGGATAAATTTCTGGCAGATTTAACCAATTTTATTATATAAAATATCATGATTTGATTGGTTAATAATTTATGACCATAGTCATATGATCTCACAAATTCAAAATGACCAAATGACCTATGACTAGTCATATAGGTCATAGTGGTCATTCTAGGTCATATTCCAACACTGGAATAACTAGATAAGAATACATATACAAAAACTTTCACCATTTGAGATTAATTTACGGTTACTTCTCATGAAAATAGAAAAAGACCATAGTAACATGTGGACTAAAAGCAAGAGAAAATATTAAAACAAGTAGTTTTAAACGTATAAAATACATGAAAACATAATTTTAAGTGTTCATATTTATTAAAATAACGTAGTTATAACTTGAAATTCTCGCATACATATATATACGTACCTGTCAAATCTGACGCTGCCTCAAAGTAAAGTTTTGACAAATAAATAAATTTCTAAATTTTTTTTTATTTTTTAAGGATTTATCATGTGAATTTTGGTGCCACAGCATGATGATCTGCGGTTTTTATAGCTCATGAAATTTAGCCAATTTTGGCATTTTTATAATAACTTCGCCCTGAATTTATATAGTAATTTTCTGTCGTTCGTAGGCAGATCGGCTCTTAAGATTATTTTATTATTTAAAAAATATTGTATAAATATTTGGCCATTTGGTTAGTATCTTTAAATTAAATGCATGTTCAATTTTAATTTTATTTATTTATCAAGCCTTTAAAAATAGAAAAAACATGTCTATTTTTACATTTTTCTAATTTCGAAAATCTAATGGCTTGAATGTTGTTATGACAAAAATTATATATTGTTCAGGTCAAACTAAATTAACAAAATATTTAAAAATATTAGTTCAGTATTAACCTATAATAAGTAAAGAATTATAAACTTACTCTAAATTTAAAGAGATTTGAGTAGACTCAATTTGAATAGACTCAGCACTAGCTTGCAATTCTGAAGTTAAATTGTCACTACCTTTAATAAACAGTTTTATTTATTTCATCAATATATTAGTAATAAAAATAAATATATGGATGTGAATAATAAATAAATACCTTTGACAAATAACTTGTTAGTAACAATATTTACAAAACCCATTCTTTCAAATTCATCCAATATTTTATTAATAGTTGGTCTTTGTTCAGGTTCTTGGTGCCAACAATTTTTATAGAGTTTTTCATATTCTTTAGGGGTACCTAGAATTGTAACCTCACGAGCACCATTACTAATAGAAACAGCAAGTGCAACTTTATTATCATTATCTTTAAATGGAGGATATCCACTAGAAATTTCCCACATTAATACACCAAAGCTATAGATATCTGAAGATTTAGTATATGGAAAATTTGGATCTACAAAACGTTTTGGTTCCATATAAGCAACAACACCAAAATTACCAACGTAGGCTGTTGAAGTTTGATTATTTTGATTTTTTGAAATGCCAAAGTCCATAATTTTAGCATTATTTTCATGAATAACTATATTCTTAGAATGCTAAAATAAAGATTATATATATCATTTATTTAGTACTATAATGATATTAGATAAAAATACTAATACTTACAAGATCTCTATGTAAAATATTTTCATTATGCAAATAATTTAATCCATCTGCAATTTGAAATGCTAATTTTTTCTTATCATTCCATGTCAAATCCTTAAAATTATTTTTGAGATAATTTTGAAGATCTCCGTCATTAGCATACTGCATAATAAGAAGATATTCATTTGTTTTTGGATCTAAAGAAAAAATTTTTATTATAAGAAATTTTCAAAGAATTAAAAAATAAAAATGCAATGTAGATAATATTCAAATTACCTGAACTAATACCAAAACAACGTATAATTCTGTCACTATAATTAAGGTGCAGATGCATTTTTAGTTCATGAATAAATGCATCTAATAGATCATTCTTAATATAAGTTGTATTAGTTAATTTTTTACAAATAACATAATTATTAGTTTTAGTCCAAATTGCCTTTGATATTGTTCCAAATCCTCCCGCATAAAGTCTTTCTGTATTTTTTAGCTCTTTATAAGATATAAATTTAACTCTTTGATATTTTAGAGCATTTTCAATCCATTTATTTGCACTTAAACTTTCTTCTTCTGCATTTTTAGACCAATGAACGTGCTTTTCTAATACTTTTTTCACTTTACCAATTCTATAAAGAAATCTAGGTCTATACTGAACATTATTAATTTCTTGCTGAGCTGCTTTTTGATACCAATAAGAAGCTTTTTCAAAATTCTTTTCTGTTCCATTTCCATTTTCATAACATAAAGCTAAATTATTCATTGCAACTTTATTGCCATTTTCTGCTGCTTTTTGATACCAATAAAAGGCCTTTTCAAAATTCTTTTCTGTTCCTTCTCCATTTTCATAGCACATTGCTAAACTATTCATTGCAACTTCAATGCCATTTTCCGCTGCTTTTTGATACCAATAATAGGCTTTTTCTAAATTCTTTTTTGTTCCTTTTCCATTTTCATAACATATGGCTAAACTATTCATTGCAACTTTATTATCATTTTCTGCCGCTTTTTGATACCAATAAAAGGCTTTTTCTAAATTTTTTTTTGTTCCTTCTCCATTTTTATAGCATATGGCTAAACTATCCATTGCAACTTCATTACCATTTTCTGCTGCTTTTTGATACCAATGAAAGGATTTTCCTAAACTCTTTTTTGTTCCTTCTCCTTTTTTATAACATAAGGCTAAATTATTCATTGCAACTTTATTACCATTTTCTGCTGCTTTTTGATACCAATAGAAGGCCTTAGCTTCATTATTTTTAGTACCAATTCCTTCCTCATAACATAAGGCTAAATTAAACATAGCAGCTTTATTACCATTTTCAGCTGCTTTTAGATACCAATAAAAGGCTTTAACTTCATCCCTTTCAATACCAATTCCTTCCTTATAATATAAGGCTAAATTAAACATTGCAACTTTATTACCATTTTCTGCTGCTTTTAGATACAAATAAAAGGCTTTGACTTCATCCTTTTCAATACCAATTCCTTCTCCATAACATAAGGCTAAATTAGTCATTGCATCTTTATTACCTTTTTCTGCTGCTTTTTGATACCAATAAAAGGCTTTTTCAAGATTTTTTTCTGTTCCTTCTCCATTTTTGTAACATACGGCTAAACTGTTCATTGCTTTAGTATTATTTTTTTCTGCTGCTTTTTGAAACCAATAAAAGGCTTTTTCTAAATTCTTTGCTGTTCCTTCTCCATCTATATAACATATGGCTAAATTATTCATTGCTTTAACATATTTTTTTTTTGCTGCTTTTTGATACCAATAAAAGGCTTTTTCTAAATCCTTTTCTGTTCCTTTCCCATTTTCAAAACATAAGGCTAAATTATTCATTGCAACTTTATTACCATTTTCAGCTGATTTTTGATACCAATAAAAGGCCTTAGCTTCATTATTTTCAATACCAATTCCTTCCTCATAACATATGGCTAAATTAAGCATTGCATCTTCATTACCATTTTCTGCTGCTTCTTGATACCAATAAAAGGCTTTAAATTCATCCCTTTCAGTACTAATTCCAAATTGAAAACAATAACCTAATTTAAATTGTGCGTTTTTATCCTTATTTTCTGCTGCCTTTTGATACCAAATAAAAGCTCTTTCTAAATTCTTTTCTGTTCCAATTCCTTCCTCATAACATATGGCTAAATTAAGCATTGCAACTTCATTGCCATTTTCAACTGCTTTTTGATACCAATAAAAGGCTTTAAATTCATCCCTTTGAGTATTAATTCCAAATTGAAAGCAATAACCTAATTTAAATTGTGCATTTTTATCCTTATTTTCCGCTGCCTTTTGATACCAAAGAAAAGCTCTTTCTAAATTCTTTTCTGTTCCAATTCCATTTTCATAACATAAGGCTAAATTATTCATTGCAACTTCATTGCCATTTTCTGCTGCTTTTTGATACCAATAATAAGCTTTTCCTAAATTCTTTTCTGCTCCTTTTCCATTTTCATAACATAAAGCTAAACTATTCATTGCAACTTCATTGCCATTTTCCGCTACTTTCTTATACCAATAAAAGGCTTCTTTAAAATTCTTTTCTGTTCCTTTTCCATTTTTATAGCATATGGCCAAATTGTTCATTGCAACTTCATTACTATTTTCTGCCGCTTTTTTATACCAATAAAAGGCTTTTTCTAAATTCTTTTCTGTTCCTTCTCCATTTTCATAACATATGGCTAAATTATTCATTGCATATTCATTACCATTCTCTGCTGCTTTTTGATACCAATAAAAGGCTTCTTCTAGGTTCTTTTCTGTTCCTTCACCATTTACATAACATATTGCTAAATTAAACATTGCAACTTTATCACCAATTTCTGCTTCTATTTGATACCGATAAAATAATTTATTTTTATTGTTTTCAAAATCAGCCATTTTTTAATAAAGAAATTTAAAACAACTATTTTTAACTTGTAACAATCAACAGTTGGTTTATTGGTGTAATGGAAGTGGTTTTCCGAAAATTAATGTCGCACAGGAACACAAAGAATCTGCGGTCACATGATATTCACTAATATCACAGGCCACCGGTCACGAATCACGTAATGATCGGCACTGGTCATCCGCAGCAAGCTACCATAGGAACTGATTGGCGTACCAATCAGGAATGGACAAACCATATTATGTATATATAGTTTTCGCCATTGGATCCGATGTGAAATTAGCTCGGATACTATGTAATGATTACAGAAGATATGGGTCCGGATGATTACAAATGATTACAAATCAAAATTGATCAATCGGCCCGGTTCACCAACCAGAATCAATGAAATTAGGAGCGAAAATCAGTAGTATATAAGATGAATAATTAATTCATAGTACTCAATATGTTGTTTTAAATAATATTTGTTCATTAAATAACGTTCAAGATCGAAAATGTGTAAATTAATTGAATAAATCTCATTAAAACTACCACGTAACTAACAAATAGAATAATTTATAGCAACCTATTAAAGCATTTTCCCTTTTACTTATTTAATTTATTAGTATTCTATACTGTATGTGATAGCGAAAAATCAATAAAATTAAATATTTCCTTTATATACGTAATAGAGTGGCTTGAAATACCATTTTATTGCTTTAAATAGGTTTGAGAACACTTTATTTAGTGTGGTTTTAGTGATTCTAGTGTAATGGCTTTGATTCATATTGATTTCAGTGTTAAAATACCAGTTTATTTTTTAAGCTCTCAGTATCTTGGTACAAAGTGTATTATCGACTCACAACCGACAAATCATTTTTGACACTCATCATCCCGAGTCCCGACACTATTATCTTTTTTTTAGACGCAATAACCGAAACTATTTACCCAAAAAATATCCAAATAGCAAATTTCTTTTGTATTTTCTGAGTCTATATTGATACAACAAACAATTATTATTTTTAAATTGATATACGGCATAGTTATATAAGCCTTATAAAAATTCTATCTATCACATGCGGTCAGCAATTTTTACGTTACAATTGTTACTATTAATTTTCATGAATTATCCGACTATTATCGGGAAAATATAAATAGGTAACAAGAGATTAGCACATATTATCTCTTCAAGGGACAGAATTACGCAATGCACTGGAATTATCCAAAAAAAGAAGGATCTACATTATTTTCATTCTATAGTACCTTTTTATGTATTTGCTGTTCTAAAAATTATTGCGATTTTCAAAATGGTTGAAATCGATGTCGATCATGTAACACAAAAAAAAATTTTATATGCGAAAAAAAATTTTTGTTCTTTATAATTAAAGTCTAAATTTTTTATAGTTCTACTATATATTTTTTTTAATATTTCAATAAATACGTGTGTATACTATGAGTTTGTAAGGTTTAGTCAAAAATAGACTGGTATTTTTACTCTTTAACTCCAAGATTCACACTTGAATCACACTAGAATCACACTTAGATCACAGTGAATAAAAAAGACTCTACACTAGAATCACACTACAACTAAACTAATCAAAGTATTCAACGGATAAAAAATGTACAATGTTTGGATGATCAAGTCAGACCTCTTGGGAAGCAGTAAAATGGTATTTTATGGCACTATTTTACATATTTATATGGAAATACTCTATCTATATAATTTTTTATTTAAAAGCTTATTAACTAATTAATATTATATTTATAGCTTTGAAATAGAAAGAAAAGGGAGAAATATTTTTAATAAGTTGCTACAAAGTTTGTTTATTTATTGTTATATCATATTATGGGATTTTATTTTAATAAAACTTATTTAATTGATTAATCTTTTTTATCTTGAACGCTATTTAAGTGAAATTTAGTGTAATAAACTATAGTTGGTGTGGGTAATATAATTAAAATTTAACCTAAACAACATATTCGAATTCTTTATTAACTTGGATTATTCATTTTGTGCATAGCCTTTAAATTTTATTTAAAAATAAATAAAAAACGAACATCAATTAGACATTGTCTTGGTCACGTGATCGCAGATCATTTGTGGCTTGGTAACCTTCTAAAGGCCTTAGATTTTGTGATCTCGTATTACATGACACACATTACATGTGTTTTTTGAGTGTGTTTTTTGATATAATTTTTTGTGTTTTTTTTTTGTGTTTTTGTCATCACCTCATAAATTATCGAATTTCAACCATTTTGAAAACGGCAATAATTAAATTTATCCGGCGGCTGACACAATAGTTTTACAAATACTTTTTCTTTTACTTTTTACTCTCCACTATGTCTTGTTATAAAAATATTCTCGGGAGAATTATAAAACATTTTGAGGAAACATATCAGCATTACAATGAAGAAATTCAAGTTTTGAAAAGCAACGTTCAGCTCCTGTAATGAGATGTAATTGATAATAAATATATCGTGGAATATAAAGGATTGAACGTCGCATTACTATTTCCAAAATAATTTTAATATCTCATTTCTTATAATAACTGTTGAGACTCTTCTATTTTAAACGAAGAAATTGTCTTGTTCAAGGAATATAAATCCAAATATTTTAAGAAATCATTCAAGTCAATATAGTGTTGTGCCGGAATATAATCACGTGATAAACTAGAACATGTGATCTTTCCAGCGTCGCCCAAGATTTTCACCCCACGTGACCTGCATAAAATGTCACCCGTGTCACACCCATCGTTTTTCACGTCCCCATTAAACATCACTGGTCACGTGGGTGGAATTTTACTTAAATCTTGGGGCGATATTTAGAACATGCGTGACTTATCATGTATTTTCGTATGGTTACTCCTCTCTTTGAAATAAAATAAAATAAATAAAATAAATAAATAGGACATACGTGACTGATATATCTATTATCTAATACAGTCAATATATTTTACATAGTTAATATATTTAAAGACGTGGACGTCTTACGTGAAACTGTTAAAAATTATCCTTTCAAGGATCTAATATTTGCATTGCAAAACGATCATTAGCAAAGAAAATTTCTTATCGATCTTCTTCATCTGAAAACAAATATATATACCTCTATAACGTTACCAAAACAATTTTCTCCTATTCTACCACTTAACACTCATTCGCATATTCACCAGAAAAAGATGATACACTTTCGATCGCTGATGATTCCTGAACTTCTACCATTTGTATTGGACAATCCGATGATTACTTAGGTACGTCGCTTAAACACATGGAAAGACGCGAACTCAAAACAGCTTACCTTCACAATTTGAGCAACGATCACTACAAAAAAATGAAAACTTTTAACGCCGCTTTAACAACTTTAACGACAATACTAAAGTCTCCAAACGTATGTGTCTCGAGCTACAATTCAATGATTTCACGAACTACTTTAAAGAAATCTTTGACGAACATTATTATGACACGTCTTACGGTAAACAATCGAAGATATACCAACTTATGATACTCACGAGCTGGAAATTTGCCCACATAAATGACATCTTAATCAACTACATCATTCTAGCGACATCACCAATCCTCATATGGATAAAATATTACAAAAGTCTCCTGCCAATATGTTTTTGGAGGACGAACACATCCCTTTACAAATAGACTAGTTTCCTGATCTATCAGGTTCACTCCACTGCACAAACATTTATCACGATCCTATTATTACAGACAATAATACATCACGTCTAACTTATGAAAATTCTACATCGGATTCATTATTTGCTGGACCTTCTAAATATTGAACATCTTTTTCGAGTCCACACGGTACCCGATAGTTTAAGATTTATAAATAGTATAACCCTTTTTCTACTAACCAACTTAAAACAGTGTGAATCATTTCGTCTCATACAGTATTTACAGGTGACGCCTCCTGGGTGAAAGAAAAATACGGGTCTTGTGGTCTTCGTTCTCCTAGATTGCTTTTCTCATAGTGTTAGTTATAGCGTAGTTTTACTTCTAGTATAGTTTAGTTCGAAGGATGGGATCCTAGTACATAACTGGTCTATCCTGTGGGATGAGATGCGTAGTTCCAATTACCTAAATAGCCTATGTAGTTACTCATATGCGCATGCTGTTAATGTAATAGATAACGTTCACTCCTCTTCTAGAAATAAAATAAAATAAAATAATAGTTAATATATTTTTATAGTTTATACATAAAGTGCGTATATGGCATAAATTTAATATGTTGTAATTATTATAAAAAGAGTCAATGTTAATTGTAAGAAAGATCATCGACGGTTAAGAAATCCAATAAAGTTTAATTTTATTCTTTTAAAGTATACACTTTGTTTTCGTATATACACTCTATCCTTATTTATTAATTGCTTTTGGTTTAGTATAAATCCTTTATTTACGTCTGATTGTATAGGCTTATTGGGAAGCTATACTCTGATCGGATTTTAGATAAGACTACGTCGATCAAATCCGATTTCCAACCTTCCGATCCTTCTGCTTAAATATAAACTTAAATTATACATCGCTTAATATCAAAGCAATTAAAGAACAGGCGATAACAATAATTAAATAAAGGTCTGGTGAGTTTCTGTTATAAGATTTTAAGATTATTATTAATTCATCGATTACTCTTCAAATTTCTATTAATTCTTTTGATAAATATGAAAGTATTCCATTGAGAAGTTTAATGCTTGATTTGAAGTTATAACTATCCTAAGGATTTCTCCATAAAAATGGAACCGCTACTACAAACAGGACCCAGAAATATATAATATAGGGGTCAGGTGATGAAAAAAATTTTTACTATGAGCTGTACGCATTTTTTCAGGGCCGGAATTATGATAATGTCAGTCATTATAATAGGAAATAAAATTCTGACTGGCATTACCAAAAATTATCTCAAAAAGGAAAGATGTTCATGATTTTTTTAGTTCAAAATACGCATACTCAAACCTGACCTTTTTATATATGTTTCTGGGTCCTCTACAAACCAAGTTCTATTAATTAAAAGGCATGAATAAAGCGTTTTTTATATCATTTTTTATTTCTTTAAATATTAGGGAAAGTATATCTTTGTCAAGATACCACATTTTTTTTTTAAAAAAAAATGTTAATATGTTTTGTGTAATGAATATAATAAAAAGCGATATCATAAAGATATGCATCATCACATCATGATTTGCTGTTTGTTCATGTGATCGTCAACTCATGAAATAGAAAATTATAATTTATTTTTTTTTTTTTGCTCCGAACTCGCAATTCCATAATGGTGTAGTTAGCCGAAAAATAATTAGCTGCAACGTGATCCAGACCCGGCTCAAGCGTAGGTCGTCGTGGAATTCCTGGGGATTTTCTGCGATTAAACCGGGTCCGGATGATCGGCAATCAGGAATTCGGCTCCGTTTTTCGTCTAACTACACCATTATCGCAATAACGCAATTCTTAGTATTAAATTGTTTATGAATATTACCTTTTTCGAAATGATAATTTAATTAACTTAATTTTTACTTTAGTTTTTTTTTTGATAAATGTAAAATGATTTATATAATTTTTCGTAAAAATAAGAATTTTATTGACAAGAATCAAAATATTGATGAAATTATTGAACTGAACCTACATATTTGGAATAAATATATATAAAATATATAAATCATACTTACTAATGAAAATAAAAAAATAAAATGCGTTTAATTAGACAGTAACGAAAAAAAAAATGATTTCTTTCTTTAACTTCAATATTAGCTATCTGTGATAATAAACAAAGATTAATTTTTGTAATTCCTATAATAAATACGATCATTTAATATGTAAAAATCTTTTAAGCCCAATCAAAATTTTGATAACTAATAAAATTACGATCAATGGAACATTTTTTAATTGTTCCTCTTACTTTATATTGTTTGATTAAATCTTCCATTTGCATTTTACTACATTGAAGGTTATTTATTGTTAATAGCATAGGATTTCTGTCTTCCCATTTATCAAAAAATAATTTTAAGTCTTCTAATTTAACTGTACCACTAAAAATAAATTTAAACCTAAACAGGCTTACTGGTGACGATCTAGCCAAAATCATAAAGAATTGATCCCATCTAAATACTGCAAAGCATGTGTTAATAATTAATCCTTTCAAACATTGACAATTAATTAATAAATATTCAATTTCTAAGATAAATAAACTACTATCAGTCAATGAATTATTATTAGCCAATGATAGATGAAGATATTTTAGATTTGGACAATTTTGATAAATTACTTGAATAACCATTTTATTGTCAACACTGGATATACTGATTTCGGTAAGTTGTCCTATTGTATTTTTAACTAGATTTGTCAAAATTTTAGGTGGAACTTGATTTACATTTAGGATTTTTAAATTAGGTGATGATAAATTCTCAAAATAATTGATATCATTCCACCCATTGCAAATTTCTAAAATTGATAAATTTACAAGATATGAAAGAAATCCTGTAATAGGAATCCAGTCAATTTTCAAATATTGGATAGTATCCGCATGTTTGATTAAAGATTCTTCAAGAGATTTATAAAATGATTCATCATTTATTTTCTTTTGTGAACTGTCATAATGAATACCAATGAAACTAACGTCATGTAGGTTTTTTTGTACTTCAATTAATTTAATGATTCCAGAATTATCAGCACAGTAATATATATCAACTTTAAGTGTTTTGATTGATTTGCATATGCTAGCTAAATCCTTTAAAACATTTTGATCAACATTACAATGAAGAAATTCAAGTTCTGAAAGGCAACGTTCAGCTCCTGTAATGAGATGTAATTGATAATTACTGATATTTCGTGGGATTGAAAGATGATTAAACGTCGCATTACTATTACAAAATAATTTTAATATCTCATTTTTTATAATAATCTGTTTGGACTCTTCTATCTTAAACGAAGAAATAGTCTTTTCCAAGAAATATAAATCTAAATATTTTAAGAAATCAATATAGTTAAATAAAGGTTGCTGATAAGTTTCTGCAATAAGATTATTGATTCCTTGATTCTTCAAAATATCTCTCCATTCTTCTGATAAATATGAAAGTATTACATCGAGTAGTGGCTTGAAGTTATAACTATCCCAAGGATTCCTCCATAAAAGAGGAACCGCTGCTACACACCAAGTTCTGTTAACTAAAAGACATGAATAAAGCGTTTTTTTATTGTTTCTTATTTCTTCAAGTATTAGGAAAAGTATATCTTTGTCAAGGTACCACATTTTAATTTTTTAAAAAAAGAAAAAAAAAAGAGAAATTTAAAAATTTTGCCTTTTTATTTTATATTTGGTGCAACGAATATAAAAAGTGATATCATAATTATCATCATAGTGTATGACGATGCATGAAGATCCATGCATCATGATTTGTTACGAGCGAATTTCTATCCGTCTATTCTCGTGATCAAATTTTAGTTTTTGCTCCGGTCATAGGGATTGGAATCGATTATCGAATGTAAGATTCGATTGTTCCTTAAAAGATAATCCATTTTAAGCTTTAATAAATAATTCCATGATCAGTAAATATATAAATTCTGAATTAAAATTGTAAAATCTATTAAGAAATTATATATCGTCAGCTATAACAATCGTTGTGCCGATCATTTGCCGATCATTTCGTCATTTTTAGGCCATTATCTAAAAGATACTACCTTTTTATATTTAATTGTTATTGCGTATTCTGTGTAACAATTATTGCATAAGATAGGCAATGTTTTATTGGTTGGTTAATCTTGACATTCATTGATCTAACTTTCTAGCCTAATGACGCAATGCAGCTAAATGAACATGATCTTTTAATAACCTTACCATAATTATATATTTAGAATGGTTGCAGTAATTCAAGTTTACTATGCAAAAGATTATTTAGTAATTCTACTCGCTCGTTCTACATGCATTAAAGTACATTTATAATAAGTAAATGGATTACAGAAAGAATAAATAGAATGAAATGACCGTGTTTGAAAAAAATTATTCTCTTCTAAATACATTTTACACGAATAGACTTGAAAAAGTATATCCAGATGAAAATATTCTTGGACTTTTAGCCAAATACTTTGGACTGCTACTTGAAGAATCATCTAGTCGTGTCCAATATTATTCTTGAACTTTATTCTCATCGTTCATACGTGTTGCAAAAAAAATCTACTGGTGTGGATTCGTAACGATTTATCATTTCGATCATTTATCCACAATTCAACGTGCTGAAAGTGACTAATGACAGTTAATATGAAGGTTAGTCGAATATTTAAATAAAGAAGATCAAGAAGAAGCTGAAAGAGACATTTTCAAGAAATATGAACGACTGTTACATAAATTCAATTATTCAAATAATTATCGAGATAAACTAGAAACATAAGAAGTCAGCCAATTATGAAACTCGTGAAAATATCCAAAAGAACATCTACAATGATAATCATAGTAATCTATATCGTGTTCTTTAGCTCATACCTTTTGATTAAATCACGAATTTCTGCTTCCAGTTAATAATATAAGGTGTTATCAATCGCAGGATTTTTCCGTAAATTGGTACGTTATTTCACACCAAGTTCCATTAATTAAAAGGCATGAGTAAAGGGAACTTCTATCATGTTGTAATTCTTTAAACATTAGGGAAGTACGTTTTTGTTGAGTTCCACCATTTATTTTTTTAAAGCAAGACATTAAAAAGTAATAGTCCTATTAATATTTACTAATAAAACGTATTTGTCATAGCAGAATGAGCAGCTATTGTGTAAATTATTTAAAATAGGCGTTCTGTAGGAAATGTGACTAATATCATTCATTCTACACAAACTATTTACCTTTACATACGGTGAAACCCAATGGAATTACTTGTTTAAGAATAATTATTCGTAGCCATATTTTTTATAAGAAACTTTTATCGTAAATGTGCTATTTCATCTCTATCTCAGAATTTGAGAATTTGTTAACTAATTGTCAACTATTAAATGGATTAATTATTGAGACAGATTAAATTATTAATAATGAATGAATTTAGTTGGGATAAACCTTTTATTAAATTGCGCTAAATCATCAGATGTCATCAATTATTATTTATCGCTGTTTTCAAAATGGTGTACGAAGTCTATTTTGTAATTGTATATTCGAATACCAATATTCGTCCGGTTTTCGTCCGGTTTTCGGGTTTCTTTTTTTTTATTCAAATTTAACTGCGTACATCATTTTGATACGGCGATAAGTTTAATCCTTTAAAATAAGAAAATATAAAATTATTTTTTTATAATTAGAAAAATATGAAATCTAGATTGTTAAAATAAGTAACAGTAGTTATTTATAACATGAATTGAAGTAGTAATTGGAAGACTTAATCAAAAGATATTCTGTCCATTGAATTTAGTACTCATATATTGTTATAAATATTCTTTATTGAAATTTTATTTGGTAAATTATTGTATCTACTTTACGGAAAGTATTTATAAATTGAAATACATGGTCCTGTTGGTCAGATATAGAGGCCCCTATTTTACAACCGGTCCGGCCCATACTTGGAAACCGGACTATTATTATATCAATTTTTTGTAAAAACAAAAAAAATCGGCTAACTTAATTTGGTCAGTTTAATTTCGGCCGGAATTAAGGCGATTTTGGCCAGAATTACGAAAATCAGAAAAATCATGTGCGGATCCGGTCCGGGGTTTCCGGGTTCGTCCCGTTTGCGGGCCTCTAGTCATATACTAGTCAGATACAGATTTATAATTGACGCACATCACGTTTTATTGTTTTTACTAAAGTTGATCCAATATTTAAAGTAATTGGCCATCAAAACAATAATAAATTTATACTAAATACGTATTAAATCTTTTCACATGCGAAACAACAAATAATTATTAGTACTAACTAGAATGGGATCTTCATGCATTCATATGTCAAATGCATTATCCCAGTTTAAGCGGTCGCACACAACATGATGTAATATTTATAAAAAATAAATAAGCTGATTTTTTTCTTGGGGAAAAAAAAAAAAAAAAAAAAAAAAAAAAATTAATTTTTTTTTTGGGAAAAAAAAAAAAAAAAAAAAAAAAATGTTGAGTTTTAACAGAGATGTACTTGTGCTTATACTTGAAAAATTAAAAAGTGATAAAAATTCACTTTTTTCATGCCTTTTAGTTAACAGAACTTGGTGTTTAATAGCAGTGAGAATTTTATGGAGAAATCCTTGGCAATATTTTACAACCATTAATTCTAAGATTATCATGTTATTTAATGTATTATTTTTACATTTAACAAAAGAATCAAGAGATATTTTGAAGGGTCAGGGAATTGATAATCATATTACAGAATCACATAAATGCACCTTATTTGATTATATTAATTTTATAAAATATTTAGATTTCTTTTTTATAAGATGTATGATACCAAGAAAGACTAAAAAAACAAAAATATCTATTGTAAAATCCGAGATATTTAAATTATTTATTAATAATAATACAAAATTTATTCATCTTTCTATTCCACAAAATTTTTATAATCAAATACATCTTATTCCAGGAGCTGAACATTGCTTTTCAGAACTTGAATCCTTTCATTGTAATATGGATATATCTCAAAATATTTTAGAGTGGATGGTTAGGTACAAATCAATTAAAAGAGTAAGAATTGAGAATATGTTCAATTATAGTGTTAAATATTTAGAAATCATTAAATTAATTGAAGTACAAAAAAACCTAAATGACGTTAAATTCATCAATTTATCAGAAAGTTATGAATCATTTGATAAGTCTCTTGAAAAATCTTTAATTAAGCATGCAGCTACTATCCGATATTTGAGGTTTGACTGGATACCTTTTACAAAATTTCTTTTACACTTTGTAAATTTGTCATGTTTAGAAATTTTTCTTCCTGGGTATAGCGTATGGAAGGATTTAAATTATTTTGAAAATATATCATTACCTAATTTAAAGATTCTAAGAACAAGCAGAGTTAGACCTATAATTTTGACAAATTTAATTGAAAATATAAAAGGAAATCTTACTGAAATTAGCGTACTTTATGATTATCATGGTGATGATAGTAAAATGTTTATTCAAGCAATTTATCGAAATTGTCCAAATCTAAGATATCTTAGACTATCATTGCTATTGTTTCGTAATATTGAGTTATTAATCTCAGAATTTGAAAATTTATTAAGTAATAGTCAATTTTTTAATGGATTAATTTTTGATATATATACTGGATATAATATTGAATTTAAATGGAATGAATTTTTTATGATATTGGCTAAATCATCACCAATTAGTTTATTTAAATTTAAATTTTCTTCTAATAAATTAATTCAATTAAAGGATATAAAATTATTTTTTGATAATTGGGAAAATAGGAATTCTATAATTCTAGAAATAAATAACAAAGATTATAATGTTAATATGAAAGCGAAACAACAATTAGAAGATCTAATCAAAAAATATAAAGTAAGAGGAATAGTTGATAGATATTCCATTGGTTTTAACACAGTATATCATGAAAATGAGTTTGAATGGAATTAAAAAAAAATCCTTATATATATATTATGCATAAATTAGTACAAAAAAATCGATTTTATATTATTATGTTATATACGCATATAAAATAGCTTTATATTATCTTTATTTTAAAATTTTATCGAAATTATTATATTTTCTATAAAAAAAACATTATACCCTAAAGTGTTTTGCGCCTAAATTTGCACGCAATTTTTAAAAATAATGTTTCATTATTAAAAAAAATAAACTTATTAATAATTGAGGTGATGCAAATTTTTTTTATGTTAAAAGTCAAAATCATATTTAATTTATAAAAATAAATTTGACGTCCAATCATGAAATTTACTAGTGATACAACCAAATTTAGTAATGATATTCATTTTTAAAATTTGCCGATCGGAAAAATATACCATATATAAAAATAAAAATCGACGTTCTAAACATACTTTTTACTATTAAGTAAAGTTGTAAAGAAGATGAAATTACATGTAATATATAATTTTTATAGCTTTATAATAAGTACACACCTAGTTTAATTTCAGAAATCTTAAAAAAAAATACATAATCCCTATAAACAAATTGGATACGTTTTTTATAAAGTTTTTATACGATTTTTTTTCCTTAGAAATAACGTATCATAATAGGATACGGAAAAATGCACAATTCCGTATCTCTAAAAATATGATTTGGATACGGAATTTGCACGGGATTCGTATGGAATTTACATGATTTGATTACTGATTTTATCACGAAATTTATAAGATTTGGTCAGTTTACTATATTTGTATTTACATAAATCTAATTTTACTTTATTAAATTA
>QZLH01000046.1:20373-30954 GCA_003833135.1 Oehlia diaphana
TTTGTAAAAATATTAAGTTTAAAAATTCCGTATACATTCCGCATGATTAATTTTTTCCGTATACATTTCGTATACATTAGTTTTTTAAAAAATGTTCAAAAACGAATTGCTTATTAAATATACGGAATTTGTATACGGAATCTATAGAAACGTACATAAAATGTATACAAAACGTATCCTTTCCGTATACATATTTCTTATAGGGAATTTAGAAATTTTAATATGAAAAATATTTGTTAAAAAAGAAATAATACTTTTCCAATAAAATTACTGATGTTTTCTAAGTAAAATAAAAAAAAAATAGCAGGTTATTTAGTGTAGTTTATCGTATATAACAGTTTAAAGATAAAATATAAAAAATAATACCAAAATTTTATCTATCCAATTATTTTATCATCCAGTGGTCGTACAAAGATTGAATTAGGATTCATCTCATCAAGGTACTGGTTATATATCCATAACATTAATATACAACAAGTAGTAGTTTAAATATTTATAACTTTTTTATTGATAATTTACTATTTATTGATGTTAGTGACATAAAAATACTGTTATTTGATTCATGATGTGATAAATCCAAAAACTTTAATTAATTTTAATGATTACTTAATGGCAAGTAATTATTATTTATGGTTTTTTAAAGTTTTTTTTTATAATTTAACCGTCGGCAATTTTTTGTCTATATGTAAAACTTAAATCGGCCTTCTAAACCTTCTTTTCAAGCTTAATAAAAGTTGTAGCGCGAGATGAAATACGTAACATATGTAAATTCCAGACTTCTAGGATACATATACGAGAAACACGATGCGATTAACTCACTAAAATTTCATAAATTTTGCCAATTTTTACAAATGCAAAAATTCATCTATAAGGCAACTATACAAAAAAATGATTTAAATAATAAAATAATATTTTTAACATAATATTCATGATGTTTTCTATGTAAAAATAAAAAAAAAATTCTAGGTTAATTATTACAATTTCGCGTATATAATTAATTAAACAATGTTGAAAATTGCGTGCAAATTTGCACGCAATTTTCTTATTATTTAAGGGATAGTGTATTATGATTTGTAAAAATGTATTATGTGTTTTATATTTTAATTGATGAATAAAAAATTTTTAAATTAAAAATTTTAAAAAATAATGTCCGCAAAATTTATAACCTTTTGCGACTCTACCGAGCGTCTACAAGAACCGATGATGATGATGCAGTTAAGTGATCTTCATCAAATAAATCAAGAATTTAGTATCAGACACGTAAGCCCTATTCGTTGCATTTTTCGGTCGGATTTTGTTGTACAAAAATTATCCAATAAAATTTTTTTATTTTCGATCGCAAATTGAACTGCTTTTAGATTGAAATTTAGTATGAACTCCTTATATTGATATATACTTTTTTCTTAAATGTCGCGTAAACAGAAATTATCTAATTTTGGTTGGTTATTTCTTGGCGTTCGGCCAAAAAACCCAAAGGGCTAAAATGGTTGCGTTGTACAAACTGATCAGCCCAATCAAAATTAACTTAAATCTGACCGAAAAATGCGATCGACCGGAAATGAACAGGGCTATATTAAACTTCGGTATGATAAACAAGTGTTAAATGTCATTAAAAAAAAATAAATACTATTTGACAATAAATCTATCAATTGTTATTTATTAATACTGTAAATGTAGTAAAAAAAATCTATTATGAAATTCATACAAGAATCTAGAGGCAATCTATATAAGTGCAGTGCGGTACGTTGCTGATTTTTTTTTAAATCCATTTAAAATTTTCATACTCATCACTACGATCGATATTACTAAAAATATAATTTTCAATTATTCCTTTTGCTTTATATTGTTCAATTAAACTTACTAACTGCTGATCTACTTTAAAACTAGGAAAAACTATTTTTAATAACATAGCCCTCCTATTTTTCCAATTATCAAAAAATAATTTTAAATCTTTCAATTTAAATTCCTTAGAATAAAATTTAAATTTAAATAAACTAATTGGTGATGATTTGGCTAATATTCGGAATAATTTACCCCACCTAAATTTATAATCTTTTCTCACGTGAATAATTAATCCAATTAAAAATTGACAACTAATTAATAAATTTTCAAATTCTGGAATCAATATCTTTATATCAAATGATAATTTAAGATACCTAATATTTGGACAATTTTGATAAATTGCCTGAATAAGCATTTTACAACCAACATCACGTAAGGCCTTATCGCAATGTATAATAATTTCAGAAAGATTTCTTGTTATGCTTTCAATTAAATTTATTGTAGCAATCAATGGAACACGATTAACCTTTAACATTTTTAAATTAGGTAATGAGATATTCTTTAAATTATTTGGATTATACTTCATTATGAAATATGATTTCTCGATTTCTAAATATATTAAGTTCACAAAGTACGAAAGAAATCTTGTATTAGGACTCCAATCAATTTTCAAATATTGGATAGTATCTGCATGTTTAATTAATGATTCTTCAAGATATTTGTAAAATGGTTCAAGTCTGTTATAAGCATCGGTTAAATAGAATCCATTTAAATTTTTTTGTACTTCAATTAATTTAAAGATCCCATGACTATCAGTATTTTCATAGCTATCAAAATTTATTTCGATTTTTTTAATTGATTTGCATATTTCAGCTAATCCTACTAAAACTTTTGGATCAATTTTACGATCATAATAAAAGATTTCAAGTCCTGATAAGCAACATTCAGCCCCTGGAATAAGATGTACCTGATAATCAAAATATTCTGTAATTGTAAGTTGAATAAATTTTGTATTTTTATTAATAAACAATTTTAGTATCTCGTTTCTTAAAATAGGTGCATTTAATTCTCCAACCATATTCAAAAAAATTCCTTCTTTTAGGATAGGCAATTTTAAATGTTTCCAAAAACTCATATAATTAAATAAAGGACGCTGATATGTTGTCTCCGTAATAAGATTATTCATTCCTTGATTCTTCAAAATTTCTTTTGATTCTTCCGATAAAAATGTAAGTATTACGTTGAATAGTTTCTTTTTAATATCAAAATAAGAAAATAGACTAGGATTTCTCCATAAAATTGGCACCGCTGTTACACACCAAGTTCTATTAACTAAAAGGCATGAATAAAGTGATTTTTCATCATTTTCTAATTCTTCAAATATTAGAAAAAGTAAATCTTCGTTGGATCGCCACATTCTTTTTTTTTTTTTTTTTTTTTAAAAAAAAAAAAGGAGAAATTTTTTATCGGGTTGATTTGTCCATTATTTTAATGGTTTTTTAGACTTATTGTGTAACAAATATTACGTTTATATATTTCGCATGAAATTTGATGCATGAAGATCTGTCATTGCATGATTTTTGTCTTGATTCTGGAAAATAAAATTATTTTCAATAATATATAGGAAATGGCATTATTTAATTAGAAATCCATGAACTTATAGAACATATCCTATGAAATATAATAGTCATTTTTTTTTTTTTTTTTTTGTTTTTTAGTAGTAAAATTGATAATTTATGATTAATTTCATTGTTGATTTATTATTAACGCCGTACAGTTCCAAAATTAAGAAAACCTAGTCCGGGTAACCGTAGCAAAGACACAAGGTCACATGAACTGGAAGGGTATTAAACAAAAAGGAAACTGATGCAACCGCTAAAGAACAAATAATATTAGAGCAAAATGAGGATACGAACGGTCGATAACAGATTTGGAAAATCGAATAAGAGAATTAGAAGCTGATGTAACGGTGAAAGAACGAATAAAATTAGAGAAAGAGGAAGAAGCCGAAAATATTTACCGGAAAAGTTAAAGAGCTAGAGCAGAAGAAGAATCAAGAAACGAGTTCACTGACCACAAACAGCAAGGTAAATTCGGGTCAAACAAAGAAAAAATCTGAAGTCGTAAAAATCGGAAAAATTCGGATACACAAAACTATCCAAATGGAAAGATCCGGTTAAAACAATTACCGACGACAATCATAATTTTGCAGATGAGTCACGTGATATTACGTTCTACGATTTTCCGTGGAAGAAGTACATTTAACAAAAAATGTAGGATACGTCGGACGCCTAAGAAGCTATAAATACAAGATGATTAATGCCAGACTTTGTTTCGCCAAAGTTTATGGAGTTATATATAAACGAGGTGGCATTAATATATCTATTACAAAAAATGGCCGTAATTATTTCTTCATAATGTTTGACTCAAGACTGACGCCGCGCCAAATTAAAGAAAAATACAGTTGCCAAGCATGTAAAAAACTTGAAACTGTCAATGATGAACAAGATGCGACAATCATCCATGACTATATCGACAAATATGGCGGGTGGATCAACGAAATTAAATACATTCTAAATTTATTTTAACAACGATATGATAAAAGCCATATATAAATCAGCTATGGATGATGAACTAGGAAAAACATTTCAAATCTAAGAAACAAGATGATTTAATAGACAAAGACGGAAACTTTAAAGAACGGAGAACCCAAAAGACCGCGTCGATGACAATGACAACAAAACATCGGTGAAAAAATAATTTGCCTCGATCAGTCTTGCGAGTTCCAAAGTCTGACCAAATTGAAGAGTTTAACAAATTAAACGAAATCTTCAGTGATAGGGTCAAAGAAATTAATAATGTAGCGGAAGGATCCGAATGTAAAGAGAAAGAAATTATAGAGACGCCAACTTTGAATACTAACAATAAACGCATTGCAACAGTTCAGGGTACCAGGGAAGATAGCGAGGATAGTGATTTAGAGAGGAATTAGAATAAATATAATTAGATTAGATTAACATAGCGCTATATTAAACTACAAAACAATAGTATAGTAATAGTTTAACTTAACTACTCGATAGTTAGTTAAGTCTAATGTATTTTTATTATTGTTTAAGACCCATTTACTCAATAAAAGAAAAATGCTTTACTATAAAAAAAAAAAATTTACTATTAGTTAAAAGTTTCTTAAATTATTATACATATCTTGAATCTTTTAATAGGAAATATACGAATTACGAATTTTCTGAAGAAAATTTTTGATTTACTCAATTTTCCGTTGTTAAAGTATTAAATTAATCATTGTCAATTTTACTATGAAAATTATTATTTATATGTTTCATAAGTTCGTGGATTGCTAATTAAATAATGCCATTTCCTATATTGTTTATATCAATGCTTGAAAATAATTTTATTTTCCAGAAGCTTTAGCTTTTGCTAGAAAGCGTTCTTCCTATTAAATTTCCACGTATTCATCATAGGGATGGCAACGGTCACGGTTATTAACCGGTCATGACCGGTTATGACCGTGACCGATATCGGTCGGTCAAAGGCTTCCGACCGTTTAACCGACCGTTTAACCGACCGTGACCGACCGTTGCCATCCCTAATTCGTCATACAAAAAACAAAATAGTATTTGGTTACAAACCTAAATTATAAAAAAAATTTCTCCTTTTTATTTATTTATTTATTTTTTTTTAAAAAAAAAAAGAATGCGGCGATTCAATAAAGATTTGTTTTTTCTAATATTTGAAAAATTAAAAAATGATAAACAATCACTTTATTCGTGTGTTTTAGTTAATAGAACTTGGTGTGTAACAGCGGTGCCATTTTTATGGAGAAATCCTAGTCGATATTGTTATGCGACTGATAATTCAAAGAATATACTATTTAACGTAATACTTTTACATTTATCGGAAGAATCAAGAGAAATTTTGAAGAATCAAGGAATGAATAATCTTATTACGGAGACAACATATCAGCGTCCTTTATTTAATTATATTAGTTTTTGGAAATATTTAGAATTGTATATCCTAGAAGATATAATTTCTTCGAAAATGATTGAAAAATCAAATGCACCTATTTTAAGAAACGAGATATTAAAATTATTTATTAATAAAGATACTAAGTTTATTTAACTTTCAATCCCGCGTTACTTTGATTATCAGCTACATCTTATTCCGGAGGCTGAAAGTTGCCTTTCAGAAATTGGATTCTTTCATTGTGAAGTTCAAATTGATCAAAATATTTTAGAAGGATTGGCTAAAATATGCAAATCAATTAAAAAAATTACATTGTATATTACGGCCTATGATAATACTGATAATTATGGGATCTTTAAATTAATTGAAGTACAAAAAGGTTTAAATGAATTCTGTTTATTCGATATTTCAGGCTCTAAACATGAATCATTTTATAAATCTCTTGAAGAATCATTAATTAAACATGCGGATACTGTTCAATATCTGATAATTGGTTGGAATCCTACTACAAGATTTCTTTCGTACTTTGTGAACTTACTATATTTAGAAATTCAGAAACCATATTTCTTAAATCGGAATGATCCAAATAATTTAAAGAATTTGTCATTACCTATTTTAAAAATCTTAAAGGTTAATGATGTTCCATTGATTGCTACAGTAAATTTAATTGAAAGTACAACAAGAAATCTTTCTGAAATTAGTATACATTGTGATAATTTCATACATTATGTTGATTGTAAAATGTTTATTCAAGCAATTTATCAAAATTGTCCAAATATTAAGTATCTTAAATTATCATTAGATAGACATTTGTTGATTCCAGAATTTGAAAATTTATTAATTAGTTGTCAATTTTTAAATGGATTAATTATTAACGTGTGCGAAGATTATGAATTTAGTTGGGATAAGTTATTTCAAATATTAGCCAAATCTTCACCAATTAGTTTATTTAAATTTAAATTTTATTCTAAGATATTTAAATTGAAAGATATAGAATCATTTTTTTCTAGTTGGACAAATAGGAATCCTATATTGTTAAAAATAAGTCATTCCGATATAAAAGTGGATCAGAAATTGGTAAATTTAATCGAAGAATATAAAGCGAAAGGAGTGATTAAAAAATATTCCTTTGATTGTGGAATAAATCTTGATCAAGATTTTGAATGGATTTAAAAGAAATTAACAACGTACCACACTGTACAAGTTATCTTTTAGTACCTCTAAATATATCAAATTCATAATAATATGTATTATGTAGATTCAATATGTTTGATTTTATAAATCAAATTTAAATTTTCATATATATATTATTTCTTTATAATATTCTCAGGATGGAAGTATTAAAATTAAATTGAATGTTTCAGCCAGACCGGTTGGAGTTTGATCAACTTTAGATCGGTTGATTGATCTAGTCAAATATGGTATTGTTTTCCTTAAAGAAAATTTTTTTCAACAAAATTTTGCTTTCTTTTTTTTAGAGTTCTTCCGGCGATGAATTTCTTGTGGTTTTTGATTTCATTGTAAATAAGTTTTTGGCAAGTTTCTTTAATTTACAAATTTTTTCCTTTATTATTTCCTTTTATTTTTATATTTTTTTGACAAACTTATTAATTGTCATTACTTTCTTTCTTTTTAGGCAGGATTTCAGTCTCTTTGGTCATGAGCTTCAGAAGTTGACTTCCCAGACTTTCAGTTAATATTGAACAGCACTTGTACTTTCTTTTTCAGTGGAATGAATCAGTAAGTTTTTGGAGCATTTCATTTAATTATTTTATAAGAATATTTTTTCTTTTTATGAGTATCGGTAGAGATAGGATCATTTCAAACCTTTTTTTGCTTTTTTTTTCATTTTATTTTGAAGAAACTAATTATTTCTTTTGTTAATTCTGTACGTATCAGGTTGGCTCCTTGAGTAAAATTTCGAATTAAAGCTAAATAGATTTTTTTTTTAATTAAATACTGCTAATATTTCATTGATATTTCTTTAGGTTTCAGATTCTCAGTGAGTTTCAAATCAAAACTTAAAAAAAAATTATTAGTAAAGCGTTAGCAACGTATTGTTAAGAAAAAAATTTTTTAACGAAACGTTGCTAACATTTTGCTAATATTTTTTTTAGGTTTGGCTCCCTTAGTGAGTTTGAATCAAATCGACAGCCAATGATCTCTCTAAGATTTTACCTGTGGTGGTAAATTATTCGTGGGAAAGAAATTCGTATCCTAACTAAAACTAAAATTATAAAATCATCAGATATCGGATCCATCAAATAATCTAAATGTTTAAAAAGCAGGCCATTAAGTGCAATGATAAAATCTACAGAATTGACCAGTAGTTTAAAAATTTAAAGTAAGAATTCTTTTACTATTTGGAATAATTTTGTCTTTTTTAAAAAAATGTAAATTAATATGTTTACATGATATAATTCTTTAGTGGTATCCTTTATTAAACTTAATAGTTGGTTTTTATTTCTTATCATGTCAGCTGCTGATTGGGGAAATTGGACCTTAATTGTTTCCTAAACTATTAATATTGCGTAATGTGATTCTCTAAAACTCAAAAAAAATTTCCTTTTTTTATGCGTTTAAGCCCTTTTACCTTTTACTTATGTAGAATCACGTCTAACCCTCTTTTTATTATGTATATTATTATGTAAATCACGTCTAACCCATTGTCCTTCTTCCCAACCCATTGTCCCAAGTACTATGATCCGTCAAAATATTTATTGTTTATAACAGATGAGTTTCTTGCGAGTATATATATAAAAATAAATGTAAAGTGGTCACCAGAAGTATATTTAAGTGGCGTAGTTTAATTTATTGGCTGACAATTGATATGACCCTCTTACTGATCGCAAAAATATCCCCAAAACTTTAGGGACTTCCTCTATCGGCCGATATGTTGTTAATTAATCTTAAACCACTCTTTAAGAGAATAAAAGTGATAATTCGATTGAAGATAACGAAAATAATGGTAAAAAAAAAAACATTAAACTATTGATAAATTAATTGGTAATGAATTTTTTTTGTTATTTAAAAATTATTTTAGACCATTAAAAAAACAAATTAAACAAAAAACAATGGTAAATTTGTTTTTGCGCAGTTTTATTCGTTTCAATATCGTAATTTAACCAAAATTTTGCTTTCATTTATCACCTGGCCACTAATATGCTTTATTGTCTTTTATAAACTATGTAGCCAGTATGATAAGCTATGTTAGTTATAGTATAATTATTATAATTAAATAGTTATAATTTATTGATTTTATTGGTTTTCTATTAGTATTATAATAGTAATACATCTTAATACATTCATTTCAGTTTTTACTATATTTATAGTAACATTACAATTAGTGATATGAACTTTCATTCCAAATCAAGAGTCAAAAATAGTTTCGTCAAGCTGACAAGGCTGACAAATACTCAAATATATAAGAGTCTAATTTAGTTTATTTTATATGATCGTGTCCAAGAAGATAAAAAAGGTATTTACTATGCTATACGTGGCTATATTTTCACCCCTACTTCCATTGAAATCCGAGCTAATTCCACGTCGGATCTAATGAGAGCCTGGGGCGAAATTTGACGAGTGTACTATACCTTTATATGTAAATCATTAAAAGGTGTAGTCAGTGGTTTTTATCACATGTATGTATAAATGAAATCGGGAAATCAAAAAATCAAATAAAGGTAATCAGACTGCTGTTGTCAAAAATGCGTATGCACGAATTTATAATTCCAACTGGACAGGAGATTGAATTTCCTTCATCCAAGAGAAAGTTTTAACATATAACTATTCAGTAAATTTGAAAAAAAACTTTCAATTTTTCACTTTATTCACACTGCAATAGTTCCTTACAAAGATTGCTTCAACCAAAGCAAAAAAATCAAAAAACTTCAAACCTACATCTGAAACCATGCAAATGTCCTAGAACATGCGAAGTATATGATCTTACTATTACAGAAAAAGGAACCACATTACAAAATTCACGGATATGAGTTTCATTATGGGATCTTTATAAAACTAAATGAAAAACTTACACCAGCTAAATGGTACAAAATTGTAGTATTTGAATAGATGAATTTCTTGTAGAGATTCATGCCAACGTAATTGCGCTAACCCAAAATTAGCTGTTCTTTAGAATAGCCATCATGTCGAAGATATATTATGCGTTGCTTAAAATCCTCGCTATAAACTGGAGGCATTATTTATAAAAGCCATTAAATTTCATTAAAATGATCGTAATTAGGCTGTCAGAATTTATTTTTAACTTTATTTATGGCTTTTGGTAGTGATATAGCAATGATATTTATCAGGGATCCAGGGAAATCTTTTACTAAATCTAGGAAATCTTATGAGACGCCTAACTACACTATTTTGCAAACGGTTATAATATAAGCAAAAAAATGAAATTATTTTTCCATTAAATATTAATAATATATAACTTTTAAAATAAGAACATTAATCTTAGCTAACCATTTTAAAAATCATATCATACAGAAATTACATTTTTTTATTTTATTTATAACAGGAACCGGGATTATAAGCAAATGTTAGGAGCACGAATTACAAAAACGAAACTATGAAGCGCCATACTGATCAAAAGTCTGGGATTAAACCCCAGATCAAATCCCGGATTTATCTGGGGTGAAAATGGATATATCCACATTTCATCCCAGATTTTCCTTATATTTCATCCTGGATTTGATCCATATTTTATCCCAGATCTGATCCATATTTTATCCCAGATTAATTCCTTAAATTTCACCAAAATTACATCACACCCAATTATCAAACCCTGGGTTAATCCATATTTTATCCCGG
>QZLH01000046.1:31383-52755 GCA_003833135.1 Oehlia diaphana
CGAAACTATGAAGCGCCATACTGATCAAAAGTCTGGGATTAAACCCCAGATCAAATCCCGGATTTATCTGGGGTGAAAATGGATATATCCACATTTCATCCCAGATTTTCCTTATATTTCATCCTGGATTTGATCCATATTTTATCCCAGATCTGATCCATATTTTATCCCAGATTAATTCCTTAAATTTCACCAAAATTACATCACACCCAATTATCAAACCCTGGGTTAATCCATATTTTATCCCGGGTTTAATCTATATTTTATCCCGGATTTGATTTTATCTATATTTGATTTTATCCTGGTGATATAAATCCAACATTACGAAATCAATTAATGATCATGTAAACTTCAATAGAATTTTTTTTTATTTTAAAGTTATAAGAGAAGTTTCTAAAATGGTCTTATAAACAAAAAGAAATTCTGATTACATGACTTAGAAACATTTGTGATATAGTCTAAGGATAAAATATAATCCGGGATAAAATATAGATTAAATCTGGGATAAATTATGGATTTAATCCAGGGTTTGATAATTGGGTGTGATGTAATTTTTGGTGAAATTTAAGGAATTAATCTGGAATAAAATGTGGATCAGATCCGGGATAAAATATGGATCAGATCCAGGGTAAAATATAGGAAAATCCGGGGTAAAGTATAGGAAAATCTGGGATAAAATATGGATTTATCTATTTTCATCCCAGATGAATCCAGGGTTTGATCTAGGGGTTAACCCCAGACTTTTGATCAGTATGGCGGCTCATACGAAACTAAACTAAGCGAATGCGAGTTGATCCAACACCCAGGTGCTGGAAAGGAGTCGTCCCGCCTAATATTCAAACCCTGAACCCCGGCCACTAATAGTGCCATAACAACAAAGAGGAAAAAGCGAACAAAAATAAAGAATAAATTGTTTCTCAACTAAATCATTTATCCATATTTTTATTCATCTACCGATGCTATACGTGAATATTGTCAGGCATAGAATGCTGTATTTTATTGAAAGGTCCGTTGTTGTTGTTTTATATAGTAATGGGCGGATAGATGACAGTCACTGCTGATTCGGCAGCGGAAATATAGCTATTGTCTGTAATAGTGGTGTTTGAATCATTTAGTGTTCTTCGTAAGAAAACGTTTGGGTTGGTGATAATGTCTTGGTCTTTCTTTGAAACGTAAAAGTGCGCTGAGCGTTATAGTGTTGTCCGAGTTTGATGGCGTGAGCGTAACCGTAATTGTATTGTAAGATCGAACTGACGTCAAAGCGTCGTCTAACTTTGTAATCAAATAGATTAATATTGTATGTGTTTCTGTAATAAATGCGAGGGCCCCAAGGGTATCCGGTGGTAAAGGTGGTAAAGGTTTCTTCTTGTTTCTTTTTTTATTTCTACGTGACCAATTCTTTTCGCGCCGGTTGAATTTCGCACGTTCTGGCCTATTTCCATGACGAAGGATGTCTGTGTATATACTATCGTAGTATTCCACGGGATATGTTGAATCTGTTTGAAAACGAGAGGATTTGGTGAATGTCTCGATAAGCTTTGTGTGATAGTAGGTTTATTATGACGTCTGAGGTTAATGGTACTCCGCGTAAGGCGGTTCATTTGTTGTGGTGGTCTTACGGCTTCAAATCGTAATTTGGTGTATTCTTTGTAATATGATCTTTTAGTGACAGAGTTGAGGCGTTTAAATTTGTCTTTCTGGTTGTCCATGGGACGTTCAAGGTCAGGATTGCGCTTTCCCTACCCCGGACTGTATTTTCTGATCGATACGGTGTACCCTACTCCGAGACGAGCGAAATATATTTTTTTACGTTTTCTCTATTTTTGAGGGCACTTTTGGTTAACAATAAACGCATTTGTTCTTTGTAAAAGCGTGGTTTTCCCGCTAGAGCATGTCCTGTGCGGTGATATAAATTCATTGAAGAAAAGTGTTGATGACAGCGCCAACGGCTATTAGACATCACGTAGGCGGCTGGTATATTACAAGTGCTATTATTGCGCCAAATAAATCACGTGCTCACCGGAACTAAACCGGATAAAAGTTTATTTTTTTGGGAGTTGGCGTAATCTGTTGTAATATTTGTTTACTGTTTGTTTACAAAATTGTCTATTTAGTGAGAAATACGTAATCCCTAGCAGGTTATGTGTGTCGGTGATCTTTTGTTAATTCAATGTCATTGGTGTATATTGAATTTTGTGTAAGGGGTCGTCGATCTGCAAAATTATGGAGTGACACGAGTGTTTGCATGACATGAAGTGAGGTAATATATTTTGTAAAGGCGAAGAACAGCCTGGGTGGTAGATGGTATAATGTGTTCAGCGTCTTTGGTCATAATATTTTACGGAGAGGACTTCGTGTAGTGTTGGGAGATGAAAAAAAATAATGGTACTATGGTGTATAGACCGGAAAAAAAAAATTTGTTCCTAACTTTTCGGACGAAGAGCAACAGGGAAAATAGAAATTAATAATAAAACTGTTAAAGTATGTTATAAAAATGTCTGTAATAGTGAGAAAACTCTTTATAGTATATAAGTGGCGAATGCTTTTGTTATATTTGCAAGTTCCAAAATTTGTGTTAGTTATTACCCAATTTTGCGCGCGACGTATTAACAAAAAAATATTATTATTTTCTTTTTTTGTCTTCGAGTTGTGATTTACATTGTTGTATTTTCCACCATTAATGTTAATTTAATTTTCCACTTCATCAATTTCCCCTAAAACTATTTATTAGTTGATTTTCCTATTCATAATAGTCAGTTCATAAGTTTAATGAAGACATTAATTTTTGCAAAATGTTTTAAAATCATTACATATTAATGGAATTAATCATTACGAAGTTTAACAAAATTATTTCGTATAAAAAAAATTAAAAGAAAGATAATAAGTGTCGGATAATGAGTGATTTATGGACTCTCATCTTCGGTTACTACGTCGTTAAACTGTCGTACTAGTTAAATATTTCAATATCGCAATCGCAAAAAATTATTGTCTAGAAATTTATCTTGGCTATATATGACTACCAAAGTTTTAAAGTTCGTAAATGTACAAATAATGTACTAAGTACGATGGCGTTCTACTGCAACCGTGTAGCTTTTATTGATTATTCAGTAATTTTTCACTCTTCTATTTTTCTTCGAAATATATGTTGAGCATGAAATAAAAAACCACATACGAAAAATATTCATATTTTCTCTTATTTAAATTTAAATTTTTTATAATTTGTGCAAAATTAGTTATAATATTTCAATAATACACAATTTGTACCAAGATACTGAGAACTTGAAAAATAACTGATATTTTAACACTAGACCCACACTAAACCACACTAAATAAAGTATTCTTAGACCCCTTTAAAAGCAAAAAACTGGTATTTCAAGTTACTATATTACGTATATAACGGAAAGATTAATTTTATTGATTTTTCTCTATCATACTCATTTTTTATTTTCACAGTTAAGCACATAATAATCTACTAAATACAAATAAATTAAATAAATAAAAAGGAAAATGCTTTAATAGGTTGCTATAAATTTTATTTATTTGTAATTATATGATAGTTTTAATGAAATTTATCACACATTTCGATCTTGGACGTTATTTAATCTGAGAAAATATTTTTTAAAACAATATATTGTGCACTACAAATTTATTAAACTTATACATAATATCGATTCCGCTCGTTTTTATATAAAAAAAGGTCCATTACTGATTGAACATGCAATTTCGGTAGCTTGCTGCGGAAGATTAGTGCCCGATCAGCATATGATTGTGCGTAACTTGTAGTGAGTATCATGTGATTGCTGATCTATTAGTTTTCTGTGCGACATTAATTTCATTTACTTATTTATTACACCACATATTGTTAAAACAAATAATTTAAAGTTAATTATTAAAAATAAAACTTTCGTTATTAAAAAATGTCTGATTCTGAAAACAATAAAAATGATTTATTTTATCAGTATCAAACAGCAGCAGAAATTGGTAATGAAGTTGCAATGTTCAATTTAGCCATATGTTATGTAAATGGAGAAGGAACAGAAAAGAATCTAGAAAATGCCTTTAATTGGTATCGAAAAGCAGCAGAAATAGGTTATATTAAAGCAATGAACAGTTTAGCTATATGCTATGGAAATGGAGAGGGAACAGAAAAGAATTTAGAAAAAGCCTTTTATTGGTATCAAAAAGCAGCAGAGAATAATTATGAAATTGCAATGAATAATTTAGCCTTATGTTATGAAAATGGAAAAGGAATAGAAAAGAATCTAGAAAAAGCCTTTTATTGGTATCAAAAAGCAGCAAAAAATGACAATAAAGTTGCAATGAATAGTTTAGCCTTGTGTTATAAAAATGGAAAAGGAGCAGAAAAGAATTTAGAAAAAGCTTTTCATTGGTATCAAAAAGCAGCAGAAGTAGATTATATTAAAGCAATGTTTAATTTAGCCATATGCTATGAAAATGGGAAAGGAATAGAAAAGAATTTAGAAAAAGCTTTTCATTGGTATCAAAAAGCAGCAGAAAATGGGAAAAATGAAGCAATGAATAATTTAGCAATATTCTATGAAAATGGAGAAGGAACAGAAAAAAATTTAGAAAAGGCCTTTTATTGGTATAAAAAAGCAGCAGAAAATGGTAATAAAGTTGCAATGTTTAATTTAGCTTTATGTTATGAGGAAGGAATTGGTATTGAAAAAAATGAAGCTAAGGCCTTTTATTGGTATCAAGAAGCAGTTGAAAATGGTAATAAAATTGCAATGTCTAATTTAGCCTTATGTTTTGGAAAAGGAATTGGTATTGAAAAAGATGAAGTCAAAGCATTTTATTGGTATCAAAAAGCAGCAGAAAATGGTAGTGAAATTGCAATGAATAGTTTAGCAATATGCTATGAAAATGGAGAAGGAATAGAAGAAAATTTAGAAAAAGCCTTTTATTGGTATCAAAAAGCAGTAAAAAATGGTAGTAAAGTCGCAATATTTAATTTAGCCTTATGTTATGAGGAAGGAATTGGTATTGAAAAAAATGAAGCTAAGGCCCTTTATTGGTATCAAGAAGCAGCAAAAAATGGCAATGAAGTTGCAATGAATAATTTAGCTATATATTATAAAAATGGAGAAAGAACAAAAAAAAATTTAGGAAAATCCTTTTATTGGTACCAGAAAGCAGCAGAAAATGGTAATGAAATTGCAATGAATAATTTAGGCATATGCTATAAAAATGGCGAAGGAACAAAAAAGAATTTAAAAAAAGCCTTTTATTGGTATCAAAAAGCAGCAGAAAATGGCAATGAAGTTGCAATGAATAATTTAGCAATATGCTATGAAAATGGAGAAGGAACAATAAAAAATTTAGAAAAAGCCTTTTATTGGTATCAAAAAGTAGTAGAAAATGGTAGTAAAGTTGCAATGAAAAGTATAGCCATATGTTATGAATATGGAAAAGGTACAGAAAAGAATTTAGAAAAAGCCTTTTACTGGTATCAAAAAGCAGTAGAAAATGGTAATGAAGATGCAATGAAAAATTTAGCCAAGTGTTATGAAAATGGAAGTGGAACAGAAAAGAATTTAGAAAAAGCCTCTTATTGGTATCAAAAAGCAGCTCAACAAGAACCTGGATTTTTTTCTAGGATTGGTAAAGTGAAAAAAGTATTAAAAAAGTATGTTTATTGGTCTAAAAAAGCAGAAAAAGAAAGTTTAAGTGCAAATAAATGGATTGAAAGTGCTTTAAAATATGAAAAAGTTAAACTTATATCTTTTAAAGAGCTAAAAAATATAGAACGACTTTATGCGGGAGGATTTGGAACAATATCAAAGGCAATTTGGACTAAAACTAATAATTATGTTATTTGTAAAAAATTAACAAATGCAACTTATATTAAGAATGATCTATTAGATGCATTTATTCATGAACTAAAAATGCATCTGCACCTTAATTATAGTGACAGAATTATACGTTGTTTTGGTATTAGTTTAGGTAATTTGAAATATTTATCTACATTGCATTTTTATTTTTTTTTTAAAATTTCTTATAAATTTTTTCTTTAGATCCAAAAACGAATGAATATTTTCTTATTATGCAGTATGCTGATGGCGGAGATCTTCAAACTTATCTCAAAAATAATTTTAATGGTTTGACATGGGATGATAAGAAAAAATTAGCATTTCAAATTGCAGATGGATTAAATTATTTGCATAATGAAAATATTTTACATAGAGATCTTGTAAGTATTATTATTTTTATCTAATATCATTATAGTACTAAATAAATGATAAATGTATTTATATAGTCTTTATTTTAGCATTCTAAGAATATAGTTATTCATGAAAATAATGCTAAAATTATGGACTTTGGCATTTCAAAAAATCAAAATAATCAAACTTCAACAGCCTATGTTGGTAATTTTGGTGTTGTTGCTTATATGGAACCAAAACGTTTTGCAGATCCAAATTTTCCATATATTAAATCTTCAGATGTCTATAGCTATGGTGTATTAATGTGGGAGATTTCTAGTGGATATCCTCCATTTAAAGATAATGATAATAAAGTTGCACTTGCTGTTTCTATTAGTAATGGTGCTCGTGAGGTTACAATTCTAGGTACCCCTAAAGAATATGAAAAACTTTATAAAAATTGTTGGAGCCAAGAACCTGAACAAAGATCAACTATTAATGAAATATTGAATGAATTTGAAAGAATGGGTTTTGGAAATATTGCTATTAACAAAGGTATTTATTTATTATTCACATCCGTATATTTGTTTTAGACCAAACTTGACCATGCCTTACTATCGGCCTAAATTATCGGCCACCCTAATAATGCCTTAAGACTTTACCAGATAATGGTGTAGTTAGCCGAAAAACGGAGCCGAATTCCTGATTCTGGACCGGTTTAATTGCAGAAAACCCCCTGGAATTCCACGACGATCTAGGCCTGCCGGGTCCGGATCACGTTGTGGCTAATTATTTTTCGGCTAACTACACCATTATCTAATTTAGGCCGATGGTAAGGTTTAGGACATGGTCTACAACATATATTTACTAATATATTGATGAAAATAAAATAAATCTGTTTATTAAAGGTAGTGACAATTTAACTCCAGAATTACAAGTTAGTGATAAGTCTGCACAAGTCTCTTCAAATTTACACAGTAAGTTTATAACTCTGCTTATTAAGATTTGATATCGAACTAATATTTTTAAATATTTTGTTAAATTTAGTTGACCTGGACAATGAATAATTTTCGTCATAACATCATTCAAAGCAATTAGATTTGCGAAGTAAATAAATATAAAAATAGACGTGTTTTCCATTTTAAAGGTTGACAAATAAATAAAATTAAAATTGAACATTCATTTAATTTAAGATACTAACCAAATCGCCAAATATTCTGCAATATTTTTTGAATAATGGAACAACCTTAGTTTAATTAATATTATTTAACCATTTTGGTTCATGCATTAAAAGAAATTTACTAATTGTAAGGAATATAAGTTTCTTTTTTTGATTCTTTTTTTTTTTTTTTGGTAAATGATATACTTTATTATTTATATGATGAAAACTATAAAATACATCTGGAGTTTGGACTCAAGATTAAGCCTATTCCCTCCGGTGAAGTTGTAATACCATTACCTACTACATGAAATTTGAAAGATCAATAATAACAAAAATACTGATAATAAAATAATAAAAATACATATAAAGAAATTCTGCTAAAAAGACTTTAACGCGTTGGAAATATTTTTAACATGAATTCACGTGACTTCAATACGGATTATAATCTAACCTATCCTAATCTACTCACTTTTCACTCACCATCTTTTCTTGAACTGTTTCTCTTTGAACTTTTCACCACAGCCTTTTATTTATATTTTCTCGTCTCGTTCCCTGTTCTCTTCCTGTGATTCCGCCTCTTTAATCAATTTTTCTTGAAGCTTAATCACGGATTCTAGAGATTTAATCATCGTTGCCGCCTCCTCCACATTCATCTGATTTTTGATCTTTTCCCATTCCATTTGTTCTTCTACCATCGTGAAAATCTCCGCCAATTCCTTGACCTTGGGATTAATAACTCTCAAATTTGTCTAGCGAACTTCGAGATGGTGAAGCAACGTATGGTTATGGAACTAACGATCTTTGTTCCTTCCTTTGTTTGTTGATGATATTCACCACTTCTTCTGTTGAGACATTATCTTTCTTCAACGCTTCTTCCTCTACCGATTTTTCTTTAAAATCGTTTGCATCCAAAACTCTCCTGAACTGGCTAATTGTATCCACCACTTTATCCTCAGATACTGTCGTCGATCATTCTACATCATTCGCTGGACCTCCATCCTTGAATTTACAGTATCTCTTTCCTGATACTTACTAATTATATCTAAGTTTCTTTTTTTGGTTTAACTGTTTGTATTTCATTAACTACTATATATCCATCTAATTTAATATACAGTGCAACATTACGGTTACGTTACATCCATTTCACCGAAACCCATTTCGCCGAAGCAATTTCGTCGAAGCAATTTCGCTGAAGAGAAGTTTCACCGAAGGGACGATTTGCTGAAAGTGCATTTTATCGAATCCATTTCACTGAATCGTCCATCTCGCCAAATTTCATTTCACCGAATGGACGTTTCACTGAAAATGTTAGCGATTAATATTTTTATAAAAAATACCAATGAATAAAATTTAAATTATTTTTAAGGGTTTTTTCTTTCCAGCATATTGTCACTTTAACATTCAAGTAACTGATATTAAATGTTAAATAACTTTATTTTCCTGAAAACATTTATTCGCGAAAAAGTAAGTAATAAAAGATTAATATATTATAAACAACAAGATAATATACTTAATAAAAATCAGCTAATTCAAGAATTTTTCTAGAAAAGATTTCTTTATGCACTTTGTATAAAAACGATAAAAAAAATTTTGGCGAAACGTCCTTTTGGCGAAGTACCCCTTCGGTGAAATATCCCTTCAGAGAAATTGCTTCGTTTCAGTGAAATAGACTACGAAAAGTCCGGATACCAACATTACAATAATATAATTTTTTTAAATAAATACTCTAATGTTTTTATAACAAGACTGTAATATAAAATTTGCATTATATGAAGAGCTTTTAAATTAATCTTATTAGGCTTGTTCAATTCTGATCGTTCAGGTTTTTTGATCGAAAATCTATTAACCAATCCTATCATGTGATCAAAATCAAAATTTAGCACTTTGATCGGCTTATTGAACGGTTAACCTTGGTCACTTTATTTTTTGTATAATAAAATATTTTCTTTTTTAAAATGACAAATAGGTAATACCATAAAGGTATATTAAACTTTTTAAAGGCGCGTATTAAAACTTTACTAGACACCAGACACGTTAAAAAAGAGCGATCAAAAATAATACCACATTTTTGTTGTTCGGAAAGTTCGGGTTGTTGATCAGGCCACACAATTTCATCGGCCAATTCAAAACCCGGTCAAAATTCCGAACGATCAATGGAGACTCTTAAAATCAAATGATCTATATTTAATATATTATTTCTCCGATGTCTATTTCTTACCAGAGTTTTCCTAGTTACAATTATTATTAATCAAAACTAAGAAAAAAATAAAATATGATATCTAAGAAAATTCTGGCAAATTTTATAATTTTAGTCCGAATTAAGCTTTATAATTATGCATCTCATGTTAAGTTAATTCTAGTAATTTTTTAACTTTGAAAAAAGCACATATTTACAGACCCGACGAAAGTAATGGCAGCCAGATTTTTAATAATATGTGCGCAATTTTACAATAAAAATTTTGCTATTAATACAGTTAACTATTAGTGTTTCCCATTTTTTCCTAATTAAATTAAGTGCTGATCCGATAAATCGGCACAATCACTATATAAATTTGGGTAAACTTACATGTGATTTTATATGTTCTAAAATCTACAGACAAGTAATAAATACTAAAATAATATTATAAAATAAATTCATAAATATGAATACATATACCAATTAGGTATCTTTATATTCTAAAAAAATTATCGAAACTCTGCCAAAAGACACTTTCCTGTAAGCTCAAAAAAAATCAATTCTTAAAAATTTACGATTTTTTATAACATTTTTGTTCCCTTCAGATTTGAACATCTGAAATATTTGAGATTTCTCGCCATCTATCAGCTCTAGAGAGATAAAATTATTACCATTCAATTCGTTTCAGTAAAATGATTATAATGAACTATATTTCTCACTTTATACAATCATTAGATGCTGTGTTATAAATGGATGTTTTACTATCGCGTAATGTCATGTGACCATACAAGAAGGTATTACAAAACATTTGAAGTGTAGTTTCATTGGAAAATACATACCACTTTTTTCCAACTATAATACACGTGACCAGACAATCGGTTCTCTTTTGCTTTTTATGTCGAAAGAGGAACCTGTCTGGGACAAAACTAATATTTTATAGCTCACGAGAATGGTTCGTACACTAACCTCATAACTCTGGATTTTTTCTTTAAGCTGGGTCTTCATTTCACTTGCTGTAGTGAAATTATTGTACTTGATGACAATTCCAATTTGAAGGCTTTTTTTAGGAGTCAATGACCAATAACCTATAGTAATTTTCTCGGTTTTTTTTTAATGAACTAACATAACGTTCACAGGAGCGTAAAAGAACAATTGTTCTTTGCGAAATTTCTCTTGAATTTCGGATCTTTTGCTGCCAAAGGAGTTAACATCATTTCAGTTTTTTGAGCGTAGTGCCGTTGTTAACGCCATTTTGAACGGGAAAATGTGAAGAAATTTATTTTTTTCTATTACTTTTTTTTTTTTTTTTTTTGCTTCGCTCCTCCATAAGGGGGAGTAAACCGCTATAAATGTTGTACTTACATGCCATTATTTCTTTTAGGCTAAACCAACTCATTTATTTTAGAAATAATATTGGACAATATAAGAATATGTATTATATTTAGTTCCGGCTTTAATACTTTAGAACAATTTTTGCTATAAATTCATCATGATAAATCAAAATCTCTACAAAATTTTATTATAATAAATAATTTTGTTTTATAATTAAATAATTTAATAATATATTATCGTACGGCATTGATTATAACAGGAAGTCTATTGTAGCTTATCAGTAAAATCTATTTAAATCAAATTATAAATTTCATTTATTTCTCTGTTCTTGAAAATGCCACGTCAAAAAATGGTATTTTCTTTATTTTCTTATTGTTGTTTTATATTAAAAATTTTTTATTATAACATATTTTATCATTTGGATAAAAAAACATTTGTTTATAGGAAATATTTTTAATAATTGTAATACACTAATACTTTTAACGTAATCAATAGTAAAATATGTATTAGGTATATGTGTATATAATATTACATTTAACATAAATCAATATAGTTTATTTGATACTATAAATAAACTCAACATAAATCAATATAGTTATTTTATACTATGAATAAACTTTAGTCAATATACTATAAAAAATATCTAAAATTAAAACATGTTATATTCATATATAACCGTACGATAATTTTTAATAAAAAAGTCGTTACGTTCCTTTTTTTCGATTAAGAATTAAATTAGATGTGCTTGAATAAAAATTACGTTAAACTCGGATAAAGAATAAGAATAGAATATTTTTTCGTGTTTTGCCACAAATTCCTTAACAAGTATTGATGATCCAACGCCTCAGCATATATTACATACATGTGCACATATACTATTAATTAAATTAAGTTTAAATTTTTAAAAAGATAAGAAAATGCCAAATTATTTTGTGCTCAACCTATTCCTATTAAAATATCATACTAACCCTACATTTAGATAATTTTGAATAATAATGGAAAAAAAGAAAACGGAACTGTCGATCATGATGATGATTATTTATTACACAGATACGCCACTCCCAAATTATTTAATAACTTTTTTTTCTTGAAAAAATAAAAAAATAAATAATGCTCGTTAAAGACGTACTTTTCCTAATATTAGAAGTATTAAAAGATGATAGAAAATCTCTCCACTCATGCCTTTTTGTTAATAAAACTTGGTGTGAAATAATAGTACCAATATTATGGAAAATTCCTGGAAAGTATACTCTAACTAATAATGCAAAGAATTCTTTATTTAACGTAATACTTTTACATTTATCAGAAGAATCAAGAAATATTTTGAAAAATCATGGAATTAATGTTTTTATAGAAGAATATCGACGACCATTATTTAATTATATCAGTTACTGGAGATATTTAAATTTATTTCTTTTAGAAAGTATGATCGTTTCCATAAAAAATATTGAAAAGTACAACATTTCTATTATAAGAAAAGAAGTATTTATTAATAAAAATACAAAATATATTTATCTTGATATTCCGGAACAATTTAGTTATCAATTACATCAAATTCCAGGTGCTAAATATTGTTTTTTCAAAACTTGAATGTCTTCATTGTGATGATAATACCGATCAAAATATTTTAAAAGGATTGGCTAGAATAAGCAAAACAATTAAAAAATTAAAGTTTTATATTATGCAATGTAACAATAATGATAATTCCGGAATTATTAAATTAATTGAAGCTCAAAAAAAGTTGGTTGACGTTCATTTAGTTTATTTTTATACTAATATGAGAAATGAACCATATTGTAAAACTCTTGAAGAATCATTAATTAAAAATTCGGATACAATCCAATATTTAAGAATTGGTTGGAAACCTACTACGAATATTCTTACAAGTCTTGTAAATTTGATAAGTTTAGATATAAATTTGAATTTATTAGGAAATACCAATTGGAATCATTTGGGAAAAGCATCTTTACCACTCTTAAAATATTTAAGAGCTCAACAAGTTCCATCTAAAATTTTGACGAATTTGATTGAAAATACAAAAGGACATCTTATCGAAATAAGTATACTTTACGAAGGTACTGATAATAGAGAATTAATTCGAGCAATTTATTATAATTGTCAAAATCTTAAATATCTTAAATTATCATTTAATAATAATAATATTTCAGAATTAGAAAATTTATTAATTAAATGTCAATATTTGAATGGATTAATTATTTTTACCGATGAAATAAATGAACCTGATTGGGATGATTTATTTGAAATATTAACTAAATCATCACCAATTAGTTTGTATAAGTTTAAACTTTCATTTATTTGGTCATTTAAATTATTGGAATCTTTAAAGTTATTTTTTGAAGGTTGGGAAAATAGACAACCTATGTTATTACACACCATTCCTATTGATAAATATTACACAAACATAAAGCAACCACTGCAACAATTACAACAACAAATGGAGAATTTAATTAGAAAATATGAAGCAAGAGGGATTATTAAAAAATATGATACTGATTTGTATGAATCTATTTTTGAGGAATTCGAATGGATTCAAAAGAAGTTGCTTTTCGTCTAAGTAATCATTAGTATATGTAATATTTTTTTATTTTTATTTTTTTTTTCATTCTTTAGTAATTCATGTATAATTAAACCTAACATACATATTTATTAATCGAGTACGTCGGTTTATAATTTGTAAAGATTTAGGATATTTTTAGCGTCGGGCTTGTATTAACAGGATTCTGATTGTCGTGATTTCGTAGTAAATCCATTTAAACATTTAAATTTAAAAGTTTATTATACATACCATATATAAAGTCCATATAATTAAAAAATGACCTATGTGTCAAGTTGTTTTTATTATCACGAAAACCGCGCCTCGAAGAACGCGAGCTAAATAACACGTATTATTGAATGACATGATAATTCGTTACTTTTGACTCTCAAGAATATAAGAAATATTCTACTGGATTATTTGCGGTTCATGCCTCGATTGCCGCATATCCGTGATTAAGAAATTTAATAAAGTTATAAGAGAAATTAATTGATTCAACTTTATTATAGTTTCGGGTGAAACTATTTTTCAAAAATCTGAACCATTTCGCCGAAAGTATCTGAAACTTCTGAACTCGAATTTAGAAATATATCCCGAAATACTTCATTATTTTGTAAATTATTATGTTATTACTTTTATTATTTCAATTTAACTAAACCAAAATTATAAAAATTTTATTGTAACATGCATACTATGGAAGAAAATTTTAAATAATGTATTATACAATATAAATAAACTTTATAAACTATAAATCGATAATTTTACAATTTGCCGTATATTCATAGATTAAAATAGTTTAGATAATTTTAACTGATTTTGGTACTTGATGACTCAACTGGGTATTATATTAAAATTACTATACTCATGCAAAGGTCACACGTATGTCCGTATGTCCGTCCGGCACGTGACGATGTACAATATGAGGTTAAGTACAATTACTCATATCGGTCATATGAATAAAAAGTTTAAATAATATGAATAAATCTCAATACCTTTATTCTCTTCTTTGCGACTTTCTTCTTTATTTTCTTTTTTTTTAGGTCTATCTTCTAGGTCTTCTCTTTATCAGGTCTCCTTTTAGGCCCTTTTCTTTACGTCTTCCCTCAGGTACTGTATGTGGGTGGGTTGGGAGTGTGGGTTTGTGTGTGGGTGGAGTGTGTATATTTGTGTATTTCCTCGCTCTTTCCCCTTCTGTCGCTTTCCCTTTCCCTTTCGTTCTTCCTTTCCTTTTCATATTACCCTTCCCTTTCGTTCTCCCTTCCCTTTCGTATTCCCTTTCCCTTTCCCTTTAGATCTCCCCTTCCATTTCATATTCCCTTTCCCTTTCATTCCCCTTTCCTTTCGTATTCCCTTTCCCTTTCGTTCTCCCTTTCCCTCCCTTCTCCCTTTCCCTTTCGTTCTTCCCTTTCCCTTTCGTTTTCCATTTCCCCCTGATCAATGTTGCTACATCTCAACGTGGTGATCAGGTGGCAACAAGTTTTTAAAAAGACTTGGCTAAGTCAGCAACAAATACTTAAACTAAAAAAATATATAATACAGCTATTAAGAAAATTCAAGTGTCCCTCAATCGTTCTTTTTTTTTATAATAGAAAAGGATCTCAAGTGGGTCTCGCATAATTTGTTGATGTTACCTGATTCGATATTTTTTTTGTCGATAGAAATGTTGAAAATATTGAAGGATCTTCATCTGGGCCGGTCATCATCTTTCTAAAAGGTCATCATTTTTGGAATCAACGGCTGGTAGTCGACATCAACAAACGAAAATTCTTATCGTTAAAATATATTTATAATCATTATTACTAAAAGTGACTGATTAATAATTATATTTTATTTTCAGCAATTTACATTTATAATAGGAGCCGACATTAAAATATTTATTCGCGTTAAAATAGTTATTAGATATTTTATAGGCTATTGACTTAATGTTATAATTTAATAAAATTGCATCTACTTTACTTATTTTTATAATGATAAAAAGTGAGATATTTTTAACAAAAATTTGTACGATTGTTTCATTCCGAAAAGTTAGATATCTTGGTAAAAATTGTTTTATAGCCGGAATCCTATTTTTTAATCTATAAAATTATGATGTTATGCATTACGCTTTTTCTTTAGTCAATAAAATTAGATTCCACATACTTAAAAAAAATTTATTCTATTTGCTTATGGATTTTCAGAAATATACGCGTTCACATTTCCATCATTACACATTTGCTTTGGTACAATGCAATATGATTTAAATTTGTAGTATGTCTCTAAGTTAGTTTAATGATAATAGCTAGCATAATTCGATTTTATGTAATTATGAAATTAAGAGGTTAGAGGTATAGTACTAAATGATAAACGCATGTGATATTAATTCTAGACGAACGAATCGAATAGAATAAATTACTTGTTCGTTATTGAATACGTAGACGGCGGGACATTAGAAAAACATTTGAGGACTAATGTTAGAGCTTTAATTAAATAGGAAATCCAATTAAAAGTATGGAAAGAATAAGACAAAAAAATAAGATAAAAACTGTAGTATACTATAATAAAAGAATTGTTCCAATAAGAAGTTTCACATTGTTAATAATTATGAAAATACTATTTAATTAGAAAAATAGGAATATTATAAGAAAAATAGTGACTAAGAGAAATATAAAATTTGAGCCATCCATAGATTATCTTAATTTTCAATTTTCGTTATTATAATGAAATATAATGTCTGTATTTAAAAAATTATTTCGCGAAAATTATTTAGTAATTAATCCCTTTATTTTTCCATTTCATAATAATTGAACCAATTAGATAGGAAAAAAAAAAATAAAAATAAAGCTAGCCAGTACAGTTTATGACTCCTTTTATATATTATTTAGTCATCATTAATAAAAATCTTTGCGTAGATAATTATAAATAAATAAGAACGAATTTCTCGTCCCTCCCATTTTAAAAAAATGTTGTTGCAACTCAACGTAGATATACTTTTCCTAATATTTGAAGAATTAAAAAATGACATGAAATCCTTCTATTCATGTCTTTTAGTTAACAAAACTTGGTGTATAATGACGTTACCAATATTATGGAGAGATCCAAATATAATATCTTTATCTGATGAAGCAAAAAGTAAACTATTTGACGTAATATTTTTACATTTATCAAAGGAATCAAGAGATATTTTGAAGAGCCGTGGGATTAACAACCTTCTCACAGAGATATATCAACATCCTTTATTCAACTATATTAGTTTCTGGAAACATTTAGATCTATTTTTTATAGAATGTCTAATTTCTCAAGGAAATATAAAAGAGTCTAACATTTTTATTATAAAAAATGAGATAATGAAATTGTTTATTAATGAAAATACAAGATTTATTCATCTTTGTATATCACAATATTTTAATTACAAAGTACATAGTATTCCAGGAGCTGAACATTGCCTTTCAGGACTTGAATCCTTTAGTTGTCATAGCTGTGTTGATCAAAGTATTTTAGAAGGATTATCCAGTATATGTAAATCAATTAAAAAACTCAAATTTTATGTTGACTTTCATAACGCTAATATTAATTTTGGGATAATTAAATTAATTGAAGCCCAGAAAAATTTAAATGAAGTCCATTTATTCAATTATTCAGTAACTGAATCTTTTGAAGGATTAATTGAAGAATCCTTAATTAAACATGCAGATACTATCCAATATTTGAGAATTAGATCGGTGCCTGTTACGAAATTTCTTTCATACCTTGTAAATTTATCAAGTTTAGAAATTGAATTCATGGATTCCAATACATGGAATAATCTAAATTATTATGAGAATTTATCGTTACCTAATTTAAAAATTCTAAGAACAAAACAAGTTCCATTTAAAATTTTAGTAAATTTAATTGAAAATACAAAAGGTTATCTTACCGAAATTAATACATTTTATAATTTTTATTATAATATTGCTATTAATATTAAATCATTTATTCAAGCAATTTATAATAATTGCCTAAATTTAAAATATCTTTTATTCTCATCAAATAATTCTAATTCAATAATTCCAGGATTTGAAACTTTATTAATTAAATGTCAATTTTTAAAAGAATTAATTCTTCTTATACACGATTGTAATGATTATGCATTTAGTTGGGATAAATTATTTATGGTATTGGCTAAATCATCACCAATCAGTTTATTAAGGTTCAAATTTTATTCCATTAGTATGTTTAAATTGAAAGACATAGCATTATTTTTTCATAATTGGAAAAATAGGAACCCTATGACATTAGGAATATGTGACAATATTTCTTATTTTGGTAGAATAAGTGAAAACAAACCTTTGGAAGATTTATGTGAGGAATATAAATTAAAAGGAAAAATTAAAAAATACTTCATTGAATATTCTAAATTAGTAGATTATAAAGATTTTCTGGCATTTAATTAAATCATAGAAAGTCGAAAGCGTTCTATGTAAATAAGTCTTTATATATTAATTGATATATATTTGTTAATAAAATGAAATTATTTTTTGCGGCAAATTTAGTTGTAACTTGTAAGACATAGTAATGTCTTTTATTTCGAATAAAAATGATTCATTAATAAATTCTCTTAATATTTATCAAGCGAAGCTAAGAAATATTTTTATATAGGAAATAAATTAAACTTGAAATAGAATACTTTTGAATTCTTTTATATTAAAAATTGCAATTAAATTGCAAATTATTTAAATTATTTAAATTATTTGTTTAACTGATAAATTTTATTGCCTTTTTATTATCAAAATAAAAAAATTTACCAACGTCATACAGTGTCCGAAATCTTATGTAACTTGTGAAATCGTAATTTAAATCATGTTAAGATTTTGAATGGGAAATGATTTTCCAAGAGGTTAGGTATAATGAAATTTTATGCAAATCTGCAGCATCCAACAAGAAAAAAATTAGAAAGTAGAAACAAAGTAGAAACATGTTATATCAGAAAAGTTGTCAATGAAAAAAAAAAAGAAAAAGAAAAATATTATATCAATGTATTTCCTGAAGTTTGAGCAACAATTTGCATTTTATTAATTTATTACGGTTTGAATGAACGAACTTAAATTAATTCTTTCTTTTCTTAATTTATAAATTACATTATATCCACTCTTCGATATGAATTAATTAATGCAACGTATCATAGGGCAATTTCATTGACTGATATTAGTATTTACAATAATATACACAAACAAGTTGAATTTCAAAAACAAGCAGTCCTTGCTGATAAAATTCTTACAAATGATGAAAAAACTGAAGCAATAAGAGAATTAACTAAAGATTATGATCGTAATAAAGTTAATTATAATTCAGGAACAAAAAGAATTTGTGAAAATTGTAACCAAGAATGTTTAGCCACATTATATTGTGAATTTTGTGTCCGAAATTATTTAAAAGAAAATTTTTCAAATTGGACATCTGGGAATGATGATATTGACAATTTAATACAGAAATGTCAAATGGAATCACTTAATCCAGAAATGATAGTTGAATGGATTCCATATAACAATTTGATAAATATTAATTATTTTACAAAAGGTGGATTCTCTGAAATCTATACAGCAGGTTGATAGAAATTATGAAGAATGGGATTCTGAACAAAAAACAATTAAAAGAGTTAAAAGACTTGGAATACAAAACTTTGTAGGATATGTAGCACTTAAAACGTTAGAAAATGTACAAAGTGCAAATCAAAGTTGGTTTGAAGAGGTTTGTATAACTTTATTTGAAATTTATTTATAAAATTGTATTAACAATAGCATCTTGTCTAGGGATGGCAATGGTCACGGTCATTAACCGGTTATGACCGGTCATGACCGTGACCGATATCGGTCGGTCAAAGACCTCTGACCGACCGTTTAACTGACCGTTTAGCCGATCCTGAAAATGTTTGCGAAATGACTTTTATAATAAAAAATGTTTCACAAACATTTTCAGGATCGGTTAAACGGTCAGTCAGACTGGTCGGTCAAACGGTCAGTCAAATGGTCAGTCGGTTGGTCAAAGGTTCTTGACCGGTTTGCCATCCCTAATCTTGTCATTTAGGCTAAATCACATTTAACTATAAGTAATAAATGGTCAGATGTTGTTCGATGTTATGGTTTAATACAAAATCCATCAATGGAAATTATATGCTTGTAATTGCGAGAATGAATATAGATTTAAGAAATTATTTGCAACAAAATCATAATCAACTTACATGGAAAAAGAGAGTTGAGATTACTTATGAAATAATTGGTGCACTTTATTATATTCATAAAGAGAAAGCAATTCATAGAGATTTGCATTCTGGAAATATATTATATTCAAAAATTAATGATTATTGGTGTATTAGTGATCTTGGATTTTGTGGGCCTGCTGATAAATCTTCAACAAGTATATATGGAAATCTTCCTTACATAGCACCCGAAGTTATTGTTGGAAGAGAATATACTTTTGCATCTGATATTTATAGTATTGCAATTCTTATGTGGGAAATTTCATCTGGACAAACACTATTTATAAATTATGAAACATGAAAATGATATTGTAATGAATATTATTAATGGTATAAGGCCAAAAATTGTGTCAGGTACTCCATTAGAATATAAAAATTTAATGAAAGAATGTTAGGATGCTGATCCATTAAAAAGACCTGACTCTTGAACACTTTGGAGAAGAATGCATAGATTGATTTTAAATTATCAAAATATGTCAGATAAATTATTCAAATCAGAAATAGATAATTTAGAAATGAATAAAGTAGAAGAAAATTATACTAGTAGCAGATTATTTACAAGTAAATTCACAACTTTAGAAATCTACCTGAACCAAGAAAGGCAACAGAAGGTATAAGTGTATAATATTTATTAATGAATATATTAATTTTAAAACACATTATTAATGCTATCTTTTATTATAATAGAAGAACAAGAAGGTATGCTATAGCTGTATAAATAATAATTTCTACCATTTTATTTGGTTTACTATAATAATTTACTTTATTTCACTACCAATAGCGTTTCATAGTAAAATGTATGATTTTAACATTCCTAACAATAGTAAGTATTTATTAATATTACAGCTTTGAATTATCATCATATAATTATGTTTAATAATTGATATTTTTTTTAGTTAATGATTTTAATAAATCAAATGAGCAGAATAGTTCAAAAGTAGTTACTATTTTTGATAGTAATGTATTTTAATTATTGTCAAATCAAGATAGAATTTTTATTTTAAATTAATATCTTAAAATTTAGATAATAATGAAAAATCATCTAAATTATTTAAAAGTTGCAAATAAATTCAAATGGTAAGAATAATAATAAATTACCAACAAATAAAATTCATTATTATATAGTTATCGTTCAGCCCAATAAGATCATGCAGATTTTCATGGACCGATATTTTTATTTACTATACAATAATAAACTAATATTGCAGAATTTTTATATACTGATATTATTATTTGCTATACAATAACTACAATATTTTTACAATTATACATTTATAAGAAGTGAATATATACTACATTACTATAAAAAATTTTTATTTCTTCAGCAGTTAAGCCATCAGAACCATTGGCCTCTCCATGACCTAAGTCCGTTAAATACTTGATTTTCCCATTGACTGTTTCTGAAAAGCTTGTAAAAATATTGCTATCATATAAATTAATGTGTTTAATAATTGAATTTTTATTTAAATATCGATATAAAGCTGCAACTGCTGCGCGTATAGAACTAACTGAATAATCAGTTCCATTTTGTTGTTTCATAGTAGCAATATACTCAGACAACTGTTTATCCAACTCTTCTACATTCTCCACATTTTCAATTTTTTCGGAATATCCTTTAGTTTCACGAAATCGTTCTAAAGCTTTAACCCAGTTGTTTGTAGCGAATACAGTATTCTTAACTTTATTAAACTCTCTAAAGAAATCAACATCTTTTACGCGGTCATCAGATTTCTAAAAATTATAAAGATTTATATTAAATAATTAACCTATTAA
>QZLH01000046.1:55740-68647 GCA_003833135.1 Oehlia diaphana
GAACCGGCTTAACAATAACACACTTATTGGATAGGAAGCTATATCGGTCTAACAAATCACATGGCCCCAGATGATTGATGAAAATGTGCCACTACGTGGCACATTTTCAACCAATCATTTGCTTTGGGTCCAGTGATTGGTTGACCGATATAGCTACTTCCCTATCCAATAACTATTTATTATTAAACGCGACTTTTATTTAAATTTAGATGATGAAAAAGAAATAACTCAATAACAAATAAAAAGATAAAGTATTAATGTCGATGGTAGGTGAAAATTTTACGTAATAACAAATAATCCTTATACTATTCTAAATATATTTATTTTCTTATAGATGATGACGAAATAAATAATAATCCAAATTTTCTTTCAAAAGAACAAGATGAACTGGAAATTCCTGATGGTAAGTTCTTAAATAAATAAGATTTCTTTTTAAAGAAACTTAAATAATTTACTAATTTGTTAATTTTTTATCTTTTAGAAGGATTTTAAATTGACTTTATAAATCAAACCAATATTATATTCCAAATTTTTATCATTTATTTATACTTTATTTTAAGTTATTTAAACACTAAGATTAGAGTATTTAAAATGTTTAACAAGATTCTTAGTTTGTATTTTAAATAATTATATATAATAAAGTTATTAAAATTATTAAATGTATAAATTATCAATAAAAAATTTTTAATAAAAATTTTTAACCGTTACAATAATAATTCGAATTTAGGCGAAAATATTAATATTATGAAAATAAATTTTACAATATTGAATAATATATAATCCTTTGTTCAATCCAAAAATTATCCGTCAGATGATCTTTATCGTTATTTATTCTTATCAATTTTATATCTTATATATATAAAAAAAATGTCAGTTCGAGCATGAGGTTCAGATAATAATCTCTAAACAGCAACATTTCAATTTTTCATATGATGAACTTATTTCAACTATTAACAAGTTTTTAGAATTTAATCTAATGTTTGGAAAGTAACTATATTTATTTTTTAAAACATTATAACAATTATTTATAGAAAAATTTAATAAAAATTAATATAAATATGGTGAATACGATAATAAAACAAATAGTAAACAATAAAAGAAAAAAATTAATATCCACTATTGTTTTAATTTAGAATTTGAAATACTTCATATTCTTCCACATAAAAATCATCATCATTTTCTCTGATTTTCTTTTCGTAATCATAAATATAACAATTACCAAAGTCTCCAAATAAAGCAAGATCGTTACCAAATCTAGGACCACTAGCATGATAATTGAATATAGCACAATTTTCATCTCTCACGCGACTTAATATATAACTTTCAATATCATCACTGCTCTTAAAAGAAAATATAAAACTATCGTTAGTAGTGCCAAAATTACCATCATTAGATTCCCATTCAATTGGATTATATCCCCCAAGAATTTCAGTACTATCTTTCACTTTAACAATTGTTATAGTATTAGACTGATTATCACAGATTTCATGAAATTTTTCAACTGTAAATCCATCACGAGATCCACGCAGTAACAAATTGAATTTGTACGCAGTTTTTATCTCATCCGTAATTTTTATTCTATCGATCCATTTCGAGATTAATTCAGCATGTTGAGTTGTAATGATTTTGGAATCAATATTACTTTTCTTAGTAGTCATACGAAATTTTGATTGTTTAATTATTTGGTTGTTAGAATCCAAAAAATATTTTAATAAATCTTTATATAATTCCTTTGGTAAAACTTTTTTATAAGGTAATATTTCTTTTGAAAATTCATCAGAAGTTAAATTATAGAATCTAATAAATGGAATACAATTATGTAAACAATTTTTTAAAGTATTAAAATCTGCTTTTGAAAAATTTGCAGGATCCGAAGAAAGTTCTGGATTTTGAGCAAGCCCCCATTTACGCACATACTTCCATACTTGAATTTCTTCCATTTGAAGATTATCACTTTGAATAATTGTGATCAATAGTTTTTCTGGAATTGAAGCAAAATTTAGAGATTCGAATATCTTATCTGGTTCTTTGGAGGTTAAATTAGTACAAAAATTTTGAAGTTCCAAGAAAGAATCGTTCTCAAAGCATGCTTGATATATCAAATTAAAATTTTGTTCCATCCAATTTGCCTTAGTTTTAATCAAGAAGGTTTGTATATAAGTGATTAATTCTTGAAGACCAAGTTCACTTCCGGCAATCAAGATGCTAATTATATCCGAAGTATCATATTCCTCCAAGGAAATTCTTCCACTATAAATATATCTAAAAAAAAAAAGCGTATGTTTTTATACAGTATATTCATTTTGTAATTTTAATTTAATTCTTTTTTCTTCTAATTATTACCTTAAGATTATTTGAAAAATTTCAGGTAAAATATTTGGTAATTTTATATGAACCAAAGTTCCATAATTATTCTTTTTATTTGTTAATAACATTCTTCGTAGATACGTGGAACGATAATGTAAGATAACCATATGAGAACGAAATATTTTTATATAAGGATCATTACCAACTTCAATAGTAACATCATAATATTCTTCATCATTTAAAATTTCAAGTAAATTTTGAAATAATTTTGGTAAAAGTTTATTATCATCCATAATTTATAAAATTTAAAAAAGAAATAAAAAGAAATAAAAGAAAATGATCGACAATTTTGTCGGTTAAACCTTATATATATGCTTTAATTGCCGCTGCAGCTTGTTGATCCGAGACTTCTATCATGACATAAAGGGATAATGGTTATATTGAAACAGTTTATCAAGAGACAAATTTTTGGTATAGGTTTTCTTCAAACTAGCTAAAATAATAGATTAAATAACGGAATTCTTTCATTCAGCAGGAAAGACTCTATTAAGTAGAATTTAATAGGTGTGAAGGACTAGACGGTTTTATGGCAGGAGACCCATAATGGTGTTAGCCGAAATATAATTAGCCGCAACGTGATCCGGACCGGCTCAGGCGTAGATCGTCGTGGAATTCCAGGGGATATTCTGCGATTAAATCTGGTCCGGATGATCGGCAATCAGGAATTCGGCTCCGTTTTTCGGCTGTAGGAAAAATGTCGGGTTCATCAAATTGCTGCGCCTCAATATTTCATAATTATTTTGAGTGAAATTAAGATAGACCAATTATTAATTAACACGAATTGTGTGAATATTTTATTTATTCAATTGATACCTTTTTTTTCTCTTCGCTCTGTTCAAAAATATTTTCAGGAGATTTACCTGCAATAACATAATATTATAAAATATTTTCAGAATGATTTTTCAAATTTATATTCATGTATTTTAATTAACAGATTTTGGGTATCGTCTAACGATTCCATTATTAGGGAAAAGCCATTTTCAATTTCTAATGGAAATTAAATTAAATGGTGATTTAAAGTCAAAATTAAAAGAATATAAAATTAATGATAATTTATTACCTTCAAAAACGATTTTCAATTATCATAATTTTATAAAATATTTTGGTACGCGAAAGATTATTTCTTCTACTGTTAAGTGGACTAATAATATTATTAGAACTTTAAAACTTGATCTTTTTAATGATATAGATTTAAAAACTGATCTTATTGGATTATTGGATTAATTCAAACGTCTCTATCTAAGATGTTTATTGAAAATGAAGTAATTATACATAGTACTTTAAGCATTGAGATCTTCAATGTTCCAAATTATCAAAATGAAAATGTTTGAAATAATTTAACAAAACCGGAATTTCATCCACAATGTTGGAAGTTTAAAACTTTATATTGATGATACTCTTGATTATTCATATTTCGATAATGATAAGGAATATATATATATTAAAATAATTTATTACAAATAATTAATACACATCAAAATCTTAAAAAAATTGTATTAGCTCGCAATCATTTTCCTTTATTTCAATCATTAATGTTATCAAAAGTTGGTAATCGTTCAAATACTTTAAATACGATCATACTATATGAAGTCAATTTTAATGGTATAATCAATTTAGACAAAATATTTGAACAATTAAATGTTTTAGAATCTGTTCATATCATTTATTGTATTGCTTTAAATAGTAGTTTCACTCATCAAATTTTCAATTTAACTAAACCATTTAAAGTAAATTCTTTGTTTATGGATGAAAGATCACAAATTGATGAATCATTAAAATTATTATTGCAATAATCTGGTGGTCATTTAGAAAACATTGGGTTCAAATTTTCTCATGGTATATTATCAAAAAAATAAATAATTTATACCATTATAATATATTGTAAGAATATCAAATTTCTTGAGTTATATGAATTTAAAGAACATAAACATTATCTTTCCATTGATTTAATTGAAAACATAAGACAAAATCTTAATTATCTACCTATTAATGCAAATAGATTAATTTAAAAAATTCTTAAAATACCTTTATTGAAAAATTATTAATTAGTAGTATAATTAAAGGAGATAGTATGATAGTTACTATTTTATCCTGTACAAAGGAATATATAATGAAAAAGAAGAGGGTCAAATATTTGGCTAATATGAATATTAAAAGTAGAGATTATTTTCTTTAAAGAATGAAGTGAAAGAATTTGAATTATATAATATTAAAATTCGATATTATTATGATTTAATTATTAAAGTTCATGAATTTATTAAAGAAATGGGATTAATCTGGATCAACTAGAATGTAGTCATGCAAAAAATTTTCAATTTTAAAATATTGAGCTAGCTTGGGAACATTTTTTGAGTATAAATAAAAAAAAATTATTATACCAACATTAGTAAATTATTTTGCTTCAATTAAATTATATATGTTGCACCTCAGGTATCAATTTGCATTTGTTCAGTTGATAGCCGACGTGTGTCAAACGTAGTTTAATACCTGACGCGTCACATAACATTATTAAAGGTAGAATAAATATTATATTTCAGTATTATAAATTTTTATAATTAACTGTTCTTTTCTTCTGTATATAGGATGCCAAGGCTGCTCAAAGAATTAGATGGTCTGAACTTTCAGTTAGCTTCAAGTAAATAGTAGAAAGGGAATTATTCAGTTTTTTTAAATTCAAGAAATATTACTAATATTTTAATTTCTTTTTTAGAACGCTTAATTCTTATTGCTTGAAGATTTTACCATATGTTCAACAGCTACTATAATGTTCTTAAAATTCTAATCATACAGTAGTTCTTAACATCAATTAACAATATTTATTTACAATAGAAAATGTATAGTATTTATACAATATTTTAAAGTAAACTGAATTTACAAATTTATAATATTAATAATACTTATTTAAATTAACAAAAATCTATACAAAACAAGAGTCCATTATTCATGGGGAGCTGTGAAATTTATAATAAGAAATAGTACTTTGTTTATTTTGTTTACAAAATACAGTAGTAGTTGGAACTGTTCTGTTCATTTTATATATAAAATGGTGGCTATAAAGCCATAAAAGTTGTACTAATTTAACTTTCAATTTTATATTTGACATGAACTTTGCAATTTAAGACATTTAAGTTAATACTTCAGTGTATATTATTATGAAAAATTTTTTGGTTACAAATGATTACGAGCAATTATTATGACCAATTTATAGGCTTTATTATGAAATTATTAAAATTATTATTAGTTTGTAATTTGCATTTTCTTTTTTCATAAGTTCTTAGTAATATACAAATAATGTATTCTAAATGAAATTTTTCATTTTTATAGTTTTTAGGACACAATTCATTTATTAGTAATTTGCATTTATATTATATTCAACAATCACTCATATCTGTTAAATATCAATTTTATATTAACTATTTGCCATTATATATTTATAAATTCAAAGAATGAATTTTTACCTGAATTAGAAATCTTTGAGTTTAACGAAATTTTAATTACTTTACTGTCATCAACTCTTGATGTACTATATAAAAAGTTCAAATTATTTAATTTGATTTTACACATAAGATAATAAATAGTTTTATATATTTATACTTTTGATAAATTATATTTCATAATTGGATAAGTTACAAAAGAAAAAATTTATTTAAACTACAAACTAAAAATTTGTAAACTATTCGCTACTCTGGCCTTAGTTTTTAAATAATCCTAAATATAATAAAATTTATAAAGGAATTATTTAAATTACAAACTAAGAAACTTGTAAATGTTTTTCTACACTAGCCTTAGTGTTTAAATAATTCTAAATAAAATAAAAAAAGAAATATATATATTTGGATAAAGGAATTATTCAAATTGCAAACTAAGAAACTTGTAAACATTTAACTGCTTTAGCCTTAGTGCTTAAATAAATCTAAAAAGGATGAAACAAAGAACAATTTGCATATCAAATGTAACTTTAAAAAAGGATATATAATTTTTTACAAAAAGTACAAATAATTAATTAGTTTTCATCTGTTTCAATATCTAGATAATTAATTAAATAAAATTAATTACATATAAACAGTTTGCAAAATTTTGTTTTGTGTAATAAATTACATACCTAATGAATTCATATCATCATTAATTCTACAATTGTCCAAACATTCACTTTCAAGATATTTATTCAATTTTTTACTAGTAAAATCAAGTACACGACTTGTATAACATGCTTGTGGATGAGATTCTGTTGCTGTAACAAGGTTGTTATTCCCAATTGGTGTATTTATAAATTCCATAACATAGCATTTTAATTCTTTACTAATATCTTCAATTTCCTTTTCATAAGGAAGAATAATCCACTCTTCAATAATATTTAAAACTTCTTTAGAAGATGGCCTTTTTAATGGATCTTCATCCCAACATTTTTTCATCAAATCTACATAACATTGTGGAGTATTTTTAATGATGTTAGGACGTTCACCTCTACAAATACTTAAACTAAGTTGAAAATCATGTGCTTTATCATTAAATGGTGGTACTCCAGATGTAAATTCCCACATAATCATAGAAAAACTATAAATATCACTAGCTGGAGTAAAATGCTTGCCTCTTAAAATTTCAGGTGCCATAAATGGTATAACACCATAAATTTCATATTTTTTCAAAAATGATTTTATAGGTTGACATAATCCTAAATCACTAATATAGACTTTAACATTTTCATAGTCTTCACTTTCTTCATTTTCTTCACTTTCATTTTCCTTGTTTTCTTCATTTTCTTCATCTTTATGATTTAAAATGTTGCCATCATGAAAATCACAATGAATAAGTTTTTGTTTATGTATCTCATTGAGCCCGGAAATAATTCTGTGTAACGTATGTAATTTTTGCTTCCAATCATTTTTGATTATTTTTGTCAAATTTCCTCTAAAATTACCTTTGTTTGCATAATCCATTACTACCATATAACACAAAGTATCTGGGGATCTTGTAAATCCATAAAAATTAATAATATCATATGAATTTAAACATCTTTCATGATTTTTCCACTAGTAAAACATAATAATAATATATTAGTATAAATAAATTATAATTTAGTAAATTTAAAAAAGAAATAAATAATATATTATCATACTTCATTTAAAAATTCTATTGAATTTTCATTTAAATTATTGTGACATTTGAGAACTACTTCTTTATTTCCATCATTGCTTAACCAAGTTGCTTTGTATATAATGCTGAATCCTCCTTTATCAAGGTATACAATATTTTTAAACTTATTATAAGGAATCCATTTTAAATTTTTTTCAAGAATAAATTTGTCTATATTTTCATCTCCACTTCTCCTAAATCTATAAATTTAATAATTAAAATTATGATATTTAAGTTCATATAGTTTATATTAAAATTTACACTAAAATTTAAAATTAGAATTAACACTTACTCTAAAATTTAAATAAGAAATTTAATATAATATAAATCTTAGTTTTTGTACTAAAATACATATAATAATCTATACTTTACAACTTACCGACTAAAGTAACAGATATTTTTTTAAAATAATTAAAATTATATAAAAATATTATATAAACATGTAAGAGTAAAATTAAATAAATAACTTACTCTCTATATTATTAAATAATTATTTTAAAAAAGGAATTAAGTTAGTTTGAATTATAGGAAATATCATATAAATATGCAATTAATAAAATAAATAACTTACTCTCTATATTATTAAAATTTTTTCAAACAAAAAATTTTAGTTAGTCTAAAAACATTTTATAATAATCAAATTAAATAAATAACTTACTCTCTATATTATTAAATAATTTTTTTTAAACAAAAAAATTTAGTTAGTCTGAAAATATTATAAATAATCAAATTAAATAAATAACTTACTACTCTCTATATATTAAATAATTTTTTTTTAAATAATGAATTTAATTAGTCTAAATTATAAGAAAATATAATATAAATATGTAATAATAAAATTAAATAAATGATTTACTTCCTGTATTATTAAATATTTTTTTTTAAACAAAAAATTTATTAGTTTAAATTATATGCCATTATTATATAAATATAGAATAATAAAATTTAATAAATAACTTACTCCCTATATTATTAAATAATTTTTTTGAATGAAGAAGTAAATTAGTTTAGATTGTATGAATATTTACGTAAATATATAATAATAGAATTAATTAAATAACTTATTATTTCCTATAACTTACCACCTATATTAATAAATAATTTTAATAAAAAAATTTAGTTAGTTAAATTATATGTAATGGTTATGCAGCCTATTAGGATCATGTATATATAATATGAAATTAGGCATGAACTCAAATGGCATGCATAATGATACAGTTATTGAAAGGGGAGTAATACTATAGGGCGTATATAATAACTGTAACATATTGTATAAATATGTAATAATAGAACTAAATAAATAACTTACGAACTATATTTATAAATAATTGTTTAGATAAAGAACTTAGTTAGTTTAAATTATATACAGTAAAATATTATGTAAATATATAATAATATTAATAAATAACTTACGCCCTATATAATTAAAATATTTTTTAATTTAGCAATTTACTTAGTATAAATTATATGTAAATATTAAATAAAATAACTTACATGCTATATTATTAAATAAATTTTTAAGTAAGAAAATTATATGTAAATATTATATAAATATGTAATAGTAATAGAATATAATAAATAACTTACAAGCTATATTATTAAACATTTTTAAAATAAAGAATTTAATTAGTTTAAATTATAATTAAATATTTAAATAAATATGTAATAGTGAAATTAACTAGTAAATAACTTACTTCCTATATTATCAAATAATTTTTAGGTAAAGAAATTATTTAGTTTAAATAATATGAAATATCATATAAGTATAATTAAATAAATAACGTACCCCCTATATTATCAAATAATTTTAAATAAAGAAAATAAGTATTATACAAATAGGTAATATAGAATTGAATAAATAACTTACACGCTATATTATTAAAATAAAGAATTTAGGTTAATTACATATAAATTATATAAATATTGTAAATGTGTAATAATAAATTAAAATAAATAACTTACTCCCTATATTAATAAAGAATTTAGTTAGTTTTATTATATAAAAATATTATGTAAATATGTAATGATAGAATCAAACAAATTACTTACAAGCTATATTATTAAACATTTTTTTTTTTTTAAGAATAAAGAATTTAGTTAGTTTAAATTATATATGCATAAATATGTAATAATAGAATTAAATAAATAACTTACGAACTATGTTATTAATAATTTTTTTAAATAAAGAATATTTTAGTTTATATCAAATATAATAATTGAATGAAATAACAACTTCAATTACCCCCTATATTATTAGCAGTATTTTTGAATAAAGAATTTAGTTAATTTAAATTTTATGCAAATATTATATCAATATATAATAATAGAACTAAATAAAAACTTACAAACTATATTGTTAAATAATATTTAAATAAAGGAATTTAGTTACTGATTTAAATTATATTAAAATATTATATCATTAAATTAAATCAATAATTTACTGTACCTACTATATAATTAAATAATTTTTACAAAAAAATTTAGTTAATTTTAATTATGTGTAAAATAATATAAATGAAAAATTTATAACTTACATTCTAAAATAAATTGTCAAATAATTTAAAATAAAGAATTTAGTTAATTTAAATTATGTATATAATATATAAATATGTAATAATAGAGTTAAATAGATAACTTACCCCCTATACAATTGAATAATATTATTTAAATAAAGAATATAAATATTATATAAATATGTAATAATAGAATTAAATAAAATACTTGCAAACTATATTGTTAAAAGAATTTAATTAGTTTAAATTATACAGCAAATACTTGTATATAAATATGTAATAATAATGATAGAATTAAACAATACTTACAAACTATATTATTAAGGAATTTTTCAAGTAAAAAATTTAGTTAGCTTATATTATATATAAATATTATATATAGGATAAAGTAATAACTTACAAGCTATATTATTAAATAATTTTTATAAAGAATTGAATCAGTTTAAATTATAGTACATAAAATTATATAAATAGTAAATAACTTACCCACTATATCATTAATAATATTTTAAAAGAAGAATATAAGTATTATATAGAGATATAGTAATAGAATCAAATAAATGACTTACTTACTATATTATTAAATAATTTATTAAATAAAGAATTTAGTTAGTTTGATAATGTATAAATATTTAATAATGTAAATAAATAAAAAACTTACAGGCTGTATTATTAAATAATTTGGTTTAAATAAAAAATGTGTTAGTTTAAACTTTAAATTATGTATAAATATACATAATATACATATTATATGTTATTACTTACCCACTATATTAGCGAATAATTATTTAAAGAGTTTAGTTAAATTATATAAAAATTATAATCACCATAGATTTAAAAATAACTTACAAACTATAATTTATTAATAAAATATTTAGTTAGTTTAAATTTATATAGGCATTATATAAATATGCAATAATAAAATTAAATAAATAACTTACTTCCTATATTATTAAATGATTTTTGAATAAAAGAATTTTGTTTAAATTATATGTAAATGTTTGGTATTAGGACATTTTGCTAAAAGCCATTTTGTCAAAAAATAATCTCTGGCCTGAGTTTTTCATAGCATAATATTGATTATTGACCCTATTTTTTGGTGAAACATCCTTTTGGAAATAGCTTTTGACAAGATATCCCATAACCATAAATGTTATATAAATGATAATAAATTAAATTATTAACCTACCCACTATATTATTAATAAATAATTATAATAATTTTTAAAGATTTTAGTTTAAATTAGATGCAAAATACATAAATTATAAAATCAAATAAATAACTTACAAACTGTATTATTAAATAATTTTTTCAATTAAATATTAATTAGTTAAATTATATTTAAATATTATATTAAATAATTAAATTATAACTTACCAACTAAAAGATTAAATAAAAAATATAATTAATTTAATTATATGCAAATATTATATAAATATACAATAATAGAATTAAATGATTTGACTTACCCACTATATTATTATTAAATAGTTTTTATAGTTAATTTAAATTGTATATAAACATATATTAATGGAATCAAATAAATAACTTACATGCTATATATTAAATAAAAAATAATTAATATAAATTATAAAATTATATAAAAAAATAGAATATACTAATATGCAATAATAAAGTTAAATATGTAACTTACATACTATAATTTTTTAAATAAAGAATTTAATTAGTTTAAATTATATATAAATATTATATAAATATATAATAATAGATAAAATTATATAGACACTTACAAACTACATAATTAAAGAATTAATTAGTTTAAATTGTATATGAATATTATATAAATGTGTAAATGATAGAATCAAGTAAATATTAACTTACAAGCTATTTATTAAATAATTTTTAAATAAATAATTTAGTATAATTGTATGTAAATATTATAAATAATAGAATTAAATAGATACTTACAAACTATATTATTAAATAAATTGTTTAAATAAAAAACTTAGTTTAAATGATAAATAAATATATAATAATAGAATTGAATAATAACTTACTCCCTATATTATTAACCAATTTTAAATGTAGTTATTAATTTAAATTATATGTAAGTATATAATGACAGAATTAAAAAATTACTTACAAACTATATTTTATTTTTAAACAATTTTTTTAGACAAAGAATTTAGTTAATTTGAATTATAAATAAACATCATTAAATAAATAAATGACTTACATGCTATTGTAAAATAATTTTAAATGGATATTTTAGTTAGTTTTAATTATATATATCATATAAAAATGTCAATCATATAATTAATAAGTAAATGATTTACTTTCTATAATTTTTTAAATAAAGAATTTAATTAAAAATATGTAATAATAGAATTAATAGAATTAAATGAATGACTTACTTTCTATATTATTACATAATTTTAAATAAAGAATTTAATTAGTTTTAAATATTAAATAAATATATAATAACAGGATTAAACAGATAACTTATAACTTACCAGCTAAAATAAATTATAAAATAATTTTTTTTAAAAAAAAAATTTGGTTAATTTAAATTAGATAATTTCTAAGTATACACGGGGTGTTTGGACCCGGTATCACAGAACTATATAAATTTTATACATGGGGTGTTTGGACCCGTGTTACAGAATAAGAAAATTTTATACATGGGGTGTTTGGACCCAGTGTAACAGAATAATGAAAATTAATCTTTATTTGTATACATTGTTTACAATCACAATTGTTTTCGCTTTTACCCTTTGATTTTTCGTTAAATTTAACATTCTGTAATAATGTCTTACAACAACTGCACTCAAAACACTATAGATGTTTTCGCATATGAACAAAATGCTACTTTGACGCATCATGTGATACACGTCAGTCTTATATTCGTTCTTCATCAAATTTTTCGTTATCTA
>QZLH01000046.1:91547-121436 GCA_003833135.1 Oehlia diaphana
CTAGTCACCAAAGGATGTACGAATACCGGTAGGGTGCTTATGCATGTGAAAGTATTTGGGCAGGCATGACGGTAGATAGTTCTTTTGAACATATATTATTAAGTCACCATTTTTTATTAGTTTTTATTCGATCTTGTATTTAAACTAGATTAGTTCAATTTTGTATATTTTTCTTTTATAATAAATATTGTCCTTTGTTTTTAAAAAAAAAAAAAAACATTACATGTTATCGTAACACCCTTTGATCTACCGGTCACTTAATTAAAATCACTAATATAATTGACATCCCTACTGTCTAAAAGTATGTTTCCATTATGAATATCACCATGAACTAAATTATATGTGTGTAAAGTTAAAAGTGATTTCGCAATATCCATTAAATTTTTGTATTTTTCAAATGGATTGTATTTTTTTCTAGTAAATTAGATCTTAGATTTCCCCTATTTATAAATTTTATTACTATTATGTAATTTGATGTTTCTGGAGCTTAAGTTATTCCATATATGCTGCAATTAAATAAGTGTCACTATGCACCATAGATAATTTTTCCACTAAAGTTAAATAAATGCAAATTACAGTATAACAAATATGCATTTTTTATTATATTAAACCAAATATATATCTTTAAAAATAATTTAATTCATTTAAGAAATCATCATTAATATTCGAAGAATTATTTAAGCTTTTAAATATGACATAACGTCCCATCACTTCATTTTTACCAAGAAGACGACTTAACATCTTTTTTTATAACAATCATTTTCATCAAGATGACTAGAGTCTTGAATACATATTCTCTGATATTATTTAACCAAATAGCATTATAAATAACACCTTTAGTAAGGTATTTAATATTTCTTATTATCGTACGGTTATATATGACCATAACATGTTTAGATATTTTTTATAGTATATTGACTAAAGTTTATTCATGGTATCAAATAAACTATATTGATTTATGTTTTTATTTATTTATAGTATCAAATAAACTATATTGATTTATGTTAAATGGAATATTATAATTATTAAAAATATTTCCTTGTAAGAATTCTTTAATAGTCATTATCCAATTGAATATTTTGCAACTTTTGAATTTCCTGTAACGGTATGTGAGATTCTTCTTGTAAAATGTTATTTTCTATTAATATAGTACAATTAGCTTGGCTTAATTTTTTATGATAATTATTATAATATTTGTAAGCTACAATAGACTTCCTGTTATGGTCAGTGCCATACGATAATAATATTATAGTACGTGAGTAATATATTAATTTATTATGAGGGACCCATTCTATAGCTTCAGATCTGCATCTTGCTTTTAGTTTAGATTCTTGAATAAAATTTGTCAATATATTTATTTCCACTAGTCCGTTTATTATAATCATGTTGAAATCCATTATTACTGCAATTTTAGTACCAACCATAATAGGGTTTTGGTCGTTTACATAAAGAACACAAACCATGATATGTTTCAAGCTTTGTTTGTTCATATTCATTTAGAGCATCTAAATTGTTATTTTTGATATTATTAAGTCTTTTAGACATATTTGAGAGAAAGGGCAAAATTAATCTAATTTATAATTTACTAAAAATGATATCTTACACAAAATGTGAGTCTTATTACTCAGTTTGTTTAGAAAGTCCTATAATAAATATGCGCTTACGCAGTTATATTGAGTTACATTAATTATTGCGTTCATTTTTGTCATATGATTTTAAATTCTGGTTACATGAAAAAATATCCTTCTTAAATATATTTCTTATACCTTTTCCTTTAATAAAATAAACTAAACTGAGTATATTAATTGATATTTTAACTTTTTTTTATTTCAAATATTCCAAATTATCTTAATTAAATATTTTGAGCTTGCATTTTATAGAATGATGATAGTTTTTTAATTGAATTTTATATTGGATAATATTTTAAAGAACTGATATGTTTCAGTTTCCTGGAAGATCATTACTGTAAGATCTAAAAAACTAGCAGTTTCTATAATTCTTTTGTACATAAAATCAAAAATATTTATTTGAAGAATCATAAAAGTTAGTATCTTTCACAATATACTTGGATTGTCAAGCAAGAGTATATTGTTTAACCTCATAAACTACAGTATGGTTTAAACTACTTAATAAGAAAGATGACAGCAATTCTGCCCTTACCATGTTGGATTTTCCTGATTTCTTTTTCAAATTTCTTGATCTAATGGCACCAAAATGAAAAATAATTTAATAAAAAATTACTCAAATTAATCAGAAACAAGTCGCACAAAAGGAAGTAACATTACAGTAAGGAGATTGTGAAATATTGGTGATGTACGGTAAATCGAGATGTGCTAAGGAGTCATGTGAATTATCTTTATAATATACAGTAGTGGTAACGGAGCGAACACAATGTTGTTAAAACTAACGATAATTCAAATAAAAACAAAAAATAAAACAAATTTAGTGTATTGATAGTGTTGATAAAGTAAATAATGATTAATAAATGAAGTTTCAAAGGAAGAAATTATACAAGACACATGAAGATAATCAGAATAGATGAAACTTTATCTGTCAATAGATGAAGAAGTTCAAAAAGTTTTTCTTAAGGTTCTTTAACACATTTTGACATTTATATTAACAGTCTAATCACTCCTTTGACTATCAATAGAAAAGTTAAAAGAGTTTCCAGAGTTGTCACCAAAAAATTGTTTTGGAACGGGTTTGTAAGAAAATGACCATAGACGGTACTTCTTACATTAGTTGGGGCCTTTATGAAGTGACACCTGCGATGCATAAGGATGAGCACACTATTTCTGATTGGTTGTAAAGTGTGTCCTGATGTAGGAACATGTTTTGGTATCGTTATCTTGTTTGTTTATTTGGATATATAGATTGGATTTTTTTTAGGATAGTTAGTTTAGATGTAGAGATAGTTGTGATTGGCACGCTACTTCTAGGTATTTCTATATCTGATATATGTTATTGTTCTTTTTATACTAACTTCTATGATAAAGAAATGCATTTCAGTTAAAAAAAAAGATAATCAGGATATAAAGTAAGAAGTTAAAAAGGATTGAGTGTGAATTTTAAGTAAAGAATGAGAGAAGGGTTTAACAAGAGATATACTTTTTCTCTACAAGAATATATGATGATACAGTTTCATCTTTGTATTTTATTCATATTTTTTTATGTCAAAAATATTGGTAAGAAAAAGATATTTTTTCTATATTTTTTTTTGTGTTATGAGTATTAGTAAAGTCTTCTATATATTCTCCGCCCTATAAAAAATTTTTATCCGAATATTTCCATTATTTCCCTGTGTCTTCCGTAAAAATTCCATGAAAATGATACACCGGAAAAAGCATGGAAAGATAAAACAGAATACTAAAGTTGATATGTTCAGAAGACATGGATAATGTTATTTCAGATAAGCAATATTTTAATTTTATATTATTTATATCAAGATAATAAATTATATTCTTTGATTTTTATATAGCGGATAAAGATATTGTGATACCAATAATTAAAATGATTAAGCTATTTTTTCTCATTTTTTAAAAAAAATTAATTATAAAGCATTCTTTCTTCATTCAGAATACTGTATCTGATATATTTCACATGTTTGATAAAGATGTTTGCTACAGATAAGCTTAAGAAATTATTTAATCAATTACTTTTTATTTGATTCTTTCATTTTGCAAATTTTAAATTTTAATTAAACATGAATATTTTATTATGTTTTTATATTTTTCTTTGTTAAAAATATTTTTAACCAATGAGAATTATTTTTTAAAGTACTAACAAAAAGCGAAGATCTTTTTATGAATGGAAAAAACATTATTTAATAATTCGCTTAAATAATTCATTTAAAGTCTGATTAATTTCATTGACAGACAATCACTTTTCCGAAAGATGTTTCATCGACAAACAGTTATCTCATCGACATTTCATTTTGCCGGTTTAATTTAGTTTCAATTCCTTTCGATACCTTTATAACTATTTATTTTTTGTTCATCACAGCTAAAATAATAAAACTGGTGAATGATAAAGAAACATGAGTCTACGTACAGTATATATTAAAAATTAGGTCAATATTAAAAAGAGAAAAAATTATTTTATTTTTATACGTAAGATATAATTATATGTATTATTATATATATATACAGTAATTTTTTTAAAAAAAGACTATATTTTTGATATTCGAAACTCGAAACTACAGTATGAACTGTCGGTGAGATGATCTTGTCGGTGAAACGTTTTCGATTAAACGTTTGTTAGTGAAGAAGTTGTATGTGAGGTGAATGCGTCCCATTTATTATTTGATAATCATTAAAATAAATTATACAGTATATGTATGTAATATGTTAGTTAAAACAAGTTGTCATAAAACTGATCTGGCATAAATGTTATAATAACGTGATAATATACTGTAAGTCTGGGAAAATTTTTTAATTCGCCTGTATCAATTTTTCGAAAATCTGGGAATTTTTTTTTTTCATATTAAATTTTTTTTTTTTTAACGAATTTTACACGACTCACATAAACAGTATATTATTTTATTAAGTACTAGTACATTTATAGTTTATACAATAATTTCGTGGATTGAAATTTAGTATTTTTTTTTTTGTTCGTTTCTTTTTGCCAGAAGTTGTTGCATAACATCACGACAATAATAATATCCTTCATTTTATCGATTCATCATATACATTTTTCTGGCACTTTTTCACACTGGAACAAATGTCCTAAATAACTTCCATAGGACGATCACATAAACAACTTTATTAAAAATTTATCCTACATAATCATTACTAATTATATATAATGTGATATACTGCACAATAAAAAAAAGAATTTATATATATGCATAAAAAAACCGTCTTTTCTGTATCATTTTAAAAATATTGTTGTTACGAGGATCTAAGATTTTTTTTTTTTCCGGTACAATAGCAGCAGTTAGAATAGGCAGAATTCGATATGGCGAATCCTCCGTCGATATGATAATAAGTTGTTATGATATCAAGTAATCGATAATTCTATAAAATTCCAGTCTATTAAAAAATTTTTTTTTTATTTATGATAATTTATTTTATTATGCTTGTAAAAATTATTTATTAAAAAAATAAATTCCTAATCATTTAACATAATGGTTAAATATTCTAATTGACTGAAATTATTTCAGACCAAAATTTATAGCATGAAATTAACATAAAATTAACGAAGGCATTGTATAGCTGTATGGGTTAATAACAAGTTACTAATGCCTATCCCGAATTAATACATACAGTACAGCATCTCGTCTATTGGACTTCGATATCTGTAATATTATTATTTCAACTTATATATGAAAAGCAATAATTTTACAATCGAAGGAACACATAAAATATGCCCTATAAAAAATAAGTGTCCGGAAATTGTCCAGTAATTGTCCGGAAAATTTGTCTAAAAGTACCTGGACATTTTCTGGACAATTAATGTCCGGAAAGTGTTCCGAAAACACACTCATTTCCGGACACTCATTTTTGTCCAGAATTTGTCCGGAAATTGACCTGAAATATTTTTTCATAAATTTGTCATAAAAAGATGTTTAATATGTAACCATCATCATAGTTGCTCTTAACCTAAAATTTTATATCAAAGATATATAGTATTTTTGCCTGCTCAACAAATTTAATTAGTATGACAAAGAAGGTTATGAATGTCAGTTTTGTGCTTTTTGCATTTTTTTGCAAAATTAATTTATCCTTTTTTGGAAGTAGCGTCCAGAATTTGTCCAGAATTTTTTCATGTCCGGAATTTGTCCAGTTCAAATTATCTGAAATTTTACTATGTCCAGAATTTGTCCAGATTTATCTGTCCGGAATTTGTCCAAAATTTTATACTGGATAAATTCTGGATAAATTCTGGACAAAATCTGGATATGTCAAAATTTTAAGTAACAAATTTGTAGCAAAAAATAGACATTTTCCAGACAATTTCTGGACATACCAGATTTATTCTGGACAGTTTCCGGACGTTTTCGTAGACATTTTCTGGACATTTATTTTTTATAGGGATGTAATAGTTATTTCACGGGGAACTGTGGATATCAATGGTTTTCACGGTGCAGCCGTGAAAATCATGATATTCCAGTGGCTCCGTGAAATAAATATCTAGTATCGTTATATCATATTAAAATTAAGGTAATGAGAAAATCGGTTCATCCAAAATCGTTTATAAAGCTCCGACTCTAAATTTTGGAAAATTTATTTATTATATTAAAAAGTAATACAAATGAGTGATAGAAAATCATTTATTGGATATATTCATCGAATGATTTCTATTCTATTTTTTTTTAATGCAATATCATCTCCGGAAAATAATAAAGGCGCCGGCTTAAATTATGATTTGTACACTAATCCTTATTAACTTTACTTTATATAGAAAATATGATGTCAATCATATCAATGATCCTTATATATAATGTCCAATTATATTCAAGAATTTTTCCGTTCATGAATTCTAAACGTAATATTTGTTACACAGCTCTATCCCGTCATGGAATATAAACAAAGGAAATGCGGGAATTATTTTTTTTTTTTAAAAAAAAAATGTCAAAACTCAACAAAGACGTACTTCTCTTAATATTTGAAGAATTAAAATTTGATAAAAAATCACTTTATTCATGTCTTTACGTTAATAGAACTTGGTGTGAAACAGTGGTACCTATTTTATGGAAAAATCCTGGTCAATATCTTACGACCATTAATTCTTGTACATCAGTACCTATTTTATGGAAAATTCCTAGTCAATATCTTATATTATTTAATGTAATATTTTTACATTTATCAAAAGAATCAAAAGATATTTTAAAGAATCAAGGAATTAATAATCTTATTACAGAAATATATCAACGTCCTTTATTTAATTATATTAATTTCTGGAAATATTTAGATTTATTTCTTATAGAAAATATAATTTCTTCAAGTAAGATTGAGGAATCTAAAAAGTTTAATATAAGAGACGAAATATTAAAATTATTTTTTAGTAGTAATGTGATGTTTATTCATCTTTCTATTCCACAAGATTATGATTTTCAATTACATCATATTCCAGGAGCTGAACGTTGTTTCTCGGAACTTGAATCCTTATCTTTTTGTTGTGATTTTGGAAATTGTCAAAATATTTTGAATGGATTGGCTAGAATATGTAAATCGATTAAAAAATTTAGAGTTGATAATGTGCATTTCTGTACCAATAATTCAGGAATCAATAAATTAATTGAAGTACAAAAGAAACTAAATAATGTTAGTTTCATTGGTCCTTATAAAGGTTCACGCGCTATAATAAACATAATAGAAGATGAATCAATTTACAAATCTCTTGAAGAATCTTTAATTAAACATGTAGATACTATTCAATATTTGAGAATGGATTGGATACCTATTACAAGAATTCTTTCATACCTTGTAAACTTATTTCGATTAGAAATTAGTACATGTTTACCTTATCCTACAAACTGGAATGAATTAGATTATTTAAAGGATTTATCATTACCTAATTTAAAAATCCTAATAACTCGACAAGTTCCAATTAAAATTACAGCAAATTTAATTGAAATTACAAAAGGACAACTAACAGAAATTAGTGTACTTTATAATGATGCTGATAGTAAAAATCTTTTTCAAGCAATTTGTAAAAATTGTTCAAATCTTAAATATCTTAACTTATCATTATCTAATAATACTAATTTACTTATTTCAGAATTTGAAAATTTATTAATTAGTTGTCAACTTTTAAATAAATTAATTATTGATGTGGTAGATTTTGATATTATGTTTAATTGGGATAAATTATTATTAATATTGGCCAAATCATCTCCAACTAGTTTATTTACGTTTGAATTTCATTCTGGGAGGATTAATTTGGAAGATATAAAATTATTTTTTGATAATTGGATAAATAGGAATCCTATGTTATTGGAAATAGATAGTGATAATTATTGTAATGAATTTGGTGAGAAGAAGCAATTAGAAGATTTAATCGAAAAATATAAGGTAAAGGGGATAATTAAAAAATGGTCTGTTCATTCTAATACTAGAAGTAGATGGTTATTTCTTTAATCCTAAAAATAAATTATTTTTATGAGAAATCATAAATTAGAATATTATTCGTATGTATATATTAACGTAAAATTTGCTTTAATTAAATAAAATTGGATATTGAAACATGCTAAAATTTTTTATTAGGAAAATTAGGAAAATAATTCTTTTATTATTATTATTATCGTTATTATTTCAAATATTACGATAAACATAACCGTATACATCGTTGAAAAAATTAATTCTTTACTTCTTACAAAATGAACATTTTATATCCTTAAAATAAAATTTTTCAATTAACGTAAACTTTCGACTACAGTAATATATTCACGTCAAATCAGGATATATAATCATATTTCATTATAGTTTTTCTTTTTTGAATATGCGTAGAATTGCTTTTTTTTTTTGACAAAATTAGGACTATTAGGAAATCATTGGATGTTTGGTTATAAATTTAGGAAAATAACTTTTGCCCTCAGCAAAACCATTGTCTATGTCAGTATGATGTGAATTAGAATTGATTATTGGGAAATATAATTATAAAGTGAGAAGTTATTATCTAATGCAATGATTTCGCATTATATCTTTTTTTAGAGAAATTGTACGTACAGACTCCGGCGAAAATAGTGGCGGTCAATTTTTTTAATATAGCACATTATAAAGTTTTGGAATTTTCGAAGTCCAAAATACATATATTTTATTATTATTCAATTAATATTTGATTTAGCCTTCATCTATCAATACATACTTCAATCTGATTTTATTTGCATGCTATTATTGCTAATAACTTCGCTAATAATAACTATGCTATTTTCAAAATTATTTAATTCCTTCCTAAATAAATTGAGAAATGGCTCATAAATTTATTCCTCTTTTTTGTATTGCGATTTTCTTAATATATTGTTACAAAGACAATCCAAAACTCTCATTAGGATTCGAGTCTGAGCTTATAAATTAACGAGAAAAACTCATTATTGAAAGAAAATTTTCGTACCACCTCAAACATCATAGGGAGTTGCTATTTTATATCTTCATCATAATAAAAAGCTCTCCAATAGTCTATAAAATTATTTAGTTACTCAGAAATACGCGTATTCTAATGTTTTCACATTTAAACGTGAAATAATTAATCATTTTAACTAGCGGTATTTTTTTAAGGATAACTTTAGTGTAACATTTAGACACTTTTTGTAAGAGGGAGATATAATAAATTCAATAATATTAGCATTATCATATTAACATAATTTATATAAATTTGATATGATATTTATTATCTTTAAAATAATGTACATTGTTAATGACTTAATGGACATTATTTCTTATAGAAATGCAAAATATTTCTAGCCAATTTCGGAATTTCAGAATAGTTTCGGCATTTCATTTCCTAAAATTTTGTTTCAAGAAAAAATTAACAACTTTATAAATAGATTTAATCGTAGCGGTAGCCATTTTGAGTATGAAATTACTTTTTTCTACTTGCTTTTTAAATGAGTATTCTATTGCTCAATTTGATATAATAAACAATGATCTATTCAGGATAGTAAAGAAGTTGTGACCTAATTAAGAAGCGGTATTCTAACATTAATTCGCCGGGAACTTTATTAAAGTTTCGTCAAAACATTGATATCATCAATCATCCAATATTAGTCTTTGTAAGTGTTATAACCCAAATCCAACCACATCCCAAATCCAACTGAAAAAATTTTACGACCGAAACTCAATTTTACAGTATTCCAAACCTAGTCTTAAGCGTACGCCTTAACCTCGTTCAATTTGGGTCATTCCAAACTGGATTGAGTTTGTGCTATGTTAGTAAACATTATTGATGCTAAATTTAATGAATTATAAGATATGGTCTGTTCCAATTCTGGAACAGATTTGAAGCTTGGAACAGGTTTAAATTAGAAAGATTCATCATCAGAGTTTGTTTAACAAAAAAAATTTTATTTAACCGATCAGCATCACACATTCTATCTTTAACTTGATGTATTTGTTTTAGAAGAAAACGCAGAACCGAAAACATATTGTGACCATCCTTATTAATAATAAATGAAGCAAATATAATTATTAAATATTAAAGTAAAGAATTTCCAAAAATTATATGCATATCATGCAAATTTCAAATACATTTATTTATTTTTACATGATTTAATTAATGTTTATATGATGCCTGAGTTGACCTGGGTTAATTGACCCGAATTACTAATCAGACGACCCGTGATCCGCATGAACTTGATCAAACCCGTCGAGTCGGATCATGACCCTGAGACCCGAATATTTTTATTGTATTTTTTAATTAAAAATTTTATATTAGACCCGGGTTACCTGTGATCGGGTCGGGTTCTAATATACTATAATTTGAATAAATCTTAAAAATATTGATAAATAATAAAAAAAAATTTTTTTTGGTTAGTACATTTACCGTTTAATTTGTTACATAAAAAGTATAACGTAATCATTTGTAATTGTTCGTGTGAAAAAAAAAAAAATTTTATCCGAAAATGATTTTCAGAATATATAATGTAAATTTATATTATTTACCAAAGTATCTAACTTAAGCTTTTCCATTTTAAGTTAAAATATTGTGTAAATCAGGGATGTGTACCGGATATTATCGCCGTTTTTAGAATTGTGCTACCCACGCAAATTTACCGAAAATTACCAAATTACATGACGAAAAAAAAAAATTAAGAGGACGATTTTCGTTCGATTCCTGAGTAAATTATTGAATAATTATCAGATGATAAACGAAAAAGTTATTGGATAAAATTGATATTAAAAATTTTAATATAACAAAATATAACACAATCCCGAATTCCGATAAATGGAAAACTGCGATAAATTATTTTATTTTTAAATTAAACTGCGATAAATTAAATTTAATTTAAAAACTACATTAAATTAAATTAAATTTAAACATGTGATTTCTCTTAAGAAATAATTTTACAGTTTTTTTAGTTTTTTTGTAACATAGTCTAATTATTTCATACTGATCTTCATGCATCATGTATGTTCATTATGTTTTCACGATGATGATACGTGATGTTTGTTACACGAATACGCCTCCCGCATTAAATATGTAAAACAAAGTTAAAATTTTCCTTCGGTCTTTTTTTTTTTATTTATTTTATTTATTTTTTTTTTTTTTATAAAAAAAAAAAAAAAAAAAAAAAAATGTTGGGAATCAACAAAGATATACTTTTTTTAATAATAGATGAATTGAAAGATGATAGAAAATCCCTTTATTCATGCCTTTTAGTTAATAGAATTTGGTGTGAAATGACTGTACCAATATTATGGAAAATTCTTGGAAGATATACGTTAACCGAAAACGCAAAATTTATGTTATTTGATGTAATACTTTCACATTTATCAGAAGAATCAAAAGATATTTTAAAGAATCAAGGAATTGATATTTTTTCTGAAGAATATAAACGACCTTTATTTAATTATATTAGTTTCTGGAGATATTTAGATTTATTTCTTTTAGAAAGTATGATCGTTTCTAAAAGGGATATTAATAAATCTGATATAGCTATTATAAGAAAAGAAGTATTAAATTTATTTGTTAATGCAAATACAAAATTTGTTTATATTGATATTCCAGAACATTTTTATTATCAATTACACAGTATTTCAGGTTCTGAACAGTGCTTTTCAAAACTTGAATGTCTTCATTGTGATGATAAAACCAATCAAAATATTTTAAAAGGATTGGCTAGAATTTGTAAATCTATTAGAAAATTGAAATTTTATATTATGCAATATGATAATAGTGATAATTCTGGAATCGTTAAATTAATTGAAGCTCAAAAGAATTTAAATGAAGTATATTTTGTCTGTTTTACTAATAAGAGAAATGAATCATATCGTAAAACTTTAGAAGAAACTTTAATTAAGAATGCAGATACCATCAAATATTTAAGAATTGGTTGGAATCCTACTACAAAAATTCTTTCACATCTTGTAAATTTAATAAGTTTAGATATAAGCGTTAGTTTATCAATCGTAACAAATTGGAGTAATTTAGAAAGAGTATCTTTACCTTTTTTAAAAATTCTAAGAGCTCAATTGGTTCCATCTAAAATTTTAACAAGTTTAATTGAAAACACAAAAGGTCATCTTACTGAAATTAGTATACTTTATGAAGGTGATGATAATAGAAGACTTATTCAAGCAATTTATCAAAATTGTCCTAATCTTATATATTTAAAATTATTATTTAATAATAATAATATTTTAGAATTAGAAGAATTATTAACTAAATGTCAATATTTGAGTGGGTTGGTTATTTTTACTGATGAATTGAATGAACCTGATTGGAATGATCTATTTGAGATTTTGGCTAAATCTTCACCAATTGGTTTGTTTAGATTTAAATTCTCTTCTATTTGGTCACTTAAATTATTAGAATCTTTAAAATTACTTTTTGATAATTGGAAAGATAGACATCCTATACTATTACAAACAATTCCAATTGATAAATATTATACAAATATAGAAGCAGAGTTACAATTACAATTGCAGAAGCAAACAGAAGATTTAATTAAAATATATAAAATGAAAGGAATAATTAGAAAATATGATACTGATTTAAATGAAGCCATTTTTGAAGAATTTGAATGGATTCAGAAGAAATCTGTCGCTTATTTAATGGGAAGTTAAATTATTAATTATTTTCTTTGTAAAAAAAAAAGGAATATGTTATATATATACTTTTTTTATTATTTGTTTTTTTTTATTATGTATGTTTATTTGTATTGTAGATTTTATTTAATATGAATTTTATTATTTTTTTTTTTTTAGTTATAGAAATTTTGTATACTGTATTTTTTTTGTATTCAATTCATATTCAATCTTGTTATTAAATAAAGTTATTAAACTCATTATAACGTTTTAGTTTATTTAATATACCATGGAGGAAGTCGTGATACGGTTGAAAAACTACTGGTTCATTAACATTTCCAGCGAATAAAGTCATCTAAATTGAATAGTTAATATTCTGAGATCATATTCAAAAGTAAGGATCGGAAAAGAGCACGTACGAAACTATGTTATCATAGAAAATGTTGTATCGTAGCAATTGAACGCGATTATAAATTTATTATCATTGTGAGTTAGTTATATATATTCATTTAAAGAATATTTTTTATTTATAATCAATATAATATTTATTATCCGAATATTATTATTCCTGGTGTCCGGTAATTTCACACATCATGACGATAAATAGGTTAATTTAATAAGAATTTTTTCTAAAACTGAGTTTGTTTTTGCATCATTTTCAAGAAGAAGACTTCATTATGGAAGAACTTCATCAATGAGTCGATACGAGGTTTGAAATCTGCATAATTATTATTATTCTCTTACGTGAAAAAAATTATAACTTTCATCATACAATATTAAGTATTCATTGCAAATATTACGTTAACTAAATTAACGACTTTATTGATACACTAAATATTAATACAATGGTTTTCTAAAGAAATAAAAATTCTTTATTACTCCAATTAGGTTTCAATCAAAACCAAATTCAAACTCTCTCAATCTTCAATATGTTTTATACATGATGCTAAATAATCTTTCTAAATATGTCATTATTTGGGATATGTAATCAATTTTTTCAATTTCCTCTACAATTAAGAGCAAAATGGTAAACCGAATAATAAAATGTTAAAATGTTTTACAAATATTAGATACTCTTCCAAGGTTTACATCAAACCTACAAGGTCGAATTAAGTTAAGATCATAAAATATTATTAATAACTGATAAATTCAAAAAAATAAATACAAATATTAGATACGTTCCTCAAGATTTAATTATCGACCTTGTGAATTTGACGAAAACCTTTAAGATCGATCTGAAATACTAGTAAAAGTATCTGATTAATTTTACTGCTTCGTTTCAAAGCAATGTTCAAGAATAATATATGTTATAATTTATTACAAAGAAACTAACCGATTTATAAAGTTTCAAGTTTTCCAAACGTTCTGATTTTGATTGTAAGTTTAAATAAATGGTTTGATCAAAATTCCAAGTAATGCGTTGTTTTTTCTTTCATATCACTATTACTTTAAGATGTATTCTCATTAAAGCGTTATGATTTGATATAAAAGCTTGATATAAACCTATTCAATTCACGAATAACAGTTAGATTATGGTAAATAATATTGATTCAATAATATCAATCGCAAAATAAATATACCTTAGGTTAAAAATTCTATCCAATTCCGATCTCGTTAAATTTTTGCGTTCGGGTTCTGCATCAAACGTACATTTAAACACAAGTTGGAAATATTTGACAAATCAATGGTCAAATTCTTGTCACACAGTTACAGTACGTGTTATGTAACATTAATTAAGTTGATTAAGTTTTTGCTCATTTCACTTGTTCCTTGGAGCATACATTTTCAATATCTTCTTGATCGAATTCTCATCATTTTCCATTAGGATCTTAATTGTTTGAAGTGTTTCTTGCAAGATTACATTTGGTGTTGCTAATACATCTCACATTGCTCAAAAGGAATTAATGAATAATTTCAGCTTCATTAACGCAAGAGAATAAAGTATTTTTTGGAATCTAAATTATAAAGTAGAGGGATAAAAAGTATATATCAATATCATAAATAAACAATTTTATATCTTAAAGAATAATAACACATTGATTTTATAAAGAATCTCTCTCGCGCTTGATCCTTCTTTCTTCTTTTTTAATATTTTCTTACCCTCCACCCTTTTTAACAAACAATAATAATATAGTTAACTTACATGTGTTGCTGCTACACATTGAAATTTGAACGGTCTCAGAAGTTTGAATATCAAATATGTAAAACCTATTCTACTCCTTCTCATTCTCTAACAAAGCTCATCTTAATACAAATACGATGAGACTTGCATTTCTCGAATAATACCGGACATTAACAACTTAAACTGCATCAATAGCTTCTTGAATGTTCTCCTTTTGAATATCACAAACTGATTCGAGCTAGAGATTGATGTGGTTATTAGAATCTATGGTCAATAATCCGCCGATAAAATTTTTTAACCTAAAAAATGATCACTGACAAATTTCAAAAAAATATTTACCAGTATCATTAATTCTTTTCAAGTATTCTAAATTTCAATTCATATTCAGCTCAAAAATGGGTTATACTTACTCGTAGATATTGTAATCACAAAAAATTATCCAAAAGTCTAATAAATTTACTGGTTTATCACGTCTAGATACTTTCGGCATCTAAAAAAAAAATCAAATATTAATTTATTAATTACTGGTAAGCTTACGAATCCGATTATCAACTAAAAAGAAGAAAAAAGATATTGATTACGTTATTATTCGAGTTATAAGTCTAACGGATTATATTCATAGTAACTACCCTTGAAAATTGTTCGATGAACTGCCTGAAAATCTATAATTAATTATAATTCATTTTGAACGTTAAAGCCAATAAATAAATGAGACTTGATAAACGAATATAACTTACAAAATAATAATTATTAATGTTAAATAATTCTCGATATCTTCCATCAAAATGTGTTGATGCCTAAAAAAAAAATAAAAAAAATGGAATAAAATAAAAAATCGATATTAAACATAACTATTAATAGCCCAACTTCATTCATAATTACGACAGAATAGACGAAAAGAAAATAAAAATACATGTTGAGCATCAACTTTTTACGAGCCTCTAGCATGACGATAATAGTAAGCTCCAAATTACCTGGCAGGAAACAGTTGTACCAGCTAAACATTAATATGAAGATAACAAAAAAATGGTTAAATCGAAAGAAGGAATTGATAATTACTTTGAAAAATAACAACGTGCCTAAATATATTAAATTTACCTTATTAAAATAGTTTACGTTTTTTTTTTCGCTAAGCTTGTAAGCCAATTTATTAAAGTAATAAAGTAAAACATTGATACAAAAAATTACAAACTAAAAAAGAACCCTATTTACCATAATAAGCTACCCAGAAAGACGAACCCAGCCTTGCCAGAAGCTTTCACACATGCTACCGCCGACTTTACGTAAATTATTATTATGTTTGCGTTTTTTGTTGTAAAATGTATTGGAGTGATATAGTACATGATCGGCGATCTTGTGAATTTTTATAATAGTAGGTTAATACATGTATCTTCCATGGACTCGCATTCGTGACTCAAGTGCACGTGATTGGTAATGCCGGCCAGAACTATAGTAATGTTACCGTTAGAGAGCATAATTTACAGAAATAACGTGTAGATCCTTCCTTTTTGATAATGCTAGGAGGAATTATGTAATATTGGCCCCGAAGAGACACGTAGATATTGCTCAGGGTCCTATTAAAGTGGTATAAGAATTTAATAATTTTCATTAGTAAAAAAAAATTACATGTCAAAAAAAAATGATTACTGTTTATTGTATACTATGATCACTTTGTAAAGTAGAATAAGAATGTGATAAAATATATGTATAAACTTACTTTTTATGTTAAAATATTTTTTATTTTTTTTAAATTTTAGGGATGTGTGTGTTTAGAAATTTAATTTACTTAAAATCGAAACCAAGTCCTAGTACATTAGTTTAATTAATAATGTAGATAGATCTCTTAGTAAAAAATTAAAAAATTCGAAAATTATAAATCACTCCACTTTGTGTCTGAACACATGGTTCGGATAATTATTTTCGGTTAAAAGCTGAGTTTGATTGCAATGACTTAAAGACAGTTAAAGTGTATCAATTTTTTGATTTGCTTGGTTCGGATTGGGCAAGATTTTTTTTTTTTTTTTGTAAATTAGAGAAATCAAAAATTTTTTGCTAGCTAAAAGAAAAGTCGTGGAAGGAACCAGTAAATGGAAAAGTTAACTTTTACAGAAAAAAAAGAATTATGCGAGTGGAAAAGGGATAATCCATCATATAATCAGGAAGATCTTGCTAAAAAATTTGGTATATCAAAGCCACAAGTTCGATAATGAAGAATGGGATAACGTAACAGGAGGTAAATCATAAACATAATCACAGTAAATATTTGAGATTTAGCTTTATATCTAAAGATAATACAAGTTAAATTATTCATTTTTTATTAAAAAGATTTTACTAAACAGTAAACAGATAAAAAATAAACCATTGCATTTGGTGAATACCATGTACTGTACCTCCCGCTTTACCTCACCTTCGTCCCATACGACGAAGTTGTAGCTACATGTTCATAACGAATCCATAAACAATAAATAAAGAATAATAAAGAAAAACGGACCATAGAGCTAAAACCTTTTACCTATTGAAACAAAAAAATAATACACCACCAAGATACGACTAATTGCAGATTATTATGTACTAATTGAGGTCATTTTGGCTGGGGTGCGAGAATTGCTAAAATAAAATAATAGTTAATATAATATATTGTATTATTCATATTTGTTAAATTTGAAATATAATGAATTTTAACACATTTAGTATAATATTTGTGTAATGCATTAGATTTAAACAACATGTATATCAAAATGATTATTTATTAAGAGAAAAAAATAATCATTGCATAATACTTGACAATTATTGATTTATTACATTAACATACATGATAACATTGATTACATGGATGGTATAATGATCGTAAAGTCGTGTCGGCCTTGACAGTAAAATTGGTCAGTATGAATAGCAAAATGTATGGTTTTATATGTAAATTAGCAAATAAGGTTTTTTTAAATAAATTAACTCTTCCAAAAAGCCTCTTAAACTAAGAAATGTCATCTCTAAGCGTAGACGTGCTTTTTTTAGTATTCGGAGAATTAGAAAGTGATAATAAATCCCTCTATTCATGTATTTTAGTTAATAAAACTTGGTGTGCAACAGCGATACCAATTCTGTGGAGAAACCCTGGACAATATTTAATTAAAGAACATTCAAAGAAGTTACTATCAAATGTAATACTATCACATATACCAACGGATATTTTAAAAATTCTTGATTACAAATTTTTTGAAAATATATATCAACGACCTTTTTATAATTACATTCATTTCTGGAAATATTTGGATATAACTTATATAACTTGCATATTTTCAACAGATAAAATTTCCAATTTATTCTATGAGATAATAAAGTTATTTATTAATAAGAATACAAAAATTAGTCATCTTTCTATAGGCTATCATTTTGATTGTCGACTACATATTATTCCGGGTGCCAAATGTTGCCTTTCAGAACTTAAATCTTTGCGTGTTCATATTGGCATTAGCATAGATATTTTAGAAGGATTGGCTACAATTTGCAAATCAATTAAAAAATTAAGAATTGATGTTTCATTTAGTTATTTTGGCTCTAATTACGGAATTATTAGACTAATTGAAGTACAAAAAAACCTAAATGACGTTAATTTTAAAAGTCCTCCATTTGTAAGATGTGATCGTTTTAACAAAACCTTTGAAGAATCATTGATAAAGCATGCGGATACCATCAAATATTTGAGAATAAATTGGAAGCCTAATACAAGTATTCTTTCATATCTAGTAAATTTAGTGAGTATAGATTTAAATGATAATCGTAATGAAGATTGGAGCCAGTTAGAGGAAGTATCTTTACCTCTTTTAAAAATTTTAAAAGTTAAAGCAATTCCATATAAATATATAGAAAATTTAATTAAAAGCACTAAAGGAAATCTTTCTGAAATAAGTATATGTTATAATTCTCTCAATAGTAGAATGCTTATTCAAACAATTTATCATAATTGTCCAAATCTTAGATATCTTAAACTAGAATTGCTTGATAATATTGATTCATTATTTATCAAAGCATTTGAAATTTTATTAACCAAAAGTCAATTTTTGAATGGATTAATTATTAGAGTGAATAATGAAGTCGATACTTTTGGATGGAAGGAATTATTTGAAATTTTGACTAAATCATCATCAATTAATTTGTTTAAGTTTTATTTTCATTTTAATAAGAAATTTAAGTTAGAAGATTTGAAATTCTTTTTTGATAATTGGAAAGATAAAAATCCTATGTTGCTAATTATATGTGGTTGCAAGAATTTTTCTTTAGACAATAAAGTAAAACAAGAATCAGAAAATTTAATGCAAGAATATAAAACAAAAGGAATAATTAAGAGATTTGAGCTCGTTTATAGAAATCATTGTAAAGATTTTGAATGGAATTAAAAAAAATTTAATAATTATCAGCTAAATATACAACAGACAACAACATATTCAATGATTGGTATATGCAAATTTTTACAAATATAAGATGGAAATTATGCATTATTTATTATTTTACAAAATGTTAAAGAAAGTAATTTGGACACACTTAAGTAAAAATTTGTTTATTGTGTTTAAAGCTTCAAAATAGAATTGTTATTTTTAAAAAAACGAAATACAGTACATGATCATGAAGCTATTATATGGTAAATTACCTTTTTTGTTATTAGCGAGTGCTGCACTGCACAATATTAGACAGTATACTGGATCTGTGTAAAATAATAATACTAATATCTATCGTCCATAAAAGCTGTTACATTAAAAGAAATCGATAAATTTTCTTTCGTTTCTCTAAATCTCTTTCTTCTTTAATTTCATAAGCTACTACTTCTTTTACTTCTTCTAATCTTGCTAAAAGAGCATCATAAAAATTCCTCCATAAAATTTGCGACCAAACTTCTCCTTGATCTATTCTATCTTGCACATAATACTCTTCCGTCATACTATTATTTACTATTACTCTGTTAAATATGTTTAAATTTATATCCATCACTAAATTAATGAAACTTTCTGGTAAACTCATTCTTTTCATACTTTTTCTAACATTGTTGTACTCATTGAACCATAAGAAAGATCCAAGCTCTTTCTTATATTTATTCGCGTCTTCAATTATACCTTGTATTATTTTTAAAGGTTCAAAAGTACTTTCGTTCTTTAACGCTGCATAATTTGTATTAATTAAAAATTTTTTCTTTCGTTAAAATTTTACTTAACCTATTGACTAAGATTTTCAAAGAAAGCTAGCTGACATCTGTCTGTACTAAATTATAAGCGCAAAGACATCCTTATAAGAGTCCTACAGAATATACTAATAAGATTTATAGTCCTGAGATAACATTGCAATTTTCCGGAAACTGTTTCATGAGAGAGTTTTTCTTTATTTACAAGACGTTAAAATTGGTCGCATTTTTAAAATTTTGTATTTATGTGTGATAACAATTTAATAGCAACTATTAAAAAAAGACGACACAGAATGCATTAGCATTGTATATCACTTTATCACACGATAAACACGACAAATTCAATTTCCACGCGTTATTTTGTTATATTTTGTTAACTATTATGTAAATTATTTATGAACAATAAATATATATATATATAATTTATCACTCCTTAGTTATTAAAGTTTCTTAACACTTTTTCTTCTAAAATTTATATATTTTTTTTTTCCCTATTATTTTATTAGTTTACTGTCATTGTGATAAGCCATTAACTACGATTTATTAAATGGAATAAGTTCTTACTGTATTTACATAGACGAAGAAGTTGTGCGATCGATCAAGAGGAAACAAGGTTTGAAAGAACGAAGCGAAGTTAAATCATGGGCGATGAAGACGAATAACTTCTTGGTGCTGAGTCAGAAAATCATCAGTATGGCGGAACAAAGTGAAATAATGCACGAATACACCACGCTCAATGATGATTTCACAAAAAGGCTCAAGGACGATAATCGCAAACAAGATGAAAGAGAAGTGGGAAAGAAAAGGCCGATGTTGGAGTCGCCATCACCGCGAAAACCGAGTCAGAGGAAAAAGGAAGACAAGAAGACAAGGATAAAGAAGAAAGAAGAATTGGGAAATTGGCATCTTATAATCGAAGTCACGTGGTTTAGCGTAAAAAATTTTTCCGATAAAAAAAGATGCAAGTTTTTAGCTAGGAGAAATAACAAAAGATAAGGAACTAAATATGAGCTATACACTAGTTAGCATTTTTTACTAGATTAGTGAGAGCTTCACTTAATTTTAGTTTCTTAGTTTAGTTTAGCTTTATCTTTTAGGTTTTTAGTAGAGTTTTAGTTAGGTCCAATATTGGTTTAGTTTTTACGGGTTTGTATTTTTTTTTTTTGTATTAGGATAGATTGTGTTATAGAGGTTATCTATCCTTAATAAAGAGATGCGTTACATTATTTTTTTTTTAAAAAAAAGGAATAAGTTCTTATCATGAATCATATGCATAGTCTGCAAAGTCCGTGATAATTCTCCAAATCAGATATATCGATATACGCATAATCAATAGGCTATTGCAAATCATGTGATATTCTTTGAGAGAAATTCTTATTTATATCACATGATATCTATTTTTTGTCGAAATAGAAAAAAAAATTAAGTAAGAAATTCCATCTATTTAATACTTATTGAATTTATTGAGAAAGGAGACAATGTGAATTTAGCTCAGACCATTTCGCATGATTTACATATATCAACAAAATCAAGGGTTGTTTTATTATTATTATTATATGGTTACAATATATTGATCAAAATTATTTTAAGTGTACTAAAATAACTAAAATAATAATTTTTTAATTAACTAAAAACGAGATAGGATTTTTCTTTATGAAAAAAAATAAGTACAACAATAAATAGTTGCTATAAAATTGTAGTGATATGTAAATCAATTACGAAATGGTAAAATAGGCTCACGTTATTATATATAACGAAAGGTCGAAAGGTCCTTTTTTTATAAAAAAAAAAAAAATTTTTTTGAAAAAATATACTTTTTTTTCTTTTTTTGTTCTAAAATAAACTTTTTAATTATATCATTTTTTTATTTTTTTTTTTTTAAAAAAATGGCTTTTAACGTGTATTAAAAAATTCTGGAAATAAAGATCCAGTTACCAGCAACTAATCCTCAACAATCGACAAAACCTTCATCCATATTAGTTGCTGCGGGATTTGCTTTTCAAAACTAATAGCCTAGGAATAAAATCTTTTTAACAGAAAGGTGAAGGAAGTGATAGTTCCGAAGATGAAGATGACGAAACAACAGGAAGTGACTCAGATGATTCTGTTACTAGAGAGAACCGGTTAAGCCAAAATCCAATATCCAAAATAATAATAACAAGTTTGTCAATAATAAATGATAATCGAGATGACAAAGCGCCATCTATTCAGATGTTTCCTGGGGAACGATCCAGGTCAACAACAATCATCACCGCAAGTAAAAAGTCCGACCGTAAAGTTAATCCTAATTTATTATAGAAGGTCAAGGGTTTTACACCTAAATTATCTTCTTATATTAATAATAATGCACCTTCTTGTCGATATACAAATACAATGAATGGAGTACAAATTCATTCGATTCTCGTTCGGAAATTATGTATGGAGGAAGATATAAAGATAAAGTAGTATCTTCTAGGCATATTAACCTATAATTAAAAATCCAAGGTTTAATTCGTCGATAGGAATTCCAAAGACTATGTCAGATGTAACTTAGCAATCTAAAGAATGATATCCTTCTTACGGAGAAAATTTAAATCAACGTAAACCAACTGTTGAAAGTACTTCTTATTCTGATACTAGAGTTATAAATCAACAACAACAACAACATAAACCGAAGGTGAACCACAAAGGAAAGTCTCTTCTTTTGCTCAATTGAATAAAGAAGTTGAGGATAATCTAGTACAAATGAAGAAGAAAAGAATGAAGAACAAGATGAAGAACAAGATGAAGAGATAAAAGAATTAATTAATATGACAGACGATGAAAATTTTAGAGAAAGGTAAATTGTAATTATGTTTCTAAATTCAAATAAAAAGCTTAACAAACATTTTATTTTTTCTTTAGTTACTTGAACTTCACCTTTCTAATAAGGAACTTCTTTCGTTAAACAAGTCAAACAAATTAGTGAACAATCATCTGGAACTCGAAAACCTTCATCTTTGAGTCATTGATAAAAACTCAAAATAACAACTTGAACATATAACTAATCTTGAAAATATAACAATAGATTTAACTACTAAATTATCTGAGCAAGTAACTCAAATTAAAACGATTTAAGATGATGACAATGAAGAAAATAAAAAGGTTAGTTATTTATTATTAAATAAGCAAATCAAATAAAAAATTTATGAAATATCTATTTCACTTAGACAAAGGCGACATTATTTTATAATCCAAGAAATCTTCCTCTTCATACTTTACCAAGAATTATATTTGATAGAGGTGAGTAGTAATTATATATAATTTAAAGTTTAAATAATAAACTTGTAGATACTAACTAAAAATTTATACTTTAATAGTTTATGACGATTTGTTCATTCTTTATTTAGTTATCAAATCACTTCTGTATACTTTTTACATATTTCCAATATTAATCTTTTTTAGAGTTACAAGAAACTTTTATGAAAAATCAAAGATTAAATTTATAGAAATTACTGCCGAATAAATCAATATTTTATCTATATATATAGAATAGTAGAAGTTAAATTAGGATTTTTTCTTTGTAAAGGACATTTCTAATACGTTGGCCGGTATTTAGGTTTTTCGCTTAGTCCTAATAAACTTCTCGTAATGACGTAAATTCATTAAAGATATTAATAATATTTTAGTCTATGGCGGTCTATTAATTTAATAATAAAAGTATTGTGTTCGTTAATTAATATATTATTTATTAATTTGACAATATTTAATATTTAACTCCAAATAATTTAGAACTTTGTAATATATACTGTATTTAACAAATAAACAAAATTTAAAATATTAGAATTGGGAAATATTTTAAAAGTGTACATGATTACATTGCCTTATGACTAAATGTAGTGGCGCGATGATACGATTCATTACTTGAATAATTGAATAATTAATTGGAAGTAACGATATTTACTTTTTTTTTGCCAAAATTGAATTGAACCAATTAGGGATTAGAAACTTGAAAGATTCGATTTTCAATTCCAACGCCTAAGAAGCAGTAAGAGCCAATATTTCTTAAAAGCAATTAATTAATTCATTAATCTGAAAATGTTTATCTCTTGGCGTTTTTAAACAATATTTTAAATATAGGTTCATTGTGAATGAGTCTATTGGCTGACATATAAGGCTCGTATAACAAAAAAATTGTCTTAAAAAGCCTTATAAATTCGTGGCTTTATCAAAAAAAATTCTTAAAATAGGTTTGTTATTAAACGTAAAAGTACGAATATTACATGCATTGACGAGCGCTTAGTGAACCCATTTGTTACAATGCCCGCTTAAGTTGTGAACTTTTTTTGTCAATAAATTCAACTAATTTTAGATTATTTGACTTATCAAATAGAAAAAAAGAAAGGAAAAAAATATATTCCTTTATTTAATATATATAACTAGTGTAATATATATTACAAGATTGTAATCTCGATTCATAAAGAAAAAAATGAAGTAACATTTCTAGTATTTGATAATTCTACCTCCACATCATGGAAAAGAAATATCAAGGAGTTATCTAATAACATTTAGTAGGGATCATTCTTCAGTTGTAGGTTGGCCAGTCAATGAAAATAAAATTTGGATGACTTGTTTATACCGAATATAAATCCGAAAAGATTATGCAAGTTCTAATCATAAACATGTTTTAGTAGAAGTTTCAGAACCTATAATATTTCAAAAAATTATTAATTTAAATTCTGTTGGGCTGGGAATAATATTTATTTTGTTAAAGAAATTCCACGTATAGATAAAGGAATATTTTGTAAATGGAACAAATGATTTATTTATGGTATTTGGAATTGATCCGATAGCTCAATTATATTCAAATTCTACGGAAAATGGAAGATTAAATAAACGGTAATTATTCTGATCTTAAATTAGGATATTTTATAATATCAAAAAAATAATTTATAGCATCACAATAGGACATAGCAACAATGACTTCTGAAAAACAATATTTTCTTGATATTAAATTTGATAATTTGCATCCATCAACTGCCACTGATGTAGGTTATCACCACTAGTCTTTGAACCAATTTCAAATATTAGTATGTGCTTAGAAGTAAGTTCTAAACGTTTTGCACGTGGTTGATCAATATAAATTCCACGATTCTCAATAATATTATGATCAAAGGATGAAGATGTAGTGAATCATAATAACTTCCCAAAGTCTCCCTATCATACTCGTCACTTGAACATTTTAAATCTTCACTAGGAAGGATAGCAATAGATGCCCACCAATCAGCTCCTGGGTTGCAATCTTCAAAGTCAACCATATAAACAGTTGTAATGATAGCAGCAATTGATATATTTTTGTTTACTGGAGAAGTATTCTTGATTCCAGATCTATATGTCTCGAGCTGCATCCCTTGAGAAATACTAGGAGTATCAAGATCATAAATACGACTAGTACAAGCGTATATAGGCTCAAAATTGTCCGAATTTCCGAGTCAAGTATCCATTTATGAAGCAACGTTATTGGCTCAGCTAGTTCAAGATGTGAGGGTGGGTTAAGTTATGAACAATTGACAATAAATCTTTATCAAGATTTGAAAACCGAGGGTATTATCGATAGCAAATTGGCGAAGCCAGTCTTTAGTCAAAGAAGTTCAAATTCTAATGAACGCTGAACTGTAAAAAGTTTCTTGATCCTTCAAGATCTTTGGAATAAGATATCTTTTAAGTGCAATAACATCGCTTCTTCTTTCATACAATCAAGTTGTTTTGATAGTCAAGTTTTTGAAAAAGAGATTTTTCGATCATTGCTTTAGACTTATCATTCTTTAAACCTTCATAGATTGCATACTTAACAAGTTCGTGCAATTTATCATAAGGAACAAAAAAATCATCTTCACGATCCAAAAATTCTTCATCAGGATTATTTAAATTTACATGTACAGCAAGTACAGGTGGTGTTGTTAATCTTTGTTAAAGTAGACGTGATGGTTGCTATTGTAATTAACCGTGCGCCCGTAAGGAAATTTTTTATTTTTTTGATTTGCGGGTAGATTCATTTCTTTTATAAAACCTTCTGTAAGAGTCTTTGAGTTTACATTCTTCGGTAACATGTTTGAGATTGCATTCCCGTTAGGATATTACCCTTATCAGTCTTGTAACTTGTTCTGAAATAAATAAATGAATGAGTGAATTGTATCATCATTGTTGCCATACAGAATGGACTCAAGGATGGACACGTCTATAGGACAGCATAACACGATAACACTTTAAGCTCGGCTTGACCGTATGCCACCACAAAACACAGTATGACCTATATATACAGGTACTACCAGACTCAATACGATTGTTAAACCGCGAACTTCATCTGAAGTAACAAGTATAGCCATATCATATTTTGCCGTGAAACCACCAGATAAAAGTAGGTTCTCTCAATATTTCATGAAAACATGGGAGCAAGGTACATAACCTCTGCTTCTTAACGCAGATAAATACAGTATCTGGAGCCACGGAATGCATCTGTGAAATACCAATGTAATATGTGACCCGTTGCAAGTATGCATTGATAACATATCCAACAACTCAACGAAACACTCACTTCACACCATGTACTATAACATTTATCTCCCCAAACTTCTTCTTAACTTCGTATTCTAAAGTATCCCCCTTCACTTGAGTACTTAGAGTTGTGGTTGTAGACATATTTTTTTTGGTAGTATTTGACAATTTTTTAATTGTAATTTAGAAACTTAAATAAAAGATAAAATGGAATCGATATTTTTTATACTTAAATATTTAGCTTTTACATCTCTATTACTATATTATACAAGAAACTTTTTTTGATTGACAATCACAAATCTTTATGGAAAGTTCGCGTAAACTGAGATTTAAAATTGAACTGCAAACAATACTTTAATAATATATGGACATTATTTGAACAGACAACGCGGAATTCGAAAAATATATTCGGATGTATTAATTATTATTATAGAAAAAGTTGGTACTTTAAATTATATGATCACAGACTGCAAAACGCGATAATTCGATAATTTGATTGTAACATTTAACAGACTATTCTGAATCAACAATACTGCATAGTTTTCATATTCAGAATATTCAGAACCAATATTGGCAATACATTTTTTTAAAAAATCGCGTAAAATATTACATAATGTTCAAATATAATCATGGGTAGAATGTTTTTCTGTTTTGAATGTATGATGTAGCAGTATCTACTGACTAAAAGTTATAGTGACTCAGGAAAAGTTTTAGTAATGGAATGTTACGATAAGTAATGTCACGGGATAATTTTTAGTTTATTTTTAGTTATGTAACATAGAGATATTTTTAGTTATTTAACGATTAGATAAAATCGGAAGCTAGCGGTGGGAAAGTGTCTGAATTAAAGGTGGCTTAATAGATAAATACGATCAATAGATAAATTTGGCCGTGAGGCGAGATTGGCCGGGTAGCAAATCTGTTCGACGCACCAAATTTTTAACGATATATAAAGAACCAATGGTGAAAAGAGTAGGTTGTGTAGGTTGTGTAGTTTGTGCAGTTTGTGCAGTTTGTGCAGTTCGTGTAGTTTATATTAAGTTGAAAGATATCAGATATACGGATATTACAGAGCCGACGCAATAATATCGTATTTTGTTTATTAACGAATAAACCTGCCGATTTGTTTCCGAATTACTTATACACGTTTTATCATTTTTCATCGTAGTATATATTGTACGTTTAATTTTTTATTATATACTGATACGATTGCGTCTCTTTGTTATTTGTTCATGAAACTAGTTCTATTCGTTTATGCCATACAGATTTAGCAGTTCCAATAAATGAACTGTATTCATTAAAATGATTAAGGAAGGTTGAACTAATTGTGTTTGGATTCTGTTCTGGGAAATAGTCACTGAATGTGAAATATAATATCTAGGATTATTTCCGTTAAAAGTTTTCGTCATCTGAAATGTCTTGATCATTCGATTCAACGTCTTTAGTCTTTACCTTTTTAATTTTTAGTGTTAGGGGGTTTGCAGATCATCTGATGCTGGCGTATTATCGATCGACATATTCGGATTATAAATTGAATGATTTTGTTTGAGGAGTAACATTATACGTTAGATTGAAAGCTGTATCCGAATTATTATTGGGTGTAAAGATTTCTTGATGATGTGCTTCACTCATAGAAACGTCGTTATCCTGGGTTAGTTTTTTTTGAAGTACTGGAGTCGCCGTAAGTATCGTTAACTATATCAATAATTAAGCCCTATTGAGTAGCGTTGGGTTGGGGTTAGTTTTGTCATTTAGTTTACTTTTGGACATACTTCTAGTCGTTCTAGTCACGTTACTGGTGTCATTTTTACTTGTAAAATATCTATTTTATTATTTGGATTTTACTCTTTCTACGTCGCCTATGTAGTTTGAAAGGTTTTTTGAACAAAAACAATAAAATTTATTAATAGAATATTACGTTTTATATATGTTTTTAAATTATATCATAGACAATAAATGCTTTTTTTAATACGCAGTTCGAAATAAATCACATGACTTTCATGTAGTCGCAAATTTCCCCCTCAGAAGTCACTTTTTTTTTTGGAACTACGAACCTATAAGTTTGTAGTTTGGGTTAGATTCATTATTAATGAGGAAACAAACAAATAAATCAATTGATCTAATCTTGATCTAATCAATAATCTGTCAATGAATAAAGTTTCAATAGTTCGTAATCGAGATTACGATAAATAATAATTGAAAAATTTAATAATATATTTATTGATATAAAAGCTAATTTAATACATTTATTAGTAAATATAAAAATATGTATAATAACAAATATAATAAATAAAATATATATTTCAGAATATAATTTACTTTATAACTTATAATAATATCATAAAAAAAATAAAATATATTACTTTCAAGGATAAATTTTACCAAGTTTTTTAATACAAATACCGTAAGGTCTAATATCATCACTTTGTGGACTAATCCAATATTCGCCAATACTAGTGTTAATTTTATTTAAAGTTTGAGGATTTACTCTATTTTGAAATACCAGACAATAAACTTCGTTATTATGAATAAATTTATTAGCAAATAAAGCCGCAACATTGATATCAGGAGTAGAATAAATTCCATATCCAAATTTAAATCTTTTTCCCTTTGTAATATCAAAACCAGTTTCAGCAATTGATCTTGCATTAAATTTATCTGTTCCATGATAAGAAACAGGCCATTCGTTTGGGTCTGATTCATAACGCCAAGATCCTTTTTTAGCTGCTTTACCTAGCCAAGCATTATCTCCATATTTATTTAATACTTTAACGGCAATTCGTTTCCAACCGCACGGTCTGCGATATTCGTACGATCCTCTCATAAATTTTATATCATCAACAATATTCGTAAAATCACAATCATACATTGGATCAAGGAAATCTGAATCAATAAAATTAATAACTTCACTATTTTGGCCAATCAAATTAATCATTGCATTATTATTTAAAATATTATAATCTAATAATGTTAGATTATCTTTTAATAAAATTCCCGAATAAATCAATCGTTGTTGATTTGATGGAATTCTAGTTTTACTTTCAATATGAAATTTTATGACAGAAATTTTTGCGATAATTGGAACATTTTTAATTGGAATTATTTGTCCATTTAACGTGCAAATTCTAATAACTATCATAGTCGGTTTTTGAGAAATTTGATTAGAATTTTGCTGAATTTGTTGAGAAATTTGTGACTGTTGTGAATGCTGCGATTGAATTTGTTGAGAAAATTGCGATTGTTGCGATTGAATTTGTTGAGGAAATTGCGATTGTTGCGATTGAATTTGTTGAGGAAATTGCGATTGTTGCGATTGAATTTGTTGAGGAAGTTGCGATTGTTGCGATTGAATTTGTTGAGGAAGTTGCGATTGTTGTTGCGATTGAATTTGTTGAGGA
>QZLH01000046.1:133334-156336 GCA_003833135.1 Oehlia diaphana
CGTGAAAAGCAGAAGCTAAGAGAATTTTTCCATGGGGAAATGGTAGCAAAATTGGGGAGCAGAAGCGGACAGATACTGGAAATGAAAAAACGAGATTTGAGGATCAAAAAATTAGAGGATATGTTTACTTATATGGTTCACAGTTTCGCAGGTTTACAAGGCTTGCTAAAATCGTTCTTCTATCGTTACGGGTCAGAGTTAACCAACGTTCATTTTGATGATCCTATTCCATCTAAAAGAGTTATTACGTATTTGTTATCAAAGGATGAATTATTATTAGATAGAATCATGGAAGAAGTTCCTATTGATTACATAGCATCTGTCTATTACGAACTTAAATCTAACGATTATAATTTTTCATGGAAACAAGCTTCTGGCCTTCTGCCATAGCATTTCATATGTGGAAAAATGAAAGCAAGGATGATCCCACAATTTATGAATATAGCAACATGAATATTTATAATAATGTCAGTTTCGGTGATTGTGAAATATCAAATGTTTAATGAAAAGAAATTTATATCCGGAGTTTGCAGTACCTAATTTTTTTTAAGAAATATATGTATATTTTTACTTATAACACATACATTCACAATTTAAAAATCAATCGAAAACATATTTTTATTATTATGTAATTATATGAAAAAGAGGCCAGCTGACTAATAAATAAATGTAAAAAACGATAGAGAAGCAGGGTTTCAAGGGAGGAAATTTGCCGAGCCCTAACCCAATTTAGTGGCAGTTCCTTCCCCGCTACTCAGTATTATTATCTAAACTGCTAATATTTTCTTTACTATCTAACCATTTGCTAATTAACTTTACTGTATTATATTTCGAATCACTGTACCCATAATAAAAGCTTTTTATAGTAGCCCCTCCAATCTTTTTTCCCGTAAATTGATGAATTTCACAAGCTACCGTTTCACACATATAGTCAACAGAATCACTCCCTCTAAGCAATTAAAAATTTGCTTAAAACGGGTCTCAAAATTTTCAAAAAAAGATGAATTGGATGAACTTCCGGAATAAGACTCTGATTGACTTGAAGCTTCGGAATTGTTGGCCACACTGTGTTGATCAGATTCATCAGATTCATCAGAGACTGACAGAGTTCTTTGAGCAAGTATGTTATCTACATCGTGTCTAACCATATTACTTACAAGAACTTGGATAGTAGCATTGATTGTGATAAATCCAGATGAAATTCTAGTAAAATTGGTTTGATATTCTCGTTCAAGTCTTGTAGTCACGTTGCCTGATTATTGATCTTATTATCTGCGCCTCCGCAGAGTAACAAGTTATTCTGCAGTAAGTTTACTGTTAATCTCGTGCTTAATTTTGTTGATCTCCGCAGTGAGTTGGGAATAGATTTCATTCTTAATTTTGCTAATCTCTGCAGTGGAATTAACGTTAACTTCAGAAATACAGTATGTGCGCTAAGCTTTTTGTTCATTTCAATAAAGGTCTTTTCGATTTCCGGTGTATTATTTTTTGTATCAAGATCATTGACGATTCTAGTGACACGTGCAGAAAGTTCATCGGAAATTTTTTGTTTGAGATTTGACCACATGCTAGCGATCCCTATGAACTAATGAATAAAAAAATAGCGGTTAAGGTCAAAAAAGGTAAGAGTTGAGTAATGATCTACTGGACATGATTAGGCGTAGTAATTTTATTAGGAGATCTTATTGGTGGATTAAGTTTTTTAGATATACTTTTTTTAATATGTAATCTCTTGTGTAAATGTGCTGGGGAAAAGGTTTATTTTATACTGTATGCCTACTACGCGCGAAAAGAGAATTTAATCCGATAGATCAAATAAAAAATTACGTTGCTTTATTATGTGTATTCGTCATAACTACATTTTTCGTAATTATATTTTTTCAGCTAAAACAATTATGACGGCCTGGATCCCGTATGGATTTCCATGTTTGAAACATCTCCAAACATTTTACGATTGATATTTAACTTATTTCTGTAGTCAATAAGGTTTACGATTTTCTTGAATAAAGCCGTATAGGTGAAACCCAAATGAATAACAAAGTTGAAATGGTCAGAAAAAATTCCATGTTCGAAATACGAAACCGAAATGAATTTGATAGGAAACTAGAGTCATACCCTGGTCCCGCCAGTGGCCGGCCCTTACTAAGAGTATGATATATACCATAAACTTTAACACTTACAAAAGTATTGGTAAGATATAATTTAATTTTCATTTGAAATAAATAAATAATTTAATTTATTTTTTTTTTTACATTTCGATTTAATAATCTTGTGATTAGCCTTAAAAGAAGAAATATTATGAATTTTTTTGAAATTTATAAAAAAACAACATTTACCGATTTTTTTTAAAATTTTTACGGTTTCTAACCATACTGTAGTAAACTTCATATAGAACGTATATTATAAATTTATATTTAAAATAAAAAATTATTCAATAAAATTTAATTCACATGATTAAAAACATCGATATTTCAAATCAAATTTGGACGATCCTATGTCCATATATTTTTTTTTTTTTTAATAAATCAATTCGTGTAATATGTATAATTTTTTTTCGGTTTTTTTTACTATGCACCTGTGCAAAATGCAGGGGTGCATAAATTATATACTTTTACGCATGGTATAAAAATTAGGGATGTTAAATTGCTTCAACAAAGCACATTAAACAGAGTTTGAGCACAAGCTTTTTCAAACTTTTTAATATGTGCTTCAAAACGNGTGCTTCAAGCTTGTTTAGCATTTTATTAGTAAGTACTTAGATTATGGGTAACAAGTGTATCTAGCGAGCAAATGTTTTCAGTTGCAAAACATACAATAACAGATTATCACCAGAGCAAGCTTCTGCCTAAAAACATGGTATGAAGCGAATATTATTAGAAAATAAATAACATTTCTAAAAATATGTATTTACAAGTTTATTTTAATTATTAACGAATAACATATGAATAAATAATGTATCATAATTTCTAATAAAAACATTACACATACAGTAAACAAAGAAAATAAATCAATATCGGAATTTAATAGACCATTTAAGAAAATCTAGTCTAACAGCTGTGCTTAACTCATAATTAAGCTCAATTGCTCAACTCATTTTTTTTAAAATTGCTTAACTTGTTTAAACTCGCTTTAGACTCAAAGCTGTATTAAGCTGAAATCAAACTGAACCGTTTAGCAAATTAACATTCCTACAAAAATCTTTAAAATGAATACAAAAAAAATCGATAATATGCCAGTATCAAATAAGGAATCTTTCAAATGAAAACATAATAGTCGATATAATAAATTAATAAAGAAACTAAATGGAATTTAATCTTTTAATAATTATATTACTAGTTCACGTACGTAAATTTAGGAAATATGACAGCAACAATATTATCCTGGTTTTATTGTACGAATATGAAAAAGGAATTACAAAAGATTTAGATAAAGCGATTTATTGGTATGAAAAATTCGTCATTTGCTTGCTGTGTTAATATGTCTTTCATTCCATATGTACATATGAAGTCAAAATTTTGCATTTTAAACAATATTTATAATTCATCTTCGGTATATGTCTTGAAAAATGTAATTAGCTATTGGATTAAAAAATTAAGCCTAAGATTTTGTCATTTTGTCACGTGTGATCATGTAACTATTGAGCAACTTGAATTTTAAGTAATACTCAAAGTTTGGAAACTTCATAGTGTCTATGCTAACGTATATATATATATATAAAAAACAAAACCGAAACAGTATTTAGCAAGTTGAAAATACAACTTTTACGATACTAAGATAAAGGAAAACAGTACAATTAATGAATTTATCTTGGACATTCTTTATGATATTTTCATGTACAGTAGATTCTTAGAAACAAATTTATTTTATACTATATATATAACATTCATTTTTTTATGAGCAAATAACATTTAATTTCGCTTACAATACTCTTATAATACTTTTCAATTAGAGAATTAGCTTGATTTTCTGTGAATAGGACTTTAACGACTTTACGTGTCCCTCTAAAAAAATTTGTATCATGTTTTTTTTATTCCATGTTTGCATGTTATCTCTGTAAATGTATCATATTCACGGAATTTATAGCCTTAAAACATGAAAATTGCTTAGGTTTTAGTTATTTTCCGTAAATATATTATTATATTCACGGAATTTTTTACAGAAATTACGGATAAATTTTTTTACAGCGTTCGTTCAGTACTGCGGTTGAAAATATCGAATGAATGACGACTTATTTGTTTGGTGATACTAGTGACATTGTGCGACTATAAATCGGAGAAAAAAAAAAATTTACTTAAAAATAGGTTTACTTTTTTTAAATACAAAAATTTTTACCATTCAATTTATATTTTTTTTAAAAACTTTTCTGTCAATTATTATTATTCAATATGTCTGAAAATATCAAAATGCATGATACTGAGAATAAAAATGAATGGATAAATTGGATTGAAGAAACTATTGACAAAAATCAATTAAAATATTACAAATACAACGAATTTAATAACTTACAAGAAATTGGTACCGGAGGTTTTGGAAAAGTTTATCGTGCAAATTGGAAAAATTTGGATAAATATTTTGCGTTAAAGTCTTTTTTTAATCTTAATAATATCACCGTTAAAGAAATTGTTCGTGAGGTAATTAAATGTACAAGAATTTTTTTTATTTGTGATTTTTAATATTATATTAATTTGAAATTTATTTAGTTAAGAATTCAACGTGAAGTCGATTTTCATGATAATATTATTCGTTGTCATGGAATAACAAAATTTGAATCAGGTATCATTAATTTTTATCTACCAAATTTACTATTAATAAAAATATTTTTTAATGGTTACTTATTTCCTTTATTCCTTAGAAAATAATATGAGTAACAATTATATGCTAGTAATGGAATACGCCAACAGTGGTAGTCTCCGAAGTTATTTGAAAATAAACTTTAGTAAACTTACCTGGGATGATAAGTACCTTATGGCGTACCAGTTGGCTAGCGCTGTATCTTGCTTACATGATGAGGGGATTGTCCATCGTGATTTGGTAATTTATTTATTATTGTTTTTTAATCATTGTTGGTAATTTTATATTTCTATATACCGATACTATATACTTATTTATATCTTATTAATTATATACTTTTAATAGCACTCTGGCAATATATTAGTCCATCAAAACACGATCAAATTAGCGGACTTTGGATTATCAAAACGAATTGGAGCATCATCCAATTTTCAATCCAAATTATTTGGGTTGGTCCCTTATGTTGATCCAAAAAGCTTTAACAGGAAAAGAAATAATAATAACCAAACACAAATATACCCATTAAATGAAAAAAGTGATATTTACAGTATCGGCGTATTATTATGGGAATTATCTAGTGGCCGACCTCCTTTTGATGAAGATGGACAATATGATGTTAGTTTAATTTTGGATATTTCACAAGGTCATAGAGAAACGATTGTTCCTGAAACACCTGAGGGATATGTAACAATTTATACTAGTAAGTAATATTTTAAATTTAGTTTTTAATTTTAATATTATTTTTTAATTAATCTCAAATTATATTTACCGTATTTTTTTGTATTTTTTAGAATGTTGGGATGGTGAACCAGATAATCGTCCTACCATATATCAAGTTGTTAATTGGTTAAAAGCGATAATTACAGGAACAGATATAATAACGGAAAATCCTCAATTATCAAATGAGCAAGAAATTAATGAAGCACCACCTTTAAGTACCAACAATAATTCAGAATCACTAGGAGATTTATCTCAGCTTATCCAGAATTTTGATAAAATGGATACTAAAGAATTTGATCCTATAGTAATGTCAAGTAAACAAGAAAATATTCCAACTCCAAAAGACTTTGACATGATAGTTCATGAAATATGTGATTTTATTTATAAATTAAATAATGAAGGAATTGATTGGGTATTAGAAAAACAACAAGTTATTAAATATTTTAATGATCATAATATAAATTTACAAGAAATTTATAATTGGTTATCAAAAAACCAAATTAGTTCAAATTCTATTTTTATCCTTGCATATCTTAATTTTCATGGAATTAAAACAAGTAAAGATTACGAGAAAACATTTAAATTATTTATTAATGCATCAGAAAAAAATCATACATTAGCACAATATTTTGTTGGTGTTTGTTATTTTTATGGATTTGGAATTATGAAGAATGGAAAATTAGCTTTAGAATATTTTAAAACAACAGCAAATAAAAATTTAACAAATGGGCAAAAGGATACAGGTTTTTGTTATGAATATGGAATAGGTGTTGAAAAAGATTTAAATAGCGCTTTTTATTGGTATGAAAAAGCTGCAAATAATGGAAATATAATAGCTAAGAATAATCTTGGTGGTTGTTATTTAATTGGAATCGGTGTTGAAAAAGATAATAATAAAGCTTTTGAATTGTTTAAGCAATCAGCTGAAGGAGAATATTCACGTGCAATGGCTTCATTAGGATATTGTTATAGTAATGGTATTGGAACTAAAATTGACAAGCAAAAAGCATTCGAATTATATCAAAAATCAGCAAATTTAGGAAACGAGAATTACGAGATAACACAACCTAATCTTGCTTTGATGTATGAAAGTGGAGATGGAATTACAGAAGACATAGATAAAGCGATTTATTGGTATGAAAAATCCGCCAAACAAGGTGATTAAGATGCACAAAAAAGATATCTTGAAATTCTTTCATTAAAATCGTAAAATTGTAAATCAATTACGGTAAATTTTATAAGAAAATGAATATATTTATTTGAAAAAATATGAACAATAAATAATTTATTAATTAAAAATTTTACTATTTTTATATTTTGAAACAATGGAATTAACATACGTTTATAAAAAATGTATGCTTTGCTGTGCTAAAATGACTTTCATTATATATGAAAATTTTGCATTTTGTAGCCAAAGTTTGCATCCTTCGGTATACATCTTTTAGTAAATAAACAAGACAGGTTAAAATTTATTTTATAAAATTAATGCTACTCAAGGGCTATAATTTTTGGGTATATGAAAGTAGTGATGTCAAATATTAAGTAATGCAAAATCCTGCTTCGTAATAAAGATCATGAATTAAAAAAAAAATAGCGGCAATAACCTTTTATAAGCTCTAAAGTTTACACTATTTTGTTATTTAACCTCAGTCGATAATTATTGAAATCGAATTTTTAATATGTCGGAAAAAATTTTTTCTTATATTAAAATCGAAACACGTGAATGATAGTTAAATTACTGCGGCATCAATTAAGATTTTGTGTTGTTTCGCCAAAAGTTAATCGTGAACTTAATTAGTAACGGTAAGGCCAAGTTAAATTAAAAATTTGGAATTTTTTTGAATTTGTATTGTAAAAATGCACGAAAAATCACGTGTATTGTTTCATCACATAGTGTACTTCCCTATTTTTATAAGTATCCGAGGGAATTATAGCAAAATCCTATTCGTCACGCCTAGGGATGGTAACGGTCAGTCAAAGGCTTCTGACCGAAGACCGTTTAACCGACCGTTTGACCGATTATTTAGCCAAATAACACTTTTTTTACGAACTTAATCAATAAAAAAAGTTAAATAACGTTTTTTTTTTTGATTAAATTACACTTTTTAACGTTTTTTTCTTGATTAAAATTCGTTAAAAGAAAAAAGTGATCGGTTAAACGGTCGGTTAAACGGTCGGTTAAACGGTCAGAAAAACGGTCAGCCAAAACGGTCGGTCGGTTAAAGGCCCTTAACCGGTTATGACCGACCGATAACCGACCGTGACCGACCGTTGCCATCCCTAGTGTGGGTAGTGTGTATGTTTGTGTATTCCCCTTTCTCTTTCACTTTTTCTTTCGTTTTCCCCTTTCCCTTTTGTTTCTCCTTTCCCTTTCTCTTTCGTTTCCCCTTTCTCTTTCGCAATTTAATTGTCTTTTCATACGTTTAACATACTTTTTCTAACAATATATATATTGTCTGTTGTAAAATCATTAGATACCCAAAGGTTACCAAATGTCACAAAAGTCTTCTAAGCCATAGAGAGCCACTGCACTGAAGGACCTTTATCATTCCTCCTTGCCTGGTTAAGGTGCGATATTTTATTTCTTGTATTCATTTTTCCTTTCCTTTTAATAACTTACTAACAGGCTGATAACAGGAAATAATTACACACATATTTATCTCACAATCTCAAACTTTACAGTGGATCAAATATAGGTTACTCGTCATCAGTTGAAGATTTACAATGGTCTGCAGATCATACAATACGTGTATGGGACTCATGACGTGGATGTAAATGTTAACCAGTAAAGAAATGCAACCTTCACCTGTTGCAAATTTCAATGGCATTCTGCGCCAATTACATCTATCAAATGGCACCCAGGAGAATCAAATTTCTCTATAAGATCTTTTGGTTGAAAATTTAGATGCATTATTTATATGTCAGCACCAGTATAAAATGGCAAATTAAGGTACTATAAATTCATTAAATTCTGTGAAGGTTGTTGAAAGACAATTCCAAGTGCATTTAATCGATTATTGCACCTGGTGCTTTAGTTGATTAGTGTGTGATTTAGATGACCGATTTCGGTTCCTGTTGAGGTCTACTGTTCCGCAATGAGGAATAGTTCTGTACCTTCCTCAACATCAATTTTTTTGACATCTATTTTCATGCAATTGATTTGTTCTCATTGAGGACTTTTGGATTCAGAGAACTGGAAGCGCATTTTTCAAGAAAGTTATTCATTATAAAGAAAATTAAGAAATAATGAAGTTAGTAAGTTATTACTTTATTTTATTTTAAAATAAATATGGAACCAAAACTGATATGCAAATTAGTAAATTTTATGCCTAATAATGAATTTGTGATATGAAATGGAATTACAAAAGATTTAGATAAAACGATTTATTGGTATGAAAAATCAGGTTATCAATATGTGAAAAAAAAAAAAAAAAAAAATATTTTGAAATTCTTTCATTAAAATCGTATAAAAATTGTAAATCAATTATGGTATAACTTTACAGTTAACTGAAAAATATGAATAATAAATAATTTATTAAAATTTTTTACTATTTTGTATTTTATAATGATGGAACTTATCTATAATTTAAAGAATTGTATGCTTGCTATGCTAATATGTCTTTTCATTACATATGAATCCAAATTTTGTTATTTTTGTATTTTGTTAGCATCCTTGAAAAATTTTATAGGAAATTTTAATAAAAAAAAAAAATGGTTTTTTAAAAAAAAATTTCCAACGAAAAAAAAATTTTAAAAAATAGATGATGGACTAATTTTTGGGTGACGTTAAAGCAGTGCACAATCTTGTTTCGTAATTTAATGAATTTAAAAAAAATATATAAATCTAATCTTTTATATATTTTTATGGTTAGTAACGCATTTCTTTTATTAATTCTTATACCAATTGTTACACAAAAACAACAATAATACTCTATAACAGGTATCGACTAATAACTACTGTATTACTATGTAACTATTTTGAAGGATAATCTCTTTTGTTTGTTGACATTTTATTAATCTTTAAAGTTTTTATTTACAAATATTATCAATATATCGGAAAAACGTTTTAGAATCGAAACACGTGAATGATAGTTAAATTACAAATTGAATTAAAGATTTACGCCAAAAATCAATATTTGAATATTTATTTACATTGAAAACATTGAAATTTTAAATTTTGTATTTAAAACATATTTTCTTACGTAATAAAACAGTTTCTTATTAATTGACTTTATTTTTATCATATCATTCACGTCACGGTCGTCACGATAAATTTGGCTAATCAATAACCAAATAGATAATACATACTATATTACGTCACAAAATTATTTGGAATCAAAGTCAAAAAAATCAAAATTAATCAAATTAATCAAAAAGACAAAAGACTTACTGTCCGACCGTAAATTTATGATAAACATATTTTAAATGACAATAATTACACTGAATTCGGTATAATGGAACCATCCGTTCCATTAATAAAATTTGTCAAAAATCCGCTATATCGAGAAATCCGTTATATCGATGGTAAATTAATTATAGATTATAATAATCCGTTCCAGACTCCAATTCCGATATATCAAGACTTTACTTATATACAGTGAAATTTGATCTACCAGAACCTTGATATAACGGAACATATTTAATTAAAGAAAACCTTGAACAATCAAAAAATGAATTAGTTATAAAAAAGAAAATTAAATCAAGAGCTTCATAGACATAAGTAATATAATTACAAAGAAAAAAAATAAAAATTCGATAAAATTAAACTTTATCATTACGGAAAGTACAAAGATTTTTAAGATGCGATTACACGAGTTTAAAGTACTCTGGCATTACTTTCCAAAGAAGAAAACTATTTTCCACCATAAAAAATTACGCTATACCGTTCCACAACCAATAAGCCCTATCGAAGAATATCATACTCTTAGAATCCGACACCTGTTCGTCGATATTCGATAATCGTAAAATCATTATCTTTACCGTTACTGTATATTAAAAAGTACATAAAAATTAGATTATAGAACAATTTCGTGTTAATCAATCCATCTATAAAAATTTTCCTAATAATTTCTAATAATTACGATTTAATTACAATTTCACTCTAATTACTATTCTTAAATTACTCTCTCCTCTGTTATCAGTATTCACCATATTATATTTAATTTTAAGTTTATTTTAACTATCTTAATAAACTCCACCTTTAATACACTAAATTTGTATGACTTTTTCAATTTTCATTAAACTTCCTAAAATATAATAATAATAATAACATATAAGAATATTGAATAACAGTAATAAAATAAAAGTTTTTTTAAATATTACTCGTAAATTATTCATGTTTTTTAAATTAACGAAATAAACAGCCGCAGTAGGCGCAGTAAAGTTACGTTACGTCGTTTTTTTTTTTTTTAGGTAAAAAAAAAAAATGTAGCTGAATAACAAAATAATATTATGATATATTTCCGAAAAATCAAATAAAAAATTATGAAATAAAAATTTTACTAAATGCAATTATTTTTTTATTTTACAAGAAAAAAAAAAATAATAATAAATCCCGAAAAAAAGATTTTTTTACCAAACCTTATTTCAATGGTTAACTATTTGGCCATCAGTTTATCGATCATTCGAGTAAAAACGAATTTATCATTCGAGAATTTACCAGATTTAAAATTAACTTTATATGTAGTAATTAAAATTTTGATCAGCATCGGCGGCCAGTCAGGCCATGTCGTGATATTCAAAAAAATATATACTGTTATGTATCACATGATTAGGAACCTGAATCATCGTTCTATTTCATGATATCATTAAAAGTAATTGTTCTAATTATAGTTAAAAAAAATGACAATATAAATATTATTTATCAGATTAAAAAAAAAGGAAAACACTTTAGAGAATCAGAAAATACTTTGAAGAATTCAATTTACCTTAAAAAAGTCGTTAGGGGCCAATCTTAAACATTTAAAGTGTGACATGATGTTCAAAAATGGTAATTTTGCTAAATTATGACCAGAATTCCAGATAGTATCACAATAATTAATTTGGTATCAAATTAAAAATTCCCTAACACGTTTTATGAAAATTGATGATAATTTGCGAAAAAATTTTTACACAATATTTATATAAATTAAATATATAAATTAAACTTTGTCAGCACTAAAAAAAAAAAAAAAAAAAAAAATTTTTTTATCATCTTTTTTTTTAATAATATCGAAATATGCAAGAAACTAAAAATTCGAATGAATGGATTAGTTGGATCGAATCCGCTATCGCCAAAGAATATTTCAAATATTATGAATATAGAAATTTTAGTAATATACAAGAAATAGGCTCTGGAAATTTGGGAAAAGTATTCCGTGCAAATTGTAAAGATTTTAAAGAATACGTAGTATTGAAATCTTTTTATAACCTTAATAATGTCATTACAAAGGAAATCGTTCGTGAGGTAATTTTTCTTTACTTCGGAAATTATCCGGACTTATCCGGAAAACTTCCGCGGAAACGTTATCGAAATTCGAAATGTTGTCGGAAGTTTCCGGATGGTTCGACCTATTTTCGGCGAAATATTTTTTATTTTTATCTAATTTTTTTTTTTTTTTTGTTGTTTTTTAGCTTAAACTTCAACGAGACGTAGTTATTCATAATAATATTCTTCGTTTATATGGAATTACGAAGGACGAATCAGGTATGATTATATATATTGTTTGAATATTGAAAGTATATATATATATGTATGTAATTTAATTATTCGTTTTACGTCGATAGAAAAAAATTACTTATTAGTGATGGAGTATGCTGATAGCGGAACCCTTCAAGACTATTTGAAGAAAAATTTTAACAACCTTACTTGGAATGATAAATATAATTTGGCGCATCAGTTGGCTTACGCCGTATTATGTTTACATAATAGTGGAATAGTTCATCGTGATTTGGTAATTTTTGTTTCCCACATTATTTTACATCGTTATATACTTTATATCGTCATTTGTCATACTAAATCGATCAATTAAATTTTAAATAGCACTCTCGTAATATATTGGTTCATCAAAACACGATCAAGTTGGCGGATTTTGGTTTATCAAAAAGAATTGAAGAAATAACTAAATCACAATCAAATTCAAACGAAATAATACCTTACGTTGATCCACAAAGATTTAGAAGAAGAAATAGTAGTAGCCCAACACAAATTTATTCATTTAATAAAAAGAGTGACATTTATAGCGTTGGCGTATTATTATGGGAGATTTCTAGTGGTCGTCCTCCTTTTCATACTGAAAGTAATCAAAATAATGATGACATGTCTATAAATATTTCAAAAGGTCTTAGAGAGGCTGTTATTCCTGGTACGCCCGAAGATTACGTAAAATTATATACAGGTATGTAAATTGATTTTTTAAAATTGATCCTTTTGGTTTCTCATTTAATAATTGTTTATATTTTCTTTTTCTTCTTTTATTAGAATGTTGGGATGATCAACCGGATAATCGTCCAACTATGTATCAAGTGTTCACCAAGTTAAATGAGATCATTATGAAATCAGATCAATCCAATCATTGTGAGAAATCATCAAACGAAAAATTATCATCACAAAATTTTATCAAATCAAATACAAAAGAAGTGAAATTCACAATAAATCCAATAAATAAAAGAATAATATTTGAAAAAGATTTAATAACAATAGTTAAAGAAATAGTATCATTCATTTTTAAAATAACGGATCAAGGAAAAGATTCTAAATTAAGAAAACAACTTATTTTAAATTATTTAAATAATCATGATATGAATTTAAGTGAAATATATAATTGGTTAATAAAAAATCAAAATAATAATGATTTGGATACAATATTTTTATTAGGATATTTTAATTATTTAGGTATTAAAATAAATGAAAATTTTAAGAAAGCATTCGAAATGTTTTTTATTACATCAGAAAAAAATCATTTATTATCACAATATTATGTTGGAGAATGTTATTTACTTGGTTATGGTATAACTAAAAGTGAAAGATTAGCTTTTAAATATTTTGAAAGTTTAGCTAATAAGGGTTATGCAATGGGTCAATTAAAAATTGGTCATTGTTATGATATGGGATTAGGTATTGAAAAAGATTTTAAATTAGCAATTTATTGGTATGAAAAAGCTGCAAGAAATGGAAATAATATTGCAATGTATAATCTCGCTTTCATTTATAAAGATAAAAAAAATTTTGAAAAAGTTTTTGAATTATTTAAACGATTAGCTGATAATGAAGATGCTGATGGAATATCAATGTTAGGATATTGTTATAATAATGGGATTGGTACTAAAATTAATAGACAAAAAGCATTTGAATTATATCAGAAAGCGGCAAATTTAGGAAATAGTGCAGCTCAATATAATCTTGCAGTATCATATGAATCAGGATTAGGAGTAACGAAAAATGTTGGTAAAGCTATACTTTGGTATGAAAAATCTGCCAAACAAGGAGATAAAGATGCTCGAAATAAATTACAACATTTACGAGTAGAAAATGGGAGAATTTATATTTTATAATATTTATAATATTTGATAATAATAATAATATTTTTTTTTTAGCAATTTATTTTTAATATGTATTATAATAATGTATGAGTTATGTATTATTATGTAAAAAAAAATTTTAATGGCGCCTTTAAGTAGATCTTGGGTAATATATTGTATATAATTATTATTAAAAAAAAAAAAAATAAAATCTTTTAATTTTAATATTAAATAATAAAATATTAATATAATAAATAATTACATACTATTACAATTTTTTTTTTAAAAAAAAATTGAAATCGATTTAATAAATTGATAACTTATTTAGTTTCTATGCGATATTGGTATGCATTCGTTCAGGTCGATAGGTCGTACAACACGAACTTAATATAAAAGTTCATGAATAATATTTTCAACTTGAATTGGATATATTGGATATAGAAAAATACCATTGATAAAGGATAATGTGTCATTAATGTGTGGTTTTATCGTAAATTCAAGTTAACATTTCTGCCAACTAATAACGATCGTCAATCTTAGATCCTGGATTTTCGGTGTAAAGATTAAGCTCGTGATAATAATCACGTTGCCACCTTAATCCTTAACAAAATAATTTATTAATAAAACTCAAAATACATATGCTTGGTTTGGTCTAAGTTAATATTAGTAAAAATTAATAACAAAAATCATTAATAAAATTTCCTTAATATTTTTCATTAACGAAGTTGATCTCCAAAATTCTCACTCCTTTTATAGTAATTTCCTGATTTACATAATTCCTGGGTTTTAGTTTCCAAGTTTTCCTAAATTCTGGATTTCCAATTCCAATTTCAAATCACACGTTAGTTTAAAGTCATCCCGGACTCCTATTGGTCCTCTTTTATATAATAGTTTTAAGTCTTTTCGGACTCACGTGATAAAACAAACTAACTAAATTAAACAAAATAAAATTTATACACTAATTTAAATATAAAACTGCGCCACACAATTAATAAATTGCTATGTACTGTATATTACGGCATTACATTGGTTTCAGTCGTTCTTGCGGCAACACAGGCACTCATTTTTTTTTTTTTGAAGACAAACACACGGTATCTTTTTTTAATCAATTTATTAATAATTAATATGATAAATGGATTAATTGAAAATGACAAAATTAAATACCATCGTTGCTGCCGTCGGTCGCTTCAATCGTACTTACTACTTCTATTAATATTTAATATCGTGAGAAATTGGTAAAGTGATAAAAATTTTATTTTGGAGGATTAGTTTATAAAACACACCCATTCTTTATAATAAAGTATGTTAGTAAGAGTGACGTAAGCGTATGCAGGTAGATATTTAATTAAGTTTACCATCGATAAATCAACATCGTAAAAAATTCTTCGTATACGTGATTTATAGTAATCTTTTTATTTTTTATAAATTATTACTTTTATAATAATTTTAAACAATTTTTTTTTTTTTTTGCCTCATATATAAAAAGCACTGCTTCAATACCATCATCTTACATTATCTTTTTTTTCATATATACGATCGTTTCAAAAAATAATGCTAGCAAATAAGTATCAAATTTTTTAAACAATTAACTTTTCGGAAAAATAAATCTAAATCCTCATGGATTTTGAAATCCTAGAACGGACATTTTAAGTTAAAAGAGAAATATATATATTCAGTTATTTTGATAATAAAAAAAAATACTGTCAATAAAATGATTATTAAATTTAATAAGACTTATTTATTATACAGTATTACGCAAATTTTGCAAATGTAAAAAAAAAAATAATGTAAGAAATTTAATTTATTTACATTTTACAATTTAATAAAGAAAGGAATTATTATATATTATCGATTTTTTGAAGTATTTTTAAACTATTTTGTGCACTTTGATATCCTTGTTTGGCGGACTTTTCATACCAATAAATCGCTTTATCTATGTCTTTTGTAATTCCATCCCCATTTTCATACATCAAAGCAAGATTATTTTGTGCTATCATATTTCCTAAATCTGCTGATTTTTGATATAATTCAAATGCTTTTTGCTTGACAATTTTAGTTCCAATACCATTGTTATAACAATATCCTAACATTGTTATTCCATCTGAATTTCCTCCTTCAGCTGATTGTTTAAATAATTCAAAAGCTTTATTATTATCTTTTTTAACACCATTTCCATTTAAATAACAAAGACCCAAATCATTCATTGCTGCTGCATTTCCATTATTTGCAGCTTGTTCAGACCAATAAATACCCTTTTTTAAGTCTTTTTCAATACCTATTCCTACCTTATAACAATATCCAATTCTAAATTTTCCATATGTGAAATTTTTATTAGTCACTTTTTCATAAAATTTAAAAGCTAGTTTATCATTTATTATAGTTCCATAACTATATTGATAACATATACCAACAAAAGATTGTGCTAATATATGATTTTTTTCTGATGCATTAATAAATAATTTAAATGCTTTCTCATAATTTCTGCTTGTCTCAATTCCATGAAAATTAAAATACCCAAGTAAAAAGATTGAATTTGAATTATTTTGATTATTTAATAACCAATTATAAATTTCTTGTGAACTAATATTAAGATATTCAATAATTTGCTCTTTTGCAAAATCCCATTCAATTCCTTTATTATACAATTTGAAAATTAAATCATTTGTTTCATCAACTACTTTGCTAAAATCTTTTTCGGCTAAAAGTTTCTCTTATTCATTTACTACTGTATTATCAATTTCTTTTGTGTCCATTTTATCAAAATTTTGAATAAGTTGGGATAATTCTCCTTGTGATTCCGAATTATTGGTATTTAAATGGATCTCGCTAAATTCTTGCTCGTTTAATAATGAAGGTTTTTCCGTAATTATATCTGTTTTTGTAATCATTGCTTTTAACAAATCAACTACTTGATTTATAGTAGGACGATTATCTGGCTCACCGTCCCAACATTCTAAAACACAATTATAATTAATTAAAACAATATTTAAATTATAATAAATTTAAGATTTTACTTACTAGTATAAATTTTTACATATTCCTCGGGCGTGTCAGGAACAACCGTTTCTCTAAGACCTTGTGAAATTTCTAAAATTAAACTAACATCATATTCTTCACCTTCAACATAAAAAGGAGGTTGGCCACTGGATATTTCCCATAATAATACGCCAACACTGTAAACATCGCTTTTTTCATTTAATGAAAACACTTGGTTATTATTATTTCTTCGTTTGTTAAAGCTTTTCGGATCAACATAGGGAACCATCCCAAATAATTTAGATTGGAAATTGGATGATGCTCTAATTCTTTTTGATAACCCAAAATCTGCCAATTTGATCATGTTTTGATGAACTAATATATTTCCGGAATGCTATTAAAAAAAAACATACATTAAATAAATAAATACAAATAAAGTATTACGAACAATGATTAAATAATAATAAATAAATTACCAAGTCACGACCTTCATTATGCAAGCATGATACAGCGTAAGCTAATTGGTACGCCATATCTAATTTATCGTCCCGTGTGAGCCTACTAAAGTTTTTTTCCAAATAATTTCTAAGACTACCTCCGTCGGCGTATTCCATTACCATTATATAATTATTATTACCAATTTGATTCTCTAAAAAAAAAAAAAAAATTGGAATGAAATTTTGTGAATAAAATTTGGATATAATACTTATTAAAGTCTCTTTATAATACCTGATTCAAATTTTGTTATTCCATGGCAACGAATAATATTATCGTGGAAATCAACTTTACGTTGAATTTTTAACTAAAATAAATTCAAATATTAAATATTAAAATAAAATAATATAGGCTAAAACATAGTAAAAAAAATGTATTATATAATAAATTACCTCACAAACAATATCTTTCATGGTGACATGATTAAGATTAAAAAAAGTTTTTAATGCTAATTGTTTTTTTGTATTTTTCCAATTTGCACGGTACACTTTTCCGAAACTTCCAGAACCAATTACTTGAATGTTAGTAAATTGATTATATTCATAATGATTTAAATGTTCTTTATCAACTGCTTCTTCAATCCAATTAATCCATTCATTTGTATTTTCGGTATTTTGCATTTGCTTATTATCGGACATAGTGAATAATAATATTGACAGAAGAATAATAATATTGACAGAAAATAATAAAATTGGACGGTCAAAAATTGTAAAATTTTATTGCGAAAATAACCCCATTTTAAGTATTTTATGCAACTTATTCTCCGTTCTCCGATTATTGTCGCACAAATGTCACTCCTTTGGTATCACCAAACAAAAAAATTAACCGCATTACCGGTACCGCAGTAAATGATTTAGTTAAAATATTGTAATGAAATTGGTACTAAAGTTGATAGACAAAAGCATTTGAATTATATCTGAATTTAGGAAATAGTGCATATCAATATAATCTTGCAATATCATATGAAATAGGACAAAAATATTGGTAAAGCTATACTTTTGGTATGAAAAATCTGCCCAAAACAAAGGAGATAAGATTTACGAGTAGAAAATGGAAAATTTTATATATTATAATATTTGATAATAATAATATTATTTTTAAGCAATTTGTAATATAAATTTTTGTAAAATCTTTTAATTTTAATATTCAAATAATAAATACTATTAGTATAGTAAGTAATTACATATTACATTTTTAAAAAATTGAAATCAATTTGCTTATTTGATAAATTTATTTTCGTTTAGAGTTATTATTGATAGATGGTTGTACAACACGAACCTAAGGACTGTAAGATCATGGTCATTAATAATAATACAGTATATTGAAAATAATATTTTTCAACTCGAAGTATCAATTGTATTTAAAAAAAATACCGTTGATAAGGCATCATTATTGAATGGATATATAATTCAAGCATTTATTATTTGAAGGTTAGCGAACATTTAAGACATTGGTCTTGCTTTTCTGATGATCGTTAATTTGATTTTCGACTTCAGTCATTCTTGTGACAACACAGGCATTTACCGTGAAGGCAAACTAATTAATATGATAAAATGGATTTTAAAATTGAAAATAACAAAATTAAATACAATCGTTGCTGCCGTCGCTTCAATCGTACAAATTTCATTGTCCGGAGCGTAGCGAAGGACTATTTATTGTACAGAACTAGATAAATTTGTAGTACCGGTTTAACCCATGAATTTTTCCTTCCTTCCACCTACGTCACTATAATTTAACCCCTGCTTATTTCCTTTTATGTTTTGTATCACATTTTTTGTAACGCTTTATTTTTAGCAACACATTGTAACACAACACTTTGTCACATTTTTGTAGCCATTAATATAAATTATTGTTACTATTAAGCGTTTAAGCGACGGACTCTCAACGGTATCCGTTTTCCTAGTTGATATTTAGTATCGTGAGAGATTGGTAAAATGATAAAATATTATTTGGAAGATTAGTTTATAAAACATACCCATTCTTTATGATAAAAGTACTAGTAAGAGTGACGAAAGCGTATGCAGGTAGATACTTAATTAAGTTGACCGCCGATAAATATTTAACAATCAATATCGTAAAAATTCTTCGTATACGTGATTTAAAGTAATATTTTTATATTTTATAAAAAGTATTACTTTTATAAAAAATTATAAATCATTTTTTTTTTTTTTTTTTTGCTTTAGATATAAAAAGCAATGCTTAATTACCATCATCTTTTTTTTTCATATACACAATCGTTTCAAAAAATAATACTAAAAACAATTAAATTTTCGGAAAAATAAATCAAATCCTCATGGATTTTGAAATCCTAGAACGACATTTTAATTTAAAGAGAAATATATATATTAAGTTATTTCGATAATAAAAAACAATACATACTGTCAATAGAATGAACATTAAATTAATAAGACTTATTATACAGTATGATATTACGCTATTTTGTAAATTAAAAAAAAATAATGTAACAATTTAATTTATTTACATTTTACAAATTTTAATAAGGAAAGAATTTATTAAAATTATCGATTTTTTGAAGTATTTGTTATTTTGAGCAATTTCATATCCTTGTTTGGCGGATTTTTCATACCAATAAATCGCTCTTTCAATGTCTTTTGTAATTCCATCTCCATTTTCATACATAGTACAAATATTATGTTGTGCTACTTCCTAAATTTGCTGATTTTTTTATCAATTTTAGTTCCAATACCATAATCATAACAATATCCTAATGAAGTCATTCCAAGTGAATATCCTCCTTATTATGGACTTAGCGATGATTCGAACCCTAGCATTGACGTGTATCTTGTTTTTTCATGCGGATGCGGACACCAAGAATGAGAAATACAAAGAAGCGTTGCGTAAACTTTTTGACGAATTGGAGACACAAGTTGCGACAACTCCTTTCGACGTGTCCTATGAGGGCACTAAAGTATCTATTCGTATATTTATCTCACCTCTGCGACTTACTCGTTTAAAGATCAAGTTAAGATCGTACCAAAGAAGCTGATCGAGGGAAAAATGGGCGCGGGGGATCTTGGCTATGGTATTGAATCACATAAGACCGGAAGAATTATCGGTCTAGTTGAAGTCAAAAAAGATGACTTTAAGCAGGGCTTCGCGCAAGCCACTGTGCAGTTGGAATCATCAAGCGAAAAGCACAAGAAATGGATGATGAACATGGATTTGATAAAGTATGGAGGATCGTAACAGATGCGGAGAAATGGTACTTCATGGAATGTACGTAAGACGTTGAAGTGAAACTATCGTTTAAGTTATTGAAGCCTCTATTTGTTGCGTACGAAGATGCAGGTATGAAGGACATGGAGAAGGTCCTTGGACATATTATCTGGCTGTTGGAAGAGCCACAAAAGGCGGACTCAGCTGTTAACGAGAAGGTAATAAAGAAGCATAGGTCATCGAGCAATATTGCGGAAAAATCAGATACAGTGGTTAAGACAACATAGAAAATTCGTTATGTATCACGGGCAAAGTCCCGATCCTGTATTTATTTTCCTTCGTATTTCTACCACCTGTATAATGGGTTTATTTTTTTTTATCTGTATCAATAGACACACGTTCACAACAATAAAGCATAAATGTATGTCTGCTGGCCCTATATCATAAGATGGTAGCGTTTGATTCGAGCAGGTCGCCGTGATTAACCAAACTTCGGCATCGGAGATGATCTCACATGCATGACACATCAGTTAACGGTAACATATAACGGTTAAACAATGGCCCGACCGGGCGAATTTTTAAATTTTATTATATAGAATGTGAACCGAGTTCACAACGTCACGTGCACAGTCATCAACCGACGGATGCGAAACTAATCAATATTTTAATATATTGCTGACGCTGAAAAGGATTTAATCCTCTGGATCATATGATCGTCGATTTCACTGAATAGCTTATCTTCAGAACTTTTTCCTTTCTCTTTCTAAGTGTTTCATCGCTAACAGAGACGGGAAGTTGTTCTCGAACTTCTTCATTAACCAAATACCTGGGAGATTAGATTTCATGAAATAGTCAAATCGTTCGGCCAGTGCTTTCCCGAAATCAAAATACGATTTAATAACATCCCTATTTGCAATCTCAGCCTGTTCTTCCTTCTTAGCGATTGCATTATATAAATCGAAAAAACTTCCGAGTCCTTCTTCCATAACCTCCTGAACCTGTGTTGTTTCAGAGGATAATAATTCAATAAATTTTTCTAACATGTCAGACACTTTCTTTACGCCAGTCTCTCCGCCAGTCTTTTTAGCCTTTTTGCGAGACGATTTTTCGGTAGGTGTTTCGAGAGAAGTGTCTGTTTCATTACCATTGTTTTCTTCCCTAGAACTTTTTTTCGTTTGACCCAGTGCCGGTTTCATCCCAAAGACAAAGTTCTTCATTTGATATATTTGATTGTTCTTCACTTTTATTGGTGCCATATTGATGTTTGGATGAAATATGACGTTTTAATGTAGAAGGGGTTGCAAAGGTACGTGAACAATGTAAACACTTATAAGCCATTTCAATTAATTCAGTAATATAAATTTTAGTCTTGTCTATTTTTTTACTTATTATTATGATTATCGACTTACATAACAATTAAAATCGACTTACGAAACAATTAAGAAATTTTATTGATCTATATTTAACATAATATTATACTTTTACTATGACGCAATTATATACTTTCAGAAAGTAAATAATTATACTTCTTAAGCTTTTTTTTTCACACGCTTTCTTACTTTTAGAGCGTTTCTATTTTTTTTTCTTAACATCATGAGCAAAGCCACTATAACACTAGATCCGGTACTAATAAAAATACCGAACTTGAAGAGCAAGAAGAAGATAACGAAATTCCGAAAGAACTAATGTAAAAAAATTCAAAGAACAAATTAAAACGCCAAATAGTAACCAGGATGAAGATTACGAAGTAGTTGCAAAAGGAAGTTCTGATATAACACCGAAAAAACCAGAAGATAATAGTTTAATTGTGTCATTTTTTTAATAACTAGTAAGTTACTATCATCATCTTGTCTTTTAGATAGTAGACGGCGTGAAATTGAAAAAAACATTGAGAAAAGTGTTATCGAAGATATCGCTACCTATGGAAAAAAAGAATAGTCACACTGCTTATGCTTATACTTTATAATTAAATATGTTGGTAAGGTTTAATTGACACTTAATTTTAGGTTGTATATATACTTGCCGCCCATTTTTCCAAAAAGGAAATTTAAACAATGATTTCATGTCGATCAGATTGTTTAAATTTCCTTTTTGAGGAATGGGTGGGCAAGTATAATTGTATAAGACTAATTTTAACCCAGGGTGATTTAACCTGGGTGATTTATAAATTTTATATACAGTAGTGGTCATAAGTATCCCACCCTTTATAATTCCTGAAATCAAATAATAAAACTCATTAAAATTTTTTGAGATTCAAGTATAATGCTAACCTTGATTACGTGTGAAATTTTAAGTTTGTATGATGTATATTTTAGGAGTTAGATGATTAGTGAATTTTTAGCTG
>QZLH01000046.1:172227-184087 GCA_003833135.1 Oehlia diaphana
AATTCCGACAGTTAAAATCTTGACAATCATAATTCCAAAGTTTTTTTTTTAAATATAATTTTAAAAATGCAATGACGCAGTAACGGGTTAATTTATTGTAAATTTTATTAATACCAATGTAAATTGTTTGCAAATTTTATGTAAATTAACTAACGTTAGTATATTATTAATGAAATTAAAAGAAAAAAATTTTTATCTTAGTTTAAAGGATTATGTACAGTATATTACTAGATTACTAACTATTCCTTATCTTTTAAAATTAGTTACAATTGCATCAAAAAAATTAACTAATCTCAAATTCATCTAATCAAATCTCAGCCAGGATTTTGGCTGTCAGGATTTTAAATCATCAGGATTTTGTGACTGTCAGGATTTTGATTCAATTGGGATTAGACTGTCGATATTATAGGTATCAGGATTTTTGGGTGATCCCGTAAATTTAAAATTATCAGATAAATTTCCTTCACATTTCAATTATTCACTTAATTTTATATTATTATGTAAGAATTTTTTTTAAATTCTTTCGATTAGTTTGATTAGTAGTATTAGCTGAAATCAGAATTTCTTTAGTCAATTTGATTGATCATACTAATCAATCATCGATCAAAGATTGCCTTCAAGTAAAAACTAACCGTAAAAAATTCTTTGTATATGATGTGATTTATAATATTTATATTTTTGTTTGTTAAGAAAATATTTCTTTATATAAAAGGTCCAATCATTTCTTTTTGCTTAAATATAAATGCATTGCTTTAGCTATTATTATCATCCTTTCATTCTCTTTTCTTTTTTTTCATATATATATACAAAACAAATAAGCGTCAATTATTTTGAACAACTAAATTTCGTAACACAAATTTTAATTTAAAAGAAAAAATATATAGAATTCAGTTAACTTGATAAAAAAAAAAATACTTGCAATAAGAATGATAATTATAATTCAATAAGAAATATTTATTATATATTACGATATTTTGTAAATTTAAAAAAAAATTATAGATTTTTTTGAAGTATTTCTAACTTATTTTTTGCAAATTGATGTCCTTGTTTAGCAGATTTTTTATACCAATAAATTGCTTTATCTAAATCTTTTGTAATTACATCTCCATTTTCATACATAACACCAATATTATATTGTGCAACTTTATTTCCTAAATTCGCTGATTTTAGATATAATTCAAATGCTTTTTGCTTATCAATTTTAGTTCCAATACCAAGTTCATAACAATATCCTAATGAAATCATTCCACCTGAATACCCTCCTTCAGCTGATTGCTTAAATAATTCAAAAGCTTTATAATGATCTTTCTTTACCCCAATTTCATCTCTATAACAAATACCAAGATTTTTTATAGCTATTATATTTCCATTATTTGCAGCTTTTTCATACCAATAAAAAGCCTTATTTAAATCTTTTTCAATACCTATTCCATTTTCATAACAATAACCTGTATCCTTTTGTCCATTTGTTAAATTTTTATTTGCTGTTGTTTTAAAATATTTTAAAGCTAATTTTTCATTCTTCATAATTCCATGTCCAAAAAAATAACAAACACCAACAAAATATTGTGCTAATATATGATTGTTTTCTGATGCATTGATAAATAAATTAAATGCTTTCTTATAATTAATTCTTGTCTCTATTCCCTTATAATTAAAATATCCAAGTAAAAAAATTGAATTTGAAATGTTTTGATTATTTATTAATAACCAATTATAAATTTCTTGTAAATTTGTATCATAGTTTTTCAAATATTCAATAACTTGCTCTTTGACTAATTCTCCTTTACTAGTACCTTTATTTAATAATTTAAAAATTAAATAATTTATTTCATCAACTATTCTGTTAAAATCCTCTTCAGTTAAAAGTTTCTCCTGTTCATTTGATACTGCTATGTTATCAATTTCATTTGTATTCATTTTACAAAAATTTTGAATAAGTTGGGATAATTCTCCTCGTGGTTCTGAATTATTGGTACTTAAAGGGACCTCACTAAATTCTTGCTCATTCAATAATTGAGGATTTTCTATTACTATATCTGTTTTTGTAATTATTGCTTCAACTACTTGATATATAGTAGGACGATTGTCTGGTTCACCGTCCCAACATTCTAAAACACAAATATAATTTAAGGTTAATTAGGATAATATTTAGTTACAATAGACTAAAATTTTACTTACTTGTATAAATTTCTATATAATCTTTGGGCGTGTCAGGTACAATAGTTTCTCTAAGACCTTGTGAAATCTCTAAAATTAAGCTAACATCATATTGTTCACCTTCAGCATGAAAAGGAGGTTGACCACTAGATATTTCCCATAATAATACGCCAACACTGTAAACATCACTTTTTTCATTTAATGAAAATACTTGGTTATTATTATTTCTTCGTCTGCTAAAGCTTTTTGGATCAACATAGGGAACCATTCCAAATAATTTAGATTGAAAATTAGATGATGCTCCAATTCTTTTTGATAACCCAAAATCTGCCAGTTTGATCGTATTTTGACAAATTAATATATTGTCAGAATGCTATTAAAAAATGTATTAAATAAGTAAATGCAAATCAGCGTTATGAACAATTATTATATAATAATAAATAATTTACCAAATCACGATGGATGATCCCTTCATTATGTAAACATGATACAGCATAAGCTATTTGGTACGCCATATTGAATTTGTCGTCCCAAGTGAGTTTACTAAAGTTTTTTTCCAAATAGCTTCGAAGACTACCACCGTCAGCGTATTCCATTACCATCATATAATTATTACCAATTTGATTTTCTAAAAAGAACAATTATTAAAAATGCAATTTTGGGAATAAAACTTGGAAGATTGGTATCATTTGTTATACCTGATTCAAATTTTGTTATTCCATAGCAACGAATAATATTATCATGAAAATCAACTTTACGTTGAATTTTTAACTAAATAAATTCAAAAATTAAATAAATGTAACTTAAGCTAATAGAAATGTTGTTAAAAAAAAAAGTATTATATATAAATAAATTACCTCACAAACTATTTCTTTCATGGTGACATGATTAAGATTAAAAAAAGATTTTAACGCTAACTGTTTTTTTGAATTTTTCCAATTTGCACGGTATACTTTTCCGAAACCTCCGGCACCAATTTCTTGAATGTTAGTAAATTGGTTGTATTCGTAGTAATTTAAATGCTCTTTATCAATAGCTTCTTCAATCCAATTAATCCATTTATTCGTATTTTCGGTATTTTGCACTTTTTTTTTATCAGACATATTTAATAATAATTGACAGGAAGGGTTTTAAAAAACAATAAAATTGAACGGTAAGTTGTAAAATTTTATTACGTACGGGTAACGAAAATAACTCCATTTAAAGTATTTCTCTGATTATTGTCACACAGTGTCGCTAGGTATTACCAAACAAAAACTTCGGTGCGTAACGTTAGATTGGCTAAGTAAGGTAATGAAATTCGCATAATTACGTTGTCGTAGATAAACATGTTGTCTTACGTTACTCAGCCAATATACGTTACCCCCTTTCTATGTACTCAAAAATTTGTCAGACTAAATTTTTTAATATCTAGTAACTCACTAGCGAAAAATATTGGTAAAACGATGCCAAACAAAAGTGTATTATAGAGAATGGATGTTTATACGTATAATTTATTATTATTTGAATTAATTATTATGTAAATACATTTTTTTTTCAAAAAAAAAATTGTATTGAAATTATTCTTAGTATTTAAATAAATCAAATATTGAATAATTACGTTTTACATTTCATAGACATTTAATAAATCCAAGCTAGAGAATACTAACTTTAATAACTTAATATAAAAATACACTAGATTATATTTATTTTAGTGGTCGATTTTTGATGGTTTTATGTTGTACTTCAGGTAGTAGTATATGGTAGATTTAATGATGACGGGTTTGATTTCAACTAAGCATATAGGTCAGATCAGATAGGTTAGAGATACTGTACATAAAGTTAGAATTTTCAATATTGTTTAACTTTAAATTAGAATTATGTGGTTTATCATTTAAATAATAATGAATTAATGCTAGCTGCTTTTTGCATTTCTAAACTGTATAAAAAAACAGCACATGCATATTTTAAAGACAAAAAATCCAAGAACCTTACTCGATGTGATAAAAATAATTTAGCGTATTAGTTGGCCTACACTATAATAGTGGAGGAATAGTAATTTATTTTTCATACTACTTAAATTGTTTTATTTAAATTTAAATATATCAACATGCTATTTAAGTGGTCATAATCGTTCGATTAAATTTCAATAGCACTTCATAATATATTAGCCCTTCAAATAACTAGTCACAATCAAAATCAAACGCTTACGTTGATCCACAAAGATTTAGAAAAGATAGCAGTAGTTCCGGCGATGGAGTAGATGGAATAGGATTATCCTCAATCACACGATCACTGATTCTTGATGTTTCATCTTGAGTCTTTGTGATCTCATCAACCTTCTCATCCATCTTATGATATACTGCACATGTCATTTAAACTAGCTCATAAACTTTTTGGTGACAATTCATCCTCTGAGTCAATTGCCCCTTAACAAAATTAATTTTTCCTACTCCATCATCAAATATCGATATAATATTTTCATACTTCGTTATATCTATATTTGTATCTCTATCCCCACTCGTATTCTCTCACTCTACTTCACTATTGATTGCGTCCTGACTACGTAATTTATATTAAAGTGTTTGGATAATTCCTACATTTGTAAAAAACCAAACTTTAATTCTCTTGTAAACATTTCTCCAACGCGTTATTAGGCAGTTGAACTTTATCGATTGTAATAATTTTATAAAGCTCGCGTTGAATTTATGTGGAAATTTTTGTATTACTCTGTAAAATTTATCTCAACTTGAAATTTATTCAACATTCCTCACTATTTGTTATTGATCTCTCTGCTCTTTCCAACTGTACGTGTATTCCCATTATATCAACACACGTAATTTTCTCGCATGATAACACCAAAAGAACCTTTTAATTCACATATCTGCTCTTACAGTTCGTAATTTATAAAGTTTTTAATTTTTATTTTCTTTACAACTCCTAATGAGCTTATATTACGAATTACATCCATCTTTTTAGTATATCATAATAAAAAAGAGAGTTCGTAAACTTATGGAATTTCTATTACTTAGACTTTGTGTTTATATTCTTATTTGTAATGTCTGTTTACTTTACTGTTGACATAAATTTTTCTATCCGGTTTACTCCAGATTTTACCATATGATTCGCTCTTTTTTTTGTATGAAATTTTCTTTTTTTCATACGTGACTCTCCTTGCGCTCCCTTAAACCATCCTTTTAGTCTGCCGTTTTGTCGTCCTATTTAACCGATAATCATTACTATATTTTCACCACACTTTAGTAATAATTCGACTGTCTCACTATTTAATTTGTTGAGCAACCTATACTTTTAAAAAAAAACTAGTTTTTAGTTGTTTCTTTAAAAATCCGGTCTATATTTTTTATGAAACTGACTTTGTCGTTTTCCCCATATTCTGAAGTGATGTTTTGCTTATTTCTTCAATTCTTCAAGAAATTTGACTTGAAGCTCTTTCTGCTCAAATATGACTCCATATCTATGTATATTTGTATATATACTTTATATATCTCTTCTATTTTTCCTCCGTAAAATTTTTGGTTGAGGGATCGACGGGAGAGAGTAATGATTGAGATCTTCCGCCACGGACCCAACAATTAGTTATAGAATGTTCTATTACATATACCGATATACAGTATATAAAATTAAAAAGAATTCATTATGAAAACAGATCAAATTTGATTATCGGAAATTGACTTCTCAATCATTCAAACGAACAATTATTTTTATCAAATCAAAATACAAAAAGATTTAATAAAAAAATAAATAAAATATTAAATAAAAAAAAATAATATTTGAAAAGAAATTAATTACAATAGGTTAATGAGATAGAATTTTTTTAAATAACTGATTAAAGGAAAAAAGATTATAAATTCAAAAAATTTTTAAATTTAAATTTATAATCATGATATATAAATTTTAAGTGAAATATATACAATTGGTTAATAAGAAATCAAAATTATTTTTAGTTTCAAATATTTTTATTAGAATATTTTGATTTTTGATTATTTAAGAATTAAAATAAATGAAAAATATTTGAATTACTATTTATATTATCTTTTATCATAGAAAAAAAATTATAGTTAACTCGAACATGTTTATTTATCAATAAGTACTAATGAAATAAAAAATATTTGATACATTATTAGCAAGTTAAAAGTATAAATAGTATAAATCGGCTAAATCGGCTTCAAAAAAATTAAAAAAAACGCTGATGAAGAAAACCTAACGCGTCATTATTGAATCAGTCTATCATTTAAGCATTTATTTTTTATAAATATATTAATTGCTCACAAATTTTTTATTTGGTTATTGCTTATCGCTTTCTACGTTAATGATAATTTTCTGATCCTAATTCTTGAATTTCCCGGTTTCAGCTTTCGGTTAAATTTATTTCATTATTGCAGCACCGATAGAATTAATATTAATAAATGAAATTTATTGAAAATATTAAAATCAAAAAAATCAAAAGTGCCACTGTAGTTTAATTTTTGTGAATAATTCGGTAAAGTGATGTGGATTAGTTTATTAATCCTAGAATTACATTGTAATTCCGAAGTGAAAATAATATATATTCATTTTAATAATGAAAAAAAAACTCATTGTTAAATTCTATTATTGAGACCATCTTTATTATATTTTAAAATACAATGATATTCATTATATGTAAATTTGGTTTAAAAAAATACTATAACAAATTTCAAGAATAATTAAAAATTCTGATTGTTAAATTCTATTAAGACCATCTTTATTTTAAAATACATACAATGATATCCATTACATATGTAAATTAAAAAAAAAACTATAACAAATTTTAAGAATAATTAATTTTTTTGAAGTGCTTTTAATCTTTTTTGTGCTTTCTGATGACCTTGTTTGGCAGATTTTTCATACCAATAAATAGCTCTATCAATATCTTTTGTAATTCCTTTTCCATTTTCATACATAATACCAAGACTATATTGTGCTGTTATACTACCTAAATTTGCAGATTTTTGATATAAATCAAATGCTTTTTGTTTATCAACATTAGTACCAATACCATTATAACAACAATATGCTAATGAAGTCATTCCACTTGAATAACCTCCTTCAGCTGATTGATTAAATAATTCAAAAGCTTTATTATAATCTTTTTCAATACCTTCACCACTTAAATAACAATTACCAAGATTATGCATAGCAAATATATTTCCATTATTAGAAGCTTTTTTATACCAATAAAAAGCTTTTTCTAAATCTTTTTCAATAACTTTTCCATTTTTATAAAAATATCCAATTTTTAATTGTCCATGAGTAAAATTTTTATCTGCAACATTTTGATAATATTCAAAAGCTAATTTTTCATTTTTTAAAGTTCCATATCCATATTGATAACATTCACCAACATAAGATTTTGCTAATATATGATCTTTTTCTGATGCTTTAATAAATAAATTAAATGCTTTCTCATTATTTTTTTTTGTTTCAATTCCTGAATAATTAAAAAATCCAAGTAAAAAAGTGAAATTTAAATTTTCTTGATTATTTAATAACCAATTATAAATTTCTTTTGAATTAGTATTATAATTATTAAGATATTCAATAACTTGTTCTTTTACTAATTTCCATATAATTCCTTTATTAAATAAATCAAAAATTAAATCATTTACTTCATCAATTATTTTATCAAAACCTTTTTCAAATGAAAGTTTCTCTCGTTCATTTGATATTTTTATAGGATCAATTTCTTTCAGACTTATTTTGTCAAAATTTTGAATAATCCTAGAAATAAATTCTTCTTCTTGTAATTCCGAATTATTGGTATTTGAAGGGATTTCATTAACATCTGTTTTTGTAATCATTGCTTTTAACCAATCTACTATTTGGTATATGGTAGGTCGATCATCTGGTTCACCATCCCAACATTCTAAATAAAAAAGTTAATTAATTTTTTTATTGAAATAATATTCAAATTATAATTAAATATACTTACTAGTATAAATTTTTGCATATTCTTCAGGTGTGTTGGGAATAACAGTCTCTCTAAGACCTTGCGAAATTTCAAAAATTAAACTAACATCATATTGTTCAACTTTAGCATTAAAAGGAGATTGACCGCTAGATATTTCCCAAAATAATACACCAATACTGTAAACATTGCTTTTCTTATTAAAGGATTGTATTCGTGTTTGATTATTGTTATTTATTCTCCCACTATAACCTTTTGGTTCAACATAAGGAATCATTTCAAATAATTTGGATTGAAAATTGGATGATATTCCATTTCTTTTTGATAATCCAAAATCCGCCAATTTGATTGTGTTTTGATGAACCAATATATTACCAGGGTGCTATTAAAATGTATATATTAATTAAACAAAGTTGAATATAAAACATTATCACTACCATTAAATAATAATAAATAAATTACCAAGTTATGATGGACAATCCCTTTGTTATGTAAGCATGATACAGCGGAAGCTAACTGATACGCCATAAGGTACTTATCATCCCAGGTAAGTTTACTAAAATTTTTCTTTAAATAATTTCGAAGACTACCACCGTCGGCGTATTCCATTACTAGCATATAATTGTCATTAATCCGATTTTCTAAAAAAAAAACAACAGAAATAATCAATAATATACAATTTTGTTAATAAAAAACCATTAAAGTACTTGCATATCTATCAAAATACCTGATTCAAATTTTGTTACACCATGATAACGAATAATATTTTCATGAAAATCAATTTCACGTTGAATTTTTAACTAAAATAAATTCAAAAGTTTATGAAATAAATATAATAGATTATAAATTATAAAATGATAATAATAATAAAAAATATTATATTTATATATATACTAAATTACCTCACGAACGATTCCTTTCATAGTGATATTGTTTAAACCAAAAAAAGATTTCAAAGAGAAATTTTTTTCAAAATTTTTATAATTTGCACGATAAACTTTTCCAAAACTTCCGGTATCAATTTCTTGAAAGTTATTAAATTCTTCGTATTCATAATATTTTAAATGTTCCTTATCAATAACTTCTTTAATCAAATTAATCCATTCATTTTTATTATCGGTATCATGCATTTTGATTTTATCACACATAATAATAATTGATTGAAAAAGTTTTAAAAGTTTTTAAAAGATAAAATTTAATGTATTTTTTTTTCTTTTTTTTTTTTGATAAAAATATAAATGTACGGTATTTATAGACGAAATTTAATGCACTTCTTCTCCGATTAATTGTCGTACATTGTCATTTAGTATTACCAAATAAGAAATTAACCGCAGTACCGCAGTATTGACGTAATTAAATTGCCAAAAAAAAAAATTATGTCATTGAACATGTATAGTTCGAAAAAAAGTTAAATTAAATTTTAAAATATCTAGCAACTATCAAGAAGCTCGAATAAATTAATTTTTATGAGTAGAAAAATAGACAGAATTAGTAAATTATTTTCTATTTGAATTATTAAATAAAAAAAAATTTTTTTTAAAAAAAAATCAATAATAAAATTGCGTGTAATTATATATGTAATCATTTTTATTCTTAGTGTTCAAAAAAATAAATATCGAAAAATTATTATTTTTTTACATTTTTTTTTAAAAAATACAATATAAAATGGTAAATTTGAAAATTATTATTATATATATTTTTTTTATTCGAGTAAAGACATGCATGAAAAACATGAAAATAAAGAAAAACATTAAAACATAGGTTCTATTATCTAATTAAATTTTATAGTACCTCTAACGATTCAGCAGATCTTCAATTGATTAGAGTCTCTGAGGGGATACAGAATGACTTGAACTAATTACCTAGAAAGTGAGTAATATTCCCCTATTTTTCTTTCGCTGAAGCAACACATGTGAATACCGCCAGGTATTCTAATTTGTTGGGAATTACTAAATTGTTCTGTATCAGTTCTTTAGCAATAATTTCTTCAAATCCATTCATTCATTCTCATTTTCTGTATCTTGCATTTTGATATGGTCGGACATAATAAATAAATAATTTGACGGGAAATAAAGTTCTCGATAGATAACTATATGTGATTTTTGAATCACTCAAAAGTTATTAAAAACGACAGAATTGGGATAATTCCGCAGTAATGAACAAATATCACGTGATAATTTGCAACAATCATTTTAATAAAGTATATTCTATTCATCATTTTTATCATTGAAAACGGTATCAACCAGCTTTTTTATAAACAAATTTGAACACATATAGTACGTTGGTACATGTAATTCAGAAGAGATACGAAAATTAATTACATAAACTAAATAATTTACATATCTAAATACTGAATTTATTATTATCTTATTACGTCTTATTAATACATAAATAATCATATAAAGAGGATCTAAATCATGACTTAATTATTTTGGATATATTTATACTAGTAATTTAATTTTCGATTTCACAATGGTATAATATTGTCTGTTTTGAACTTTTTTTCTGACTTACCAAAATACAAATAACCTTCTGATATGGTCAATTTTATTATGTTAAAATGCAACTTTGATGAAAAATATTTAATTCTTATTAAAAAGAAGTGTATTTCAAACTATCATTATCGCTAAAATCACTATGCTTTAAAATATTTTTCAAGTTAAAAATTCATTATCATATTGATAAAAGTATGAAATTAAATGGATATTAAAAAAAAAAGCGAAAAAAAGTATAAACCATAAAAAGATTAAAAAAATGTATCAAATAAATTTTGATTCCAATACATACTAAAATTTATGTACTCTTTATACTGTATCTATGAAATAAATTTATTTATTTTGTTTGCTAAAGGACACAATTCAATTTTTTTTTTTCGCATTTTAAATTTTAGAGTACTGTATGTTAACTTTTTTTTTCATTAGAAATCAAGAGAATATTAATAATTAACGCGTCTTTACGATATCACATTTTGAAAAAAACAACCACCTCCACTTAATCTTAATTTTTGGACCTATCATTTATTTTACAATCCGTTAAAGTACGGGAATCTTCAAGTTGCCTACCAACAAAGATTAATCTTTGCTGATCTGGTGGTATGCATTCTTCTTCATAAATTTTGTTTTTTAATTGATCAATTGTATCACTTGGCTAGACTTCATTTTCTACAGTTTTTCCGTTCATTGCTTTAACAATCATGCACAATTGTTTGCCTTCAAAAATATTATGTTGACGATGATAACTTGTTATTCTTTGACCTCATGGTATATCATCACTTTTTAAAAGAACTTGCACTTAGAGTGTCAAAATTTAATGAACCTGAATTAACACGCACCTTGAAACTTACCGCCAATTAAATGAGATCGATAAAGAGCATTTTGATCCAATTGAGAGCATCCATCATATCCTCCCTTTGAATAATCATCATAAGTAATAACCGAGCGATCCGTTACAGCCTTTGTGCTGCGGCTAAAAGTAAATCTGTTATTTTCACTTATTACAAAATAGATATTAAATAAACTTTTGATTTATATTATTAACTAATTAATTTTTTTAAAAAAAGAAAGAAAGAAAGAGATGCTCCATTTAAATAAATATTTGCATTTTGATTATTCACAATCAAATAATAACGGGATTTTCGCTTGAGAAAATCTTCAATATATTAAACAAGTTAACATTAAACATGGCAGGGAGCTATAGTCATAGTATAATTAGAACTGTAATAATTCTGACTTTTTTTTAATTAAGTTGGCTTATACTACCATACAGTATCATAAT
>QZLH01000046.1:193542-206487 GCA_003833135.1 Oehlia diaphana
GAAACGTTTTTTAATATAAAATTTAATAAAAAAATGTTTCGCAAACGTTTTTTAATTATTTTAATAGAAAACGTTGCGAAAACGTTTTTTATTAAGTATTTCATAAAAAAAAAAAACGTTTCGCAAACGTTTTCAGGATCGGTTAAACGGTCGGTCAGACCGGTCGGTCAAACGGTCGGTCAAACGGTCGGTCGGTCGGTCAAAGGTCCTTGACCGGTTATGACCGACCGATGACCGACCATGACCGACCGTTGCCATCCCTAGTCGTAGTTAGTTACTATTATCATAAAGTGCGAAACAATGGAGATTAATACCATTATCTTTCATTATCTTTCTTTTATATATAAAATCATTTCAAAAATATTTTCGAAAAATGAATCAAATCCTAATGAATTTTGTAATCCTAGAACGAGCATTTTAACTTAAAAGAAAAATATATATATTCAGTTAATTTGAAAATAAAAATAAAATACTTGCGATAAAATGATTATTATATTTTAATTAAAAAATAAAAAAAATTGATTTACATTTTATCATTTAAAAAATAAAGATTTCATTTTATGAATTGTTGATTTTTTTTGTAATCTATTTTGTGCATTTTGATTTCCTTGTTTGGCAGATTTTTCATACCAATAAATCGCTTTATCTATATCTTTTGTAATTCCATCTCCATTTTCATACATAGTACCAAGATTATATTGTGCTACCTTATTCCCTAAATTTGCTGATTTTTGATATAATTCAAATGCTTTTTCCTTATCAACTTTAGTTCCAATACCATAAACATAACAATATCCTAACATTGTTATTCCATTTGAATATGAATATTCTCCTTCAGCTGATTGCTTGAACATTTTAAAAGCTTTATTATAATCTTTTTTAACACCATTTCCACTTAAATAACAATCACCAAGATTATGCTTAGCTTTTATATTTCCATTATTTGCAGCTTTTTCAGACCAATAAAAAGCCTTTTTTAAATCTTTTTCTATACCTATTCCATTTACATAATAATGACCAATCTTAAGTTGTCCATATGTGAAATTAATATTAGCCACTTTTTCATAATATTCAAAAGCTAATTTTTCATTTTTTTTAGTTCCATATCCATATTGGTAACATTCACCAACAAAAGATTGTGCTAATATATGATCTTTTTCAGATGCATTAATAAATAATTTAAATGCTTTCTCATTATTTTCACTTGTCTCAATTCCATAAAAATTAAAATATCCAAGTAAAAAAATAGAATTTGAATTATTTTGATTATTTGATAACCAATTATAAATTTCTTGTGAATTTGTATTATAATTATTAAAATATACAATAACTTGCTCTTTAATTAATTTCCATTCAATTCCTTTATCATATAATTTATATATTAAATTAATTATTTCATCAACTATACTGTTAAAATCTTTTTCATTTAAAAGTTTCTCTTGCTCACTTGATACTGTTATATTATCAATTTCTTTTGTATTCATTTTATTAAAATTTTGAATAAGTTGTGATAAATCTCCTTGTAATTCTGAATTATTGGTACTTAAAGGAATCTCATTAAGTTTATGTTTATTTGATAATTGAGGATTTTCCATTATTATATCTTTTTTTGTAATTATTGCTTTTAACAAATCAACTACTTGATATATGGTAGGACGATTGTCAGGCTCACCATCCCAACATTCTAAAACACAAATACAATTTATTAGTTATAATAATACTTAAGTTACAATAAATTTAAAATTTTACTTACTAGTATAAATTTTTACATATTCTTCGGGCGTGTCAGGAACAACAGTTTCTCTATGACCTTGTGAAATGTCATAAATTAATCCAACGTCATAATGTTCATTTTCAGCATAAAAAGGAAGTTTCCCACTAGAAATTTCCCATAATAATACGCCAACACTGTAAACATCGCTTTTTTCATTTAATGTATACATTTGGTTATTATTATTTCTTCGTCTGCTAAAGCTTTTAGGATCAACATAGGGAACCATCCCAAATAATTTGGATTGAAAATTGGATGATTCTCCAATTCTTTTTGATAACCCAAAATCTGCCAATTTAATCGTGTTTTGATGAACTAATATATTGCCAGAATGCTATAAATTAGAAAAAGCAGATGAGATGAATAATGAAATATAATATTATTAATAACTAAATTGTTTTAAATGATTTGTAATTTACCAAGTCACGATGGATGATCCCTTCATTATGCAAGCATGATACAGCGTAAGCTAATTGGTACGCCATATTTAATTTATCGTCACATGTGAGCCTAATAAAGTTTTTTTCCAAATAGTTTCGAAGACTACCACCGTTAGCGTATTCCATTACCATCATATAATCATAGCTAATTTGATTTTCTAAAAAAAAAAAAAAAAAAAATTTGAAACTCATTTCATGAACAAATTTAAAATATTATATTCTTTATTACCTGATTCAAGTTTTGTTATTCCACAACAACGTATTATATTATCATGAAAATCAACTTTACGTTGAATTTTTAACTAAATAATTCAAATATTGAAAATAAATATAATATAGGCTAGATAAAAAAATAATATTGTAAAAAAATGTATTATATAAAATTACCTCACGAACGATTTCTTTCATGGTGACGTGATTAAGATTAAAAAAAGATTTTAACGCTAATTGTTTTTTTGTATTTTTCCAATTTGCACGGTACACTTTTCCGAAACCTCCGGAACCAATTTCTTGAATGTTAGTAAATTGGTTGTATTCATAATGATTTAAATGTTCTTTATCAATAGCTTCTTCAATCCAATTAATCCATTCATTTGTATTTTCGGTATTTTTCATTTGCTTATTATCAGACATATTTAATAATAATATTGACAGAAAAAGTCTTAAAAATGATAAAATTGAACGGTTAAGGTTGTAAAAATTCTATTGAGCACGGCAGAAAATAACTCCAATTTAAGTATTTTATGCAAATTATTTCCCATTATTGTCGCACAGTGTTCACTAGGTACTAGTGTACCACCAATTTGTCCATCAACCGCAGTACCGCAGTAATGGCGTTTAAATACTTATTAAAAATAAATAAATAATAATATGGTGGACAGATTGGTATTTTTTTTAATACCAACTCCCGCTATTTAAATAATACTAGCTCTTGTATTTTAAAATTACTGATTTTGCCTAAAATGGCAAATTTCTTTTAATATTAGACAGATTTGTATTTATTTAATACCAAATTCCTCTAATTAAAATAATTACCAACTCTTGCAGTTTTAAAATTAACAGATCTTTTTTCTTTAATAGACAGATTCATATTTTTTTTATTACCTCTTTATTCATAGCAGATCTTTTTTCTTTAATAGACAGATTTGTATTTTTTTATTATTAGCTCCTGACGATCATTTTTATTCGCTAAATCTCATCGCAGGTATTTCCGCCAAATTATAATTCCAGCTGGAGTTAATTGTGTAACCTAGTAAAAAAGGTTTTAAATTTTGTGTAGCCTCATTGCATAAATCGCTTTACTTAAGAAATCTATTTCGTAATGGTCAAAAGTGGTCTATTTGACCTTAAAAGTGGTCAAACTTGACCATCAGCTACCTTATTGATGGTTAAAGGTGGTCAAATGACTATCAGTTGCCTTTATTGATGGTCAAAAGTGGTCTATTTGTGCCTTAAAAGTGGTCAAATGTAACCATCAGCTACCTTAATTGATGGTTAAAAGTGGTCAAACGTGACCATCAGCTACCTTAATTGATGGTCAAAAGTGGTCAAATATGCCCTCGCCTTTAACTACCAATTATCAAACAGAAAAATTCCTACGAAATAGATTTCTTAAGTAAAGTGATTTATGCAGTGAGATGACACAAAATTTAACTGCATATTTACTTATAAACGGGTATCTTCCGGATCCATTGGCGCAATATTTATACAAGTAATACCACATTGTAACTAAAAAAAGTCAAAAATTGTTATTAGGTTACACAATTGAATTTGGCCGGAATTATAATTTGACCGGTGAAATCACCTGCGGTGAGATTTAGCAGATCTGCTAATGATCGTCAGAGCTAATAATAATCCGTCTGGTAAAGAAAAAAGATCTGCTAATGAAAAAAGGGGATAATAAAAATAATACAAATCTGTCTATTGAAGAAAAAGATCTGCTAATTTTAAAATTACAAGAATTGGTAATATTTAATTAGAGAAAGTTGGTAATAAATAAATATGAATTTGTCTAATAATGCAAAAAGAAATTGTCATTAAATTACATGAACTGATATTATTTAAATAGTGGGAGTTGGTATTATAAAAATATCAATCTGTCCACATTGGCGCGCCATAAAAATAAATATAATTTTAATATTAACAGTTAACGACATTATCAACAAAATAAATTAAAATTTTAATATTTAGTAATTCATCTGTGAAAAATATATGTTTAGCATCATATTCTAATCAAAGAATTGTTTACCAAGATATAAATTAATTTTAAAATATTTACGAGTAGGAAATAGCAAGAATTATACATAAATATTTTTTTTTTATTATTTAAATTTATCATTTTTTTTTTAAAAAAAGAAAAAGAAAGAATATTAAAATTGTATTTAATTAATCTTAGTATTCAAATAAATATTGAAATTGATTACGTTTTACATTTTTATAGACATTTAGTAATAAATCTAAGCTAGAAACAATACTAGCTTCAATAATATAAGAACACATAAGCATAAGATTACGCTTATTTCAGTGTGATACGTTAGCGTCAACTTCTTTTTACTTCAGGTAGTAGTGTGTAGATGATTGCGGCTGCTACTACGTCATATATACTTAAGTCTAATTTAATCAATGTTAAAAATTTCTAAACCTAACTTTATGTAGTTCATCTTTTACGTGTAATGTTGATATATAATCTGCTTAGGTACTTCGTTTGCTTATTTACCTCAAATGTTAAAAAAAGATAATAGTATTTGCTTTTTAAACATAAATTTGGTACTTTAGTAGAATTATATATAATTTAAGTAAAATGCTGTTTAGCTACTATTTTAAATGCACTAGAAATAGCAGTAGATAAAAAAGTTGAAAATGAAGTCAAAAAAAAAAAAAAATCAGACCAAGTTATAGGTTAAATTAAAAAAAGATAATAAAACAATCCAAATGGAATAACATTATACATTGCGATGACAATACAGATTTCCTGAAATATAAATCTTATATTTTGATTTTAAACTTTTTAGGAAAATTGATTCAAAACATTTTCATATATATGATAAATATATCTTATAATAGTTTATAAATTTTTAATAAGCAATTTTTTATTTTATTTTAGAACATTATATTTTCTATTTGTAGAATTAAAAATATAATTTTACAATTTTTAATAAAACATTAAAATTATTGATTTTTAAGTTTATCCAATTCATATTGTGCATCTTGATCACCTTGTTTAGCAGATTTTTCATACCAATAAATAGCTTTATATATATCTTTTAAAATTCCTTTTCCATTTTCATACATCATAGCAAGATTATATTGAGCACCTTTATCACCCAAATTTGCAGATTTTTGATATAATTCAAATGCTTTTTTCATATTAATATTAGTTCCAATACCTAATTCATAACAACAACCTAAAGAATTTAATCCATTTGGATAAACATCTTTAGCAGATTTTTCAAATAATTCAAAAGCTTTAAAATAATTTTTTTCAACTTCAATACCATTTTTATAATAAAGACCAAGAGTATTTAAAGCTGTTAAATTACCATTATTTGCAGCTTTTTCATACCAATAAAAAGCTTTTTTTGAATTTTTTTTAACACCTATACCATATTTATAAATATAACCCATTTCAACTTGACCATAAGTAAAATCTTTATTAGCCAATTTTTCAAAATATTCAAAAGCTAATTTTTCATTTTTTATGGTACCATTACCATATTTATAACAACTTCCAACTAAATATTGTGAAAATATATGATCTTTTTTTGATGCATTTAAAAATAAATTAAATGCTTTTTCAATATTAAGTTTTGTTTCAATTTCAAAAAATATAAAATATCCAAATAAAAAAATTATATTTGAATTATTATTATTATTATTATTATTATTATTATTTTGATTATTTAATAACCAATTATAAATTTCTTTTAAATTTATATTATGATCATTAAAATATTTAATAACTTCTTGTCTTAATAATATCCATTCAATTCCTTTATTTGCTAATTTAATTAAATAATCATTTATTTCATCAACTATTATATCATAACCTTTTTCAAATAAAAGTTTCTCTCTTTTATTTGTTATTGTTATAGGATCAATTTCTTTTATATTTATTTTATCAAAATTTTTGATAAGTTGAAATGATTCTTCTTTTGATTTTGAATTAAATTTTTGATTGTTTGAAAATTGAGTATCTTTTATTATTACGTCTAATTTTGTAATAATTGCTTTTAACCAATCAACTACTTGAAATATAGTAGGACGATTATCTGGTTCACCATCCCAACATTCTAAAAAGAAAAATAATTTAAAATTAATTAAAATAATAATTAAATTATAATTAAATTAATTAAGACTTACTAGTATAAATTTTTATGTAATCTTCAGGTGTATTGAAAGCAACTTCTTCTCTAAGACCTTGTGCAATCTCCAAAGTTAAATTAACATCATATTGTTTATCTTTAGCATAAAAAGGAGGTAACCCACTGGAAATTTCCCATAGTAACACACCAATACTGTAAATATCACTCTTTTCCTTTAATAAAAACATTTGTGTTGTTTGGTTATTATTATTATTATAGATTTTTGGATCAACATAAGGAATCATCTCTTTGGATTGAAAATTAATTGATGTTCCAATTCTTTTCGATAACCCAAAATCCGCCAATTTAATCATATTTTGATGAACTAATATGTTGTCAGAGTGCTATTAAAAAAATATATATATTTTTTAATAAATAAATAAAAAAATAACGTTATCGTTATAATAAATATATTTACCAAGTCACAATGGGCGATTCCCTTATTATGTAGGCATAATACAGCGCAAGCTAACTGATAAGCCATATGATGCTTATCATTCCAAGTAAGCTTACCGAAATTATTCTTTAGATAGTTTCGAAGACTACCGCTGTCTGCATATTCCATTACCAGGATATAACTAATACGATGTTCATTATTTTCTAAAAAAAAAAAGAAACAGTTATTAAAATTGTGATTTTATAAATAAAATATCATACTTTTTAAAGTAATTTTATAATACCTGATTCAAACTTTGATATTCCATGATAACGAATAATATTATCATGTAAACCAACTTCATGCTGAATTTTTAACTAAATAAATTTAAAATTTAAAATTTTTAAAAAAAACAATTATAATAAATAAAAATCATGAACTGTATATTGAATAATAATTACCTCACGAACAATTTCTTTCATAGTGATATTGTCAAGATTAAAAAAAGATTTTAACGTAAAAAATTTTTCTAAATTTTTTAAATTTGCACGGTACACTTTTCCAAAATCTCCGGCACCAATTTCTTGAATGTTACTAAATTGGTTGTATTCGTAATAATTCAAGTGATCTTTATCAATAACTTCTTCAATCCAAATGTTTGATTCATTTGTATTTTCGATATCTTGTATTGTTGTATTATTGGACATAATGAATAATAATAAGAAAAAATTTTATAAACGATAGGATTGAATTGTAAAAGGTTATATTTTATACGATAACGAAAAAAATAAGCCTATTTATGCAATTCTATTCTATAATAATAGTTTTACAACGCCACTAATATCTGCGCAATATATAAATAGGTAACAAGAGATCGTTTCTACGCATCTCTCCAGAACCATAATTAACATTAATGCATTATCCAAAAAAGGAAGGATATACAAACTCGGATTATTGTTTATTGCTCGGAGTTAGCCGCAATACTGTACGCTGTGCCAAAAGCTTATCACAATAGATCATTATATATTGACCAATTATTATATATAATACAATATATAAGGCAGTTTGTATAAGCTGGGCTCTGTCGATCATTTATTTGCACGAGGAAATTAAATATCACCTTCAAGTATATATTTAGGTAGATTATATGTAATATTACAAAAAAAAGAAAAAAAATAATTACCAAAAAAATCATTTTAAAAAAAAATAATAAATTTGTAAATGAAATTAATTATGCTAGAGAACGTGAAACCGTTGTTAAGACTGGAGTTGATATTGTTCAAAGAGTTACTTTATCATTGGTAGGTTTAATATATAGCATAAACTTTACATGGAGCTCATGTTTATATTGTATTTTTACGTTGAGTATAATATAATTTTTGCCAACATAACCGTTGTGGAGGTTATTTTTGGTCTTTAGTAGAAAATTTACGTTTATAAATAACTTATTATTGAAACGTTTAAACTTTTAACATGAATATATTGGTTTAATAAGTAGAAATGTTTTTTCAGTAATGAATTATTAATTTTTTTTTTATCGATAAAATCACCTGTTGTTTTTGCTAAGATTAAAGTTTTCACATAACTAATACAAAAAAAAAATAAGGTAAAATAAAATAAATAACGACCAAATGTTTTAATATTTATCCCTGTCCTTTGCTATTAATTAAATCTTTGTTTCAACGTATGAAAAAATTAATAATATCCCAAAGGATTTTTATAGTAGAATTCAGTAAATAGGAATTATATATTAACGTCAAGCCATAACGATAACTATTATACGGTACGCATATGTGAATGTAATAAAAGTAAATAATTTTACCCTTGCTCTTGCTACTCTATTTCTCATTAGATATGGATATTACTTTACTTACTAGTATAAATAAAATCGAAAATTCGAAATGACTAGCGTGTGTGGAATGATTCTTAAGCTTAAATGTAGTAAAAATACAATATACGTATGTTTAAACGTCACAAATCATGTGATAAGAATGTCATTCATAAAGATTATTGAAGGTATCTACGTTCAACAGATAAACTCATGACGAGAAATTTAAGAACGCGACATAGTTAAATAAAGTTATTTATCCCCGCAGTAAAATATTATACACAGTATTTCTTGGTGGAAAGGAATTTCGCAAAACCTGGTGAACGAGCCGGTTGACTTTACATGTTTTATAAGTGATAAGGCTGAAAAAAAATATTTCAAAATCGTTCGTAGATATGAGGAAATAACCTGGCGGTAATCATTATTTTTTCTTTTTCAATCCCTAGGTTTGGCAAAAAAGGTAGGGAACCTAATTATATTATATTTTTTAAACTTTTATCGTTCCCATATTTGGCCTATCATCACCTTCTGATTATTTTGCTACAATAATGATAACCATTTATTTAATTTATATAAATTTTATAATTATTTATATTTTCAGGAATCATAAAATTATTAATGTAGGCAAAATTTCTACAATTGAAAATATTAAATATCTCATTAACAATGTAAAAAACAAAGTTATTATTTTATAAAACCTGTAATGAAAGGCATTAAACTTTCTCGTTCAACTGCATCCAAACATTTCAATATATAATGATTAACATATTTATTTAAATCAATTTTAGAATGATTAATTTTTTTTTTTATTTAATTTTCTTATAATTATACTTTACATATTACAAAAAATATACCATTTTTAATAATTTATCTAATTTTTATGATAGAATGATTATATAATAGCAATATAAATTTACCAATTAAATTGTTATATGTCGTAATTCTATTGGCAATTCAAAAACTAATTTTTTTTTTTTTTTTTTTTTTAAAGAAATAAAAATGAAAAAAAAATGAATAAATTTATAAAATGTCCTTTAATATGTTTGGTCTCGGAACTATATTTAGCATACGAAACAAATACGTTAACATAACGTTAACGATAAAATTTGTTCTCATCGGGTTTCCTTTTTTTTTGGATGCCGATCATTGATTTGTCATGCTTACATAATCTATTTTCCCATTGTCTCAAAATTTGACTTTTCCTTTCTTAATACATTTCAACTCTTAAACCGGATAGTTAATCTTCTAGTGAAGGGAAGGGTTTCATGGCTACACATGCAGATCTTCCCCAGTATCGCCAGAAAATTTTTTCACCCCACGTGACCCTAAATAATTTGTCACCCATGTCACATCCCTCCACTTTCTCATTTTTTATAAGTATTCTGGGGACAGATTTTTTTCGGTGTCTAAAATCCTATTTGTCACTCGTTATTCGTCACATGGTTAATTTCTTAATTCCAGCCAAATCTCATAATGCCGGCCAAAGTCACGTGGGGGTGAAAAAATTTTCTGGGTAGATATACATGCAGATGATAGTCACGTGATTGTTTTTTCTGTGATAAAATTTACCGACTGATATACCCGACTGACAACGGTGATACTGGTGACACGGTGTGACTAAAATCCAAAGAAGATCTTGCATAATATACTTAAAATAGAATAATTTCAGTTTTAATTTAATAATTTTATAAAACTTTGACTTTTTAATTTATTATCATTAATATTATCCGTTAAATTCACTATGTTTGATAACATTAAAATGTACTATAATACTGAGAATGCAAATGAATGGATTAAATGGATTGAAGAAGCTATTGATAAAGAACTCTTAAATTATTGTGAATATACCGATTTAGAAACTTTCAAGAAATTGGTACTGGAGGTTTCGGAAAAGTGTATCGTGCAAATTTGAAAAATCTAGAAAAATGTTTCGCATTAAAATCTTTTTTTAAACTTAATTATGTCACCATTAAAGAAATTTTTCGTGAGGTAATTAAATTTTTTAATCCATTTATGACTTTCATTTTTATTTAGTTAAAAATTCAACGTAAAGTTGATTTTCATGATAATATCATTCGTTGCTATGGAATAACAAAATATGAGCTAGTAGGTATTACAAAGATATCTTGTATGTCTGATTTTTATTGAATATCTAACTATAATTTAAACAAAACAAATGTCTATAATCTGATTAAATACACTAAATTGCTAAAAGTTAAACTGCTTTAACTTGGAATCAAGTCATTACAGATAGAAAGATAAAATATAACTTGTTGGATTGTTTTTTTAAATGATAGTAATTTTATACCTTTAGAATTAATAAATGAATAATAAGATATTAACATTTTCTTGAAAATAATTTTTTATATTTTTAAATATTTATAATGTTAATAACTGATAATAGCAATATGAAATTACTAGCATTTAATATATTATGATGAGAAAAAGCCACCCTATTTATTTATAATCAATGGATGATTGGTTAAAATATTTACATTCATAATGCTGGCCAAATTTACAAAAAACGGACATAAATGTCCGTTTTTATAATTCCGGCTCAAATTTTGTTGGGAGAAATTCTGGACAAATTAATGTCTTTTTTTATAGTTATAAGGTGGTACAAAATGTATATTAATGACAGTCAAAAGATATAAAATTGCCTTATTCGTAATTATATCTTGGTCAGTTGTTTTGACCAATCAGATCTCGTGGTCTAATCTTGCCCATGAGTAGTGCACGCCCACTTAGCTTAGAAACTATGCCGATCATTTGATTCCGAAATTCCGGATATATAAATTTAGATATGCACTATGCAGTGGGTTGTGATCAACATTTTTGCATATAATACTTTGCATAATTAATATTACCATATTTAATTATACCAATAAAGACGTTTAATAATAAAAATAAAAAGGAAAAATAAAGATATTTACTTTATCTTTTCCAATTAGAGAAAATTTTAATACAGTTAATGGATCAATATATTGATAAAGGTAAAGCATATAGCATAAATATATAATATAAATTAGAATTGTTCATAATTTTTAAAACCAAACTTGCAATATAATAAAACTAGATTTGTATGAAGGAAGTGATACCAAGGAATCTAAAGGTATATAAAAATATAAACCGAGCTGAAATATTAAATTTTTATTTATAAACCATTCAAATATTATCTATAATTATACCATATAATATGCAAATATAATTTGGACTAACTATATTATAATAAATATTTAGCTCGTAAGTTAATATAATTGCATAATAAAGAATTACTTATTATTTTTATTGTATTCCATATAACTAAATAATCTATTTAATGATTAATAATATTATTAATAATACTATAGTTGGTAAGTTATCAGTTATTTAAATATTTAATTCTTTGCTTTATTTATTTTACATAACATTCAAAAACTATTTAATAATTAATTATATTACAGATGGTAAGTTACAATATATATATTATATTTGTTAATATTTTATATAATTCAACTAATTATATTCTTAATTTAAATAACTAGATTGTAAGTAATATATATATTAAACTTACAGTAAATACTTTACATTATATTTATATCTAACTAGTAATTAATAATTAATAATACTATAGGGTGTAAGTTATATGGTATTTATATTTCTGTTATTTATATAATTTAAACTAAGTAATTTTTTTATTTAAAAAATTGATAAATAATATAGGAGTAAGTTATTCATTTAATTCCATTATTACTTATTTATATAATGTTTACATATAATTTAAGCATACTAATTTCTTTATTTAAAAAATAATTAAATAATATAGGGAGTAAGTTATTTGCTTAATTCTATTCTCACTTATTTAAATAATATTTACATATAATTTAAAGTTTAAACTAATTAATTTCTTTATTTAAAAAATTATATGTAATTTATTTTAGTTGGTAAGTTATAACATTGCAGAAACTCGTAATTTGTTACCATGCGGATAAGATGTCGCCACCAAATCACAACAGTCCAGTAACTAACATGTGACAATGTGGCATCAGACGATCTCGTGAAATTATCAACGACACACTTATTCGAAGTCGATAACATGTTAAAAGATAGTCTTAAATAGATAGTAAATAGATGGTGAATAACATCGAGAATTAGCAGCAAAAATTAATCTAAGATATTTCTTAGATGTA
>QZLH01000046.1:207843-221007 GCA_003833135.1 Oehlia diaphana
ACACGTGATATTATAAAGTAACTATAGTTCGATCTAAACTATTTTTAGCTTAACAACTGAATTAATTTTGTACTACATTCCTCAGTTCTTATCGTTATTATAAAAATAAACTATTTTTAACTTTTTTAAACTTCATCTTTTCGCTTCTAATTGATATCTGTACATCTTACCTTTATTTTTTCATTTTTCCTTTGTCCTTTTCCTTTCTTTTCCTTTACCTTTCCTTTTTCTTTCATTTTTTCTTTCTCCTCTCTCACTTTCTCATAGTACTTTCTGTTGAAAAAAAATCCTTAATGAACCATTTAATTTTTTTTTTATTTTAAGTGGTTCTTTCAATTTCCTTGGACGCGAAATTTGATAAGTTTCCAATTTTTTCTTTAATTGTTCTTATTTTAACGAACATTTAACCATTCGTTCTCTTTCTTTTTATAGGCAGTTCTCCTTAAAATAGGGTTTCAGTAAGGTAATTTTTTAGTTTTTGGAATGAAGATCCATTAAAAAGACCATCTTCTGAAGAAGTATTGGAAATTATTGAAAGATGGATTATCTTGCCTTATAATAATGAAGTCAGTGAAGAAATAAAAAGCAACATTTTGGAATTTATAAATGCACCAATTGGACATAACAATCTTGCTACTAAACCTCATCCTAATACATGTTATAAAAGTCGCTTGTTTGATTTTACTAGTGAAAAATTGAATGAAATTCTTGAAAGTGAAGTTTCACAAGCTAGTGTAAAGGCAAATGAAATGCTAGTAAGTGAAGATTTGAATGATTATATAATTAAAGATTTGGGTTCATTAGGTACGTATGTGCTGTGATATATAAGAAATTAATTTTGCAAATTATTTAACTTTATTTAATTATATATTAAAACAAATGAAAATTAACTATTTGCTTGTGTTATTAAAGGCAATTTATAGTTGTTTAATTGATATTTAATATCATGCATTCAACAGAAATTGTTCTTCATTTTATTTTTTTGGATTTATTTAAACACTAGGGTTAGAGTACTAGTAAAATATTTACAAGATTCTTAGTTTGTAATTTAAATAATTCCTTTTTTTTTATATTTTATTCATATATTAAATATTGTATTCTTTTGTATAAATTATTTAAACACTAAGGCTAGAGTAGTAAATATTTTTACAAATTTCTTAGTTTGTAATTTAAATAAATCTTTTTTATTTATAACTTTTCAATTATTAAATATAATTTATCAAAATAATAAAAAGTATATAAAACCATTTCTAATGTAAAAAATTAAAAATAAATAGTGTACAATGGTTTACTTACTTCAAGAGTTGATTGCATTGCTGACTTTTATTTTCAATATGATTTAGATATTTTGGGTTAATGTAATGAATATATATACTAATTTATTGATTACAATAAATTATTAGATTACCAAATTATGGTGAATAATTTCCTTATTATGCAAACATTTTACAGTATTTGCAATTTATATTATCATTCCATTTGAGTTTATTAAAATTCTCTATTAAATAGATTGTAATGATCATACTCCATAATAATAAGTATTCGTTTTCCATTTTTGAGATTCCATAAAATTGAATTCACATTACATTTTTAGCTATATTTTAATTGCCGATCCACCTATAATAGGAAGTAAAAGTGAAGATAATGTATGGCAATTGGCAAGCCGTGCTTGACAAAAGTGTGCCGCATTTTACGGCAGGTACAGCAGGTACAGCAGGTAGCACCTGTTTTCAGCGGCAGGTGCGGTAGGTAGCGCTAATTTTAGAGGCAGGTGCGGCAAGTTCAGCGGCAGGTGGCGCCTAATCGCGTGGCAGATGACGCCTGATCGCAGCAGGTGTTGTGGCAGGTAGCGCCAGGTGTTTTATTCCAGTTGTTTTCGGTAATAGGCTATTTTTGGAAATTAGATTTTTGAGCTTTTTAGTGTAGATTTACATTCATTTCCAAATTAATTTAATTTTCTTAGTATAAATGTTTAGGTCAAATTTTTTTCTGAATTGTTGGATTAATTATTAATTTAATTTTTGAGGCTACATAGTACATAACGCATAGAGTTGACCTGAAAGCATTAATAACGTGTTTTAGCATTTTTTTTTTTTTTTTTTGAAATTTTGTGCAAAAAATGCCAAACCTTTTTATATACATATATTAAGAAAAAAAATCTCAAAAAAAAACGTCATGTTTAACGTTTTTTAATAAAAAAAGTTTCATTTCTTTTAATGAAAAAACGTCAGGTTTGATTTTTTTTAAATTAAAATTTTTTTTTTATTTCTTTTAATGAAAAAACATCAAGTTTGACATTTTTTACAATTGAAAAAATCTTTTTTTATTTCTTTTAATGAAAAAACATAGGTTTGATGTTTTTTTCAGTTAAAAAAATTTTTTTACTTCTTTTAATGATAAAACGTCAGGTTTGACTTTTTTTCAACTAAAAAAATTTTTTTTACTTCTTTCAATGAAAAAAAGTCAAGTGTGACGTTTTTTTTAATTAAAAAAATTTACTTTTACTTTATGAAAAAACGTCGGGTTAGGCGTTTCTCAATGAAAAAAACATTTTTTTTTTCTTAATGAAAAAACATCTGATTTAACATTTTTTAATTAAAAAACTTTTTTTTATTTCATTAATTATAGAAATACTTTTTTGTTTCCTTTAATGAAAAAACGTCTAGTGTGACGTTTTTTTAATGAAAAAACATTTTTTTTTTTATTCCTTCTAATGAAAAAATGTCCAATTCGACATTTTTTAACTAAAAAAACATTTTTTTTTTTTTGTTTCTTCTAATGAAAAAATGTCTGGTTTGACTTTTTTTAATTTAAAACTTTTTTTTATCTCTTTTGATGAAAAAAGTCAGGTTCGACGTTTTTTATTTATTTTAATGAAAAAACGTCTGGTTTGACGTTTTTTAGTCAAAAACTTTTTTTTTAATTTTCATTTAATGAAAAATGTCGAGTTCAACATTTTTTTTTTTTTTGTTTCTTTCTGTCATAATAGACGTTACTTCATACAATTTTGACGTATGACGTAATTAAAAATAATTAAATAAGGCTGTTCCAAATTAATTGTTTGTTTAACGTCCAGGCCTTTTGAAAAAATTAAGGGGGGAGGGGGCTTAAGTTAAACAAACCAAATAAATAAACATAGGAAAATTTGAAAAGTTCAGGCAAAATTTAAAGGCACTATATGTTTATTAGCTTTTAAATTTTTTTCAAAAATAGAGGGGGTATTTGTTAATATGTGTTTATTAAATCTCAAATTTTTTAAAAAATAGAGAGGGGGGGGGGGAGGACGTTAAACAAATAATCAAGTTGGAACGGCCTAATTATAATAAATAAAAATATTAAATAAATTAGCATATTTTTTATTATTTATTTATAATTAAAAATACTATAATAACACTTTTAATTAACAGCATTATTTAACATTTTTCTATATGCAATTTTACTATTTATACTAGTATAAACGATAAAACGAAGGATATAAATTCATAATGATAACGTGTAAACAATTTCTCTATAAAAAAAACTGTATATGGTTTTAATAATGTTTTTATATGATTTTTTTCCTTAGAAATATGAAAGGATATGGAAAAATGTACAACTGAATTCCGTATTACTAAAAATACAATTTGGATACAGAATTTGCATGGAACTCCCACGGAATTCACATGATTAGGACTGATTTGTAATGTAGTAATTTGATCACAAAATTTACCACTTAAATTTACTGCTAGTTACATTATAAAAATTAATTTTAAAAGATAGTAATATTTATTAAATTAAAATAAAATACAATTATATTATAAAAAGTTCTTTCTAACTATTGTAAACTAAAACAAAATGAAACTTTGAATTCCTAGTAGATAAACCACTTCTCCTATCTACCTATATTAGTCTAGATTCATCCAAGTCTTCTAAAATCTAACAACCTAAAAAACAAATAAAAGAAACATAAGAATGGTTCTTTAACCCAATTAGAAGCCAAACTTCAGTTCTCTGTAATCATCCAAGTCTCCAAGAGTTGGCATTTCTAAAGTTTGGAGTCCTGTAACAGAAAGATCTACAATAAAGAAAAAAAATCCTGAAGCATTCCACAATAAAGAAACAATCTACAAAAAGAAATTCCGCATACAGTAAGCTTATTTGCTTTCAAAAACTCATGCTAAGTAAGAAAATAAATTAGTGTTTATAATATTCTGAAAACTCTAGTTAGATAAGATTACAAATTAGCAATACTGAGTTTGCGGAGTCTCCAGTTAGGCAAAAAAGCAAATTAGTAATTTTAATGAGCTAGAGGCACCAGTAATAAAAAAAGAATACAAAGTAATATAGCAAGAAGGCGCTGTGGGAGGCATGCACCTCAAGTGGGAACTGCCCCTGTCCCCCACCTTCTTGTTATGATAACATAATTGACACCTTAATAAATATCTCAAACTTTAAAATACAAAAATATCAAAATAATTTTAATCATATCGTTCAAATATTATTAGGTTTCTATATATTTTTCCATGAAAATATGAAATAATCAATATTGATGGACTTTTTTTAATTTCTATTAGTAGAATATTTTATGAACATAATCTGCAAGAATATCAATAAAAATTAAAAAATTTTATGAATTATTATTAAGGAACAGTGATATTAAAGTAGAAAAAAGTCACAGAAACTATTACACAAAATAAAGTGAAATAAAAATGATATACCTTTTTTAATGAACAATATCCATATTATCGTACGGCTAATGCAGATCATGCTTTATTTTGTTTATTAATAGACTTATTCTTTCTATTAATAGAAAGTATAAACATTACTATCTTAGAATTTATTATGAATATTAGTGATTTAATTTAGTTGATTTGATATATAATGGAACTTTGACCGAATTTTGCAAATAGCCAAATACCTAGAAAGAAATATTTATCATTTCAATATTGTATACAATTAAACTATTGGTATTTAACATTGTACGATAATTACTGTAACTACTGAATATTGATGAAAATATCGGTCAAATAAAATCAGCATGATCCTATAAGGCCGTGGATGAAATTAACATGATAAGCTCCAAAATTTGGCAAAAATTAGACTTAATGAATTAGGTGATTATATCATTTAATAATTTGGTCATTAAATGACCTTTGACCGCATATTAATAAACATGTTCAAACTAACGCACGAGGTCTATAAAGTTTATGTTGTATAACGTATTGATGATACAGTAACTTTTTGAATCGAATGCATATTGCACAGTAATCGACAACTTATTGTCCGCAGCATTAGTCGATACTGTACTAATTGCATAATGAATCTCGGTAAAGTAAATACAGATTTAACGTTCTCTAGTATAAATTAATTTTAATTTTCTATTTTAATTTTTAAAAAAGACGTAATATATAGAATGCCGATTTAAAAATTTTTATGTTACAATAATTCGCACTCAGCCAACAAATGATCGACATATGCAGTATATATTGTACGTAAGATCTAGTTTGTCCAAAACTAAAAACAATTAATATAGATGGTTGTATATGGTTCGAAATTTTTTTTTTTAAAAAAAAGATCGATAATATTTTCAACATTAATAATTTAGTTATTGTTATGTTTCGGTATATGCCGTTACTGCGGTACTGTGTCTAATCCTTTTGTTTGGTGATACTAACGGCGCTGTGCAACGAGTACATTGCTGCTTATATATATATACAGTATATATATACACATATATATATTTATTTATTATTTTCACTTGTTTAATCCTACCGTTTTTAATACCTTTTTCAGACAAATTATTATATATTATGTCTGATAATAAGAAAATACAAGATATCGAAAACACGTATGATTGGATTGAAGAGGCTATCGTTAAAGAACATTTAAAATATTATGAGTACAAACATTTTAATAACTTTCAACAAATTGGTGCTGGAAGTTTCGGAAAAGTGTATCGTGCGAATTGGAAAACTTTAGAAAGACCTTTTGCATTAAAGTCTTTTTTTAATCTTGACAACATCACTGTGAAAGAATTTGTTCGTGTGGTAATTTAATATTCGATAATCTTTTTTTTTTTATTTCATTAGTTTGTTGTATTTATTCTAAAAAGAAGAAGTGCAAGAATTATTAAGCGAATCTGAATTTATTTATTTAGTTAAAAATCCAACGTGAAGTTGACCTTTATAATAATATTATGCGTTGTCATGGAATAACAAAATTTGAATCAGGTATTGTAAAAATTTTGAAATATATATTAAACTTTACTAATAAAAATTTCATTTTTAATCATTTTTTTTTTTTTTTTTAGAAAGTCATGATAATAATATTAATTATATGTTGGTAATGGAATATGCAGACGGTGGTAGTCTTCGAGACTATTTGATGAATAACTTCGGTAAACTTACATGGAATGATAAATATCTCATGGCGCACCAGCTAGCTTGCGCTGTATCATGCCTGCATAATGAGCGGATTGTTCATCGTAATCTGGTAATAAATTTATTATTGTTTATTCATTGTTGATAATGTTACGGTTGAAATATATTTATTTTTATTCGTTTTTAACAGCATTCTGACAATATATTAGTTCATCATAACATGATTAAATTGGCAGATTTTGGATTATCAAAAAGAATTAAAACATCATCTACTAATTTTCAATACAAAATGATTCCTTACATTGATCCAAAAAGCTTTGACAGACAAAGGAATAATAATAATCAAATAACACAAATGTATTCATTAAATGAAAAAAGCGATGTTTACAGTGTTGGTATATTATTATGGGAAATAGCTAGTGGGAAACCTCCTTTCTATGCTGAAGATGATATTAATTTAACTTTGAAAATTGCACAAGGTCTTAGAGAAACTTTGGTTCTCGATACGCCAGATGATTACATAAAAATTTATACTAGTAAGTAAAATTTTTAGTTTAATTATAGTTTGAATATTATTTTTAATTAAACCTTTTAATTATTTTTATTTAGAATGTTGGGATGGTGAGCCAAATATTCGTCCAACCATATTTCAGGTGGTTGATTGGCTGAAAGCGATCATTACAAAAATTGATGTAACAATATATCAGCAATTTTCAAGCAATCAAAAACTATATGATAATTCAGAATCACAAAGAGAATTATCCCAATTTATCCGAAACTTTGATAAAATAAATATAAAAGAAATTGATCCTATAGTAGTGTCAATAGAACAAGAGAAACTTTTATTTGAAAAAGGTTTTAACATTATAGTTGATGGAGTAAATGATTATTTAGTTAAGTTAGCAAATAAAGGAATTGATTGGCAATTATTAAAACTGCAAGTTATCGAATATTTTAATTATCATAATATCGATTTGCAAGAGATTTATAATTGGTTATTAAATAATCAAATTAATTCAAATTCTATTTTTTTACTTGGTTATTTTAATTATTTTGGGATTAAGACAAATAAAAATATAGAGAAAGCATTTAATTTATTTTTAAATGCATCAGAAAAAGATCATATATCTGCTCATTATTTTGTTGGAAATTGTTATAAATATGGAAATGGAACTAAAAAAAATGAAGAATTAGCTTTTGAATATTGTGAAAAATCTGCTAATAAAAATTTCACAAATGGTCAATTAGATGTTGGTTATTTTTATAAAAATGGAATAGCTATCAATAAAGATTTAAAAAAATCTCTTTATTGGTATGAACAAGCTGCAAATAGTGGAAATGTAATAGCTATGCATTATCTTGGTAATTGTTATAAAGATGGAAAAAATGGTGTTAAAAAAGATTATAATAAAGCTTTTGAATTGTTTGAACAGTCAGCTATAGAAGGATATACAAGTGGAATGACTTCATTAGGATATTGTTATGATAATGGTATTGGAACTGAAGAAGATAAGCAAAAAGCATTTGAGTTATATCAAAAATCAGCAAATTTAGGAAGTATTACATCACAATTTAATCTTGGTAATATGTATGAACATGGAGATGGAATTACAAATGATATAGATAAAGCAATTTATTGGTATGAAAAAGCTGCAAAACAAGGCGATAAAGTAGCACAAAATAAATTAGAAAAACTTACAAAAAGTCAATAACCTAGAATAAATTCTTTCTTGACGGATATGCTAAATTAAATTAAATTTGCTTCATTATTTTTTTTGAATTTACAAATAATGAATATAGAAACTTTAAAATACAATAAATAAAGTATCATTCTTATTGTAAGTATATTATTTTTTATTATTTATAACTGAATATAAAGATTTTAAAAGATTTAAAGCTTAAGCTTTTATGTAAAAGGATATTATTGTAATTAAATATTAAAATATAAAATTTTAGTAAGAAATTTTTATTTATAATAAATTATATTATGTGTAAACTTTTAACATCAATGAATTTCTGCATATACAGTACCTACAGGCTTACTGCACGTCATCTGCCAACATATTTTTATCAATATGGAAAAAATTTAAGTAAATATACTGTATTTTATAAACTAATCCAACCAACTAATACTCCTTAATACTTAGACTAAATTTCTCGCGATATTAATTATTAATAAACTGGTTAAAAAAAAAATATACCAATCTGTTTGTCCTTTTAAAAAGTAACGAAAAAATGATGTAATGCCGTAAGAACTGAAATGAGCTGGAACCAGAATAGAATTGATGATCATTATTAGTTGGCACTGAAAATATTATTATTACGAGTAATCCAAATTTCGACGTATCAGTATGACAATGTTATATAGAAGTCATTTTTCATCTACTGCACGTAATAATTTTGTCGCAAATATATATCTTTATTTTGTTATTCTAAAACGTCTATATATTAACTGCTACTTCTGTTTATTAGTGTGCAAGAAAAACTATAAATTAAATTGATTACTATCCCGCAAACCTAATAACGTTTGATTTTTATTAATAAATCTTAGCATGGAACTATAGCGTATCATGCAGAAATTTCATCTATAGTGGACGTTTACAGTATTTCCGAATAACTTAAGAAAATTTCTGTATTAAATATGATTTAATATAGCAAATTGAGGTGTGAAGTTATTAAATATTTCGATTCTTATTATCGAATAAATTGGAAGTTAAAATAATTCTACCATCCGAAAGTGTTATATTAGGCAGATTATGCGTAATTATCAGGTCCGTTTGTCTTTTTCTGAGCATTTTTTTTTCAGCCGCGGTTAAGTGGGCATGGAAACATCATGTATTTACGGCTATAGCCCGAATTGTAATTCTTTTCTATGTTCCCTCCGTATCGTTAAAAGTCGTGTGACCACATGACATTTGGCACCACATTTATTTTTAGAAAATATTTTGTATCGCTTTCGTCATATTTTTTACTCGAAAGTTCTGACATAAATTTTTCATTATACAACTTTGTATTATCAATGTGGCGTTAGTTCATTTAAAATTACGTGTATAGATGTAATCACTCATTATTCTTCGTTTTTGTTAGGAAGGATAAGATTTTTTATTCTGTTGATTCAATCCAATTTTCTTTTCTTTTTACAGTTTCAATGAGATAGGGGATTAAGGTATGGTTATTTACGTCAATCAGTTTAGCATAAAACCGTAAATTCTTTTTAGCGCTAACTGTTAAACGCATATTGTTGTTTCAATAACTACGCATAAAAACCCGTTAGAGTCAAACAACGATCCACTAATAAACACGCTTATCAATAAATTTACTACGCATCAATTTATCTATGTTCAGTTTTCCTTTTATTAATGAAGACATGATATTTTTGACCCTTTCAGCTTTATTTTTTCTTGCTGGTCCAGTGATATTCACCGAAAAAATGTAGTTATGTTATTATGTAATTGCTGCACGTGACTCGAAAATTGCCAATGATCTCTCCGCAAATGATTCAAAAATTAATTTCACTGTCAAAGCTCAACAAAATAATACTGGCCAGGCGAAAAAAATTTTATCAACGGTCAGTCAATGACGTGACTATAAGACTTAATACTATCGAAGAAGCCTGCCATAATAAAATCAAAGCTTTCCAATAAACGAACGATCATTCAATTATTAAATTAAGCATCAAAAAAAAAAGATAGATTTATCTTTCAAGTCTAAAAATGTTTTATTAAAAGTATTTAAAATTAATACCAATCTTTATTTTATCTAATAACTTGGTTAGAATCAGCCAGATCTTTGACCACATGTAGTCTATTATCATTTATGATCTCAAACTAACGCAAGAGCACTACAAAGTCTGCGTTGCATAACCTATTGATGATACTGCAACCTTTTGAATAGAGTGTATATCACACAGTAATCAACAATTTATCTCCCAGAAACAAGCGAAGTTACGACGATGCAGAATGTCCCGCCTCGCAATATTAGTCGAGAGATGGTGTCATTGAATAATGTGAATAATGATCTTGATAAAGTACGGTAAGTATTAATTACTAATTCAATTTGTATTTTTTAAAAAACGTAATATACAGGATACTAATTTAAAAATTGTTTATATTATAATAATTTGTATTAAACACAATAATGATACAGATATTTGTTTCGATCATTTCAAATGATCGACCGAGTTTAAAGTAGCCCACGATATTTTCAACGTTAAAATTTTTAAATTATTTTTGGGAATACCGTCGTTACTGCAGTACTGCGGTACTGCGTCTAATGATCCTTCTGTTTAAGTGATACGGAGCGTAAATAGCTAGGCTGTTATTTTGCACAATAAAAATTTCCGTTCAATCATATCATTCTTAATACCTTTTTCAGCCAAATTATGTCTGACAATATCGAAATGCAAGATGAATGAATGGATTAATTGGATGGAAGAAGCTATCGTTAAATTAAGATTTTATGAATACAAACAATTTAGTAACTTTTAACAAATTGGTGACGGAAGTTTTGGAAGAGTGTACCATGCAAATTGGACATCATCACTGTGTAAGAAATTATTCGTAAGGTACAATAATTTAATATACAACAAAAAATTTTTTTTTTATTCTGTTTTATATATTTATTTCAAAAATTTAAATTTATCATTAAGTTAAAAATTCAACTCTTCAATATACAGTAATAAAAACTCGTGAGGATTTGGGCCCATTTTTTTCTTCTATATTATTTTTGGTGTAATTTTGTATCTGGTATATGAAAGATAAGACTGAATATGAAATATGAAATATCTATAGTATTAAGATATTATCAAAAAAAAAATCTAATTTAAGTTTTTAAGAAAATTCTCAAGATTTTTTTTTTTTTTTGCTCTTAAACAATGGTTAAAGAAAAATTTGTGGGAATTTTTCTTCCTTTGAACAAATAAGTATATTTATATATTATGCTTGGGATAACATGTTTATAATTTTTTGATCAACATTGACTATGCTAAAGGCGTAGCGTTCGTGGCAAATACGATTTCGTTTAAAAAAAAGTATTGATTTATCATTATTGATATGATAAAAATATATACTTAAAAGATTAATACAAAAATTAACTATCTACTGTATATAAAATTTTGTCTGCAGTCTCCATATAAATAATTTGAATTGTGTAACATGAAAACCCATGAAAACCCTGTGACATACTTGCGCCTGACCTATTCCTTATTTATTCCTTATTTATTATTACACTAAATCGTTACGTAATAATTTTCATTTATTCAAACTTATCTTTTTAAACATATATTTGCGATCCATCATTACATCCTAAAATAATAATTATAATTTTACAGAAATTCTTCTCTTGGATGTTTTAGTAGAAATAATAAATTAAATGGTTTCTTATAATATTTTATGTTTATTATTCGCCACGTTGTTTATTCAATTGAAAATAACTAAATGAATCATATTTTATTGATTTTTTTGATACAATCTATTCATTAAGTATGACAATCAAATTTGTTAAACGCAAATTGTATTCTCTTGAAAAAAAAATAAAAATAAAATAAAAAATAAAAAACGTAAATTATTAATCATACTAAATAAGTAAATGGTAGTAATATTTTCTTTTTTTGGTTTAATATGAGGCGTAAAATATTACGTCTCAAGGTCACAAAATTTATGTGGGACAACATGAAATTTTGATCGACAATTTGCATTTTACTAATTTTATCAAAGTGAATGAACTTAAAATATTTCATTCATTCATTCTTTCTTTCTTATTGATTACATTATGTCCACCCTTCGATATGAATTAATTCATGCAACAATTAATAGAGCAACAACATTAACAGATACTAATATTTACAATGATATACACAAACAATTTGAATTTCACAAACAAACACTCCTTGCTGATAAAATTCTTACAAATGATGAAAAAACTTATACAATAAGATGGATAACTAAAGGTTATGATCGAGATAAAGTTATGAATAATGATGGTACAAAAAGAATTTGTGAAAATTGTAAGCAAGAATGTTTAGCCGTATTATATTGTGAATATTGTGTTCGAAATTATTTAAAAGAAGATTTTTCAAATTGGACATCTGGAAATGATGTTATTGATAATTTAATACAGAAATGTCAATTGGAAACAACTAGACCAAATGTAATAGTTGAATGGATCCCATATAGTAATTTAGGAAATATTAAATATTTAACAAAAGGTGGATTTTCTGAAATTTATACTGCAGGTTGGATTAATGGAGAATATGATGAATGGGATTCTGAAAAAAAAGCAATTAAAAGAGTTAAAATACCTGGAATACAAAAATTAGTGACAAAAGTAGTACTTAAAACGTTAGAAAATGTTGAAAGTGCAAATCAAAGTTGGTTTGAAGAGGTTTGTATTATTGTATTCTATATTTTATAAAATTGTTGTAATTTTTTGTATTAGCACTAGTATTTTTACAAATTATTGTCTTTTAGGCTAAATCACATTTAACTATAAGTAATAAATGGCCGGATGTTGTTCGATGTTATGGTTTAACGCAAAATCCATCAAATGGAAATTATATGCTTGTAATGATGAAAATGGATATGGATTTAAGAAATTATTTACAACAAAATCATAATAAACTTACATGGAAAGATAGAATGAAAATTATTGACGAAATAACTCTTGCACTTTATTATATTCATTTTGAGAATGCTATGCATAGAGATTTACATTCTGGAAATATATTATATTCACAATATAATGATTCTTGGTGTATTAGTGATCTTGGATTTTGTGGACCTGCTGATAAATCTTCAACAAGTATATA
>QZLH01000046.1:221913-252515 GCA_003833135.1 Oehlia diaphana
AAAATTCACAACTTTGAAAATTTACCTGAACCGAGAAATGCAACAGAAGGTATAAGTGTATAATATTTTATTAATGAATATATTTATTTAAAATACATTATTAATGTTATCTTTTTATTATAAAAGAAGAACAAGAAGGTATAACCGTATAAATAATAATTTCCACTATTTTTTGATTACTATATATAATAATTTAGTTTTAAATACTTTATTTTACTGCTAATTAGTATTTCATAGTAAATCGTATGATTTTAACATTCCTAAAAATAGTAAGTATTTAATAACAATATAGCGTTGAATTATCATATAATGATGTTTAATAATTAATTTTTTTTAGTTGGCGACTTTAATAAATCAGATGAGCAGAATAGTAGCAAATCATCAAAAATAATTACTATTTTTAGAGGTAATATATTTTAATTATTGTCAAATCAAGATTGATTTATATATTAAATCTATATCTTAATTTTTAGATAGTAATAAAAAATCATCTAAATTATTTAAAAAGTTGCAAATAAAGTCAAATAGTAAGTTAACAAATAAAGTTAATATATGAATTTAATTTATTAAACGCGACTTTTATTTAAAATTTAGATGACGAAAAAGAAAAAACTCAAAAATATGTCGATGGTAGGTGAAAATTTTACGTAATAACGAATCGATTTTAATATTGTTTTAATTCTATCTACTCATCTATTACAGATGATGACGAAGTATATAATAATCCTAACTTTCATTCAAAAGAACAAGATGAACTGGAAATTCCTGTTGGTAAGCTCTTAAAATAAAGTAGAAAAAATAAATTTCTAAAGCAAATAACTAATCTATACTTTGTCTTTAGATGGATTTTAAATTAAATCAAATTAACAATATTTTCTTTTTTATATTTTAAATTATTATCACTTATTTATTTATCATGGATTATTTAACATTAAGACTAGAGTAGTAAATGTTTTACAAAATTCTTAGTTTGTAATTTAAATAATTTTAATAAATTTATTCAAATTATTAAATGTATCGATTTAGGCGAAAATTAAGTATCTTAAAGTAAATTTATGTCGTAAACATTATAGAACCATGAACAGATTATTTCATTCGTTATGAATTTATTAAAACAAATTAAAAGAATAATCTTGTTTTTATCAACCACATGAAAATATAACGAGTATTGTGCACACGTTCTACTATATTAAAAAATTTGTTTTTAATTTTATATAATAACCTTTTGTTAATTCCACAAATTTATTATATATTTGCATGACCAATATATAATAAAATATACAACTCTCATAATAATCATAGAAAATTTTTATTGTAAATTACTTCATTGATGCATCAAAATTCTTTTTCTATAGCATAAAAGTAGGAATTTCAATTTGTTCAAACAGCAAACAGAAGCTGTGAACTTCAACGTACTAGTTTTAACTATTTTTAAAAAATTACATGATTAGTCACGTAATTAATATGAAACAATCATTTATTAGAATTTATTCCGATGAAATGATTAAATAAATTTTGTTACATTAAATTCGTAGTCCTAATTTTAACGGTATCAATAAATATTTTGAAGGAAACTAGAAATTAATGGAATTTTTTTTTTTTTTTTTTATATATAAAGGTAACGTACTGTATATACATATATTTTTTTAGAAAAAAGTTACATTAAACTTTTTAATCTATTTAGTTGTTTTAGGTCTTTTTAATAGTCGTTTTTTTTAGAATCCTGTTCTTCATATTTTCCATCAATCCAAACTACTGTATAAATTCAGAAAAGTAATGTGCTATAATAAACGATTTAAATTGAAATTTAGTTTATTTATATAATAATAGTATATACTGTACATCCAGAGAAACACGGAGAAATCATATCGGTTAAAGTTTGATAACTAAAAAACAGTAAAGCACAATGCCGAACAAATACACATGAACATACCATAACCAAATAAATAACACCTTTCTTAATACGTCATATGTCAAAATAGGTTATTGGTTAATTTTAATAAAATTACGTAAGTGTAAATATAAGAAATGTACTTTCATATTATTGAATCATTCAATTATTTGCTATTTCAGTATTTAAAACTCCATTATAATAGAAATATAGAATGAATTAAACTATTCTAATCATAGTTATTACTAATTCTAAAAATAATGCGAATATTTCACTATAATGCTATTGCAAGTATAATTCTGATTTTAATCTAAGAATAAAAAATAAAATTTAAAAAGTTATCTTTAAATTTTAATAATAGAATTAGTAAAAATATGTTTGAATAATTTACCCTAAAAAATTTCTAATTCGTCCTGTTCTTCCGAGTGAAGATTCGGATTATTATATATATCATCATCATCATCTAAGATAAAACCACAATATCATTTATATTAAAATTTTAATTTTTTTTTTTTAAAAAAAAAAAAATGATAAAAGAATTTTTTTTCACCATCATTCATACTAGTATTTGTAACGTAATTTTCTCTTATATAATTGAATTCTCCTTTATTGTCAATTTGTATTTCTAAAATTTTTTAAAAAAATTTGAATTTTTTATTAAAGGGTCCGAATAAAACATTAAATTTAGAAATATTATTACCTTTATCTTTACTTAATTTTATTTTCCTAAATTTTCATCTATTGTTTTAAAAGCAATAAAAAATAATTTTAAGTTTCTAATCATCAACGCATACCTAATTTCTATTATAGTTAAAAATAATTTATTACTTTCTAAATCGTTCGAATAAATTCTTTCAGATTTATCCTTGCACATTTTTACCTAAATTAAATTACTATTAGATCATGTAATTAATAATTATACATTAAACATAATATTCTTACCAATTATCACGTTAGAATCATTATTCTCGAGTTTATATCCAGATATATATCTTAAAAGAAGTTTTAAGTTATATATTTTAATAATTTTATTAATTTCTCAAAAAAAAAAAAAAAAAAAAAAAAAAAAAAAAAAAAAAAAAAAAAATTAAAGAAATACTTACTTGCTATCTGGAATAATCAAATCTTGTTGAATACTATGGTAAGCTTTTAAAAAGATAGTTAGTATTTAATTATCTTATTACTAAATAAATCGGTTAAATTACCTGTTAGTTCAAAGACAAAAGATTTTAATATTATTAATTATAAAAGAATTAATAATGAAATATAATATGAAATAATTTACCTTCAGTAAAATTCCTTGTTTCTGGCATTTCTCCAAAAATATGTATTTTACAAAACTACTGATTAAAGAATTCGCTGATTTGAGACTAATATTCATATCATTTATATTTACACAATTAAACTGCTCGTCATTATCATTTTGATAATACAATTTGTTGATTTCAAAAATTTCAATATCAAGATGGAAAATAGTAGGTCTTTTCGTTGAATCAACATCCCAACATTGTTTCATTAATTTTTTAAATTTAAAAGGAGTTCCTGGTATTATTATTGGTCTCATTCCATTTATTATTTTTAATGCAAGATCGAAATCATTATCAGAATTAATAAAAGGTGGTTGTCCGGATGATATTTCCCACATAAGCATACCGATAATATAAATATCAGATGCAGTGGTAGTTTCTTTTCCAGCAATAATTTCTGGTGCTATATATGGAAAATTTCCATATGTACCATTTAATGGTACATCAGCCAGTCCACAAAACTATATAAAATATTTGACGATCTTCATCAAATAATATATTTCCAGAATGCAGATCCCTGAATATTGGAAAGTGCAAAAATTATATCATCAGCAATTTGAATTTTTCTTTTCCATGTAAGATTATTACTATTTTGTCGCAAATATTCTCTTAAACTCATTTTCATTTTATTCATTACAAGTATATAATTTCCATTTGATGGATCTTTTGTTAAACTACTACTGATCCATATTTATTGTTGATAGCAAAATGTGATCTAGTCTGAATTTTTAATATGAGATGTGTTAATTTTTTTTTCAATAAAATTGTAAACCTTTTTATTTAAATTAGTGTTAATTTTTTTTTTCAATAAAATTGTAAACCTTTTTATTTAAATTAAACATTACCTCGTCAAACCAATTTCTATTTGCATATTCTATATTTTCTAGCTTCTTTAATACTACTTCATGTGCACAAACCCTTTTTAATTGTTTTCCTTTTGAATCCCATTCCTCATATCTACCATCAATCCAATCTGCTGTATAAATCTCAGAACATCCACCTTTAGTCAAATATTTAATATTTTGTAAATTATTATATGGTATCCATTCTATTATCTTATCAGGTGAAATTGTTTCCATTTGACATTTTTGAATTATGTTATCAATCTTTTCATTTTCAGATGTCCATTTTGAAAATTGAGCTTCTAAATAATTTCGGAAACAATGTTCACAGTATAATTCAGCTAAACATTCTTTTTGACAATTTTCACAATTTCTTTTTGTTCCTACATTATCAAGAATTTTAAATCTATCAAAGTCCTTACTTATTATATTTATCGCTCCTAACTTTTCGTTATTTGTAAGTGATTCGTCTGTTAGAATGATCTGTTTAACAGATTCATATTGTCCTGCTTCATTTTTATCATAATCTATTAATAAATATGCTATGTTAATTGCGTCACTAACCAATTTATTTCTATTAGAAGACATGTTATATCTTTGGGGTGAGATGAACGTGAAAAAAAAGTTATAAAGAATTTGCGCCGTATTTCCAATTTTAGTAAGGTGAGTAGACTTAATGGTCCCCGATCTGTGCTGCTTTTTTATTCATGTAATAATTGTAATATGTACATAATCTAAAATAAGTCCACCCAATTCATTTTTGTTGCAGTCATACGCACAAGAGCATAATTGATCGGTATAATTCTGGCCAAATTATAAATTTGACCAGAATTATGATTCCATTTAGGAAATTAAATGTTACATAAATTCGAAAAAGGAATTTTTTCATTTTTGGGAAAAAAAAATTTGTGGAACGTCTATCACCAAAAAATTCTGGCCAAAATTATAATTTGTCCAGAATTACTGCCGATCAATAATAATCTTTGCGTATGAACTGCGTTTGACTGCGTATGAATCTTCGGAGAAAAAATGAATTGAGTGGTCCGTTATTTTTGCAATTAGCTGTAATATACAGTAATTTACATAGCACTAATGAACTATTTATACTATTTATTTATACAAATAACCTGAAATTTTTTTTATCGAACCAATCCGATTTCTAAAGTTTAACACTTTTAATTACTCAAAATTAATGATTGTGATTGGGTTTTCTGATAATTGATATATATAATATTAAAGAGAACCAATTATAATTTGAAAGTTGTATTTTAAATTAGTCTTATTATTATATTATAAGAATTTGTCATTTACTCATTTGGAGCGATGAGATTATTATGCAAATTTTACATGATGCCAAATTGGCAAATATTCAAATGTTGGTATCAAATGTAAAAAAAAAAAAAAAATAATAAAAATGAATTTATGTTGCGTTATTGGTTTCATTATCCAATCCTTGAAGTAATAATAATGAATGATACAAAAAAAAAGTTTAAAATTGTCTTTATTTTATAATCATGAAAAATATGAACAATAAAAGTGATATAAAATGAAGTACATCATCTTTATAATAAGCATTAATTTTAATATATTGTGTGTATATTTAAAAATATAAAAAAAAAAAAAAGAGATGAGTTCAATCCATTATCACTACATTGTGTTCGAAGGAAGGATCACAACCCGGCGTATTCCACATTTCTTTGCACTTCACGCAATATTGTGTACATCCTTGGGAATTTAATTTGATCGCAGCTTCTTGACACATTATGCACTTTTCACGTGCTTGGCATCCAGGTTTCTTCTCATCTTGTTTACAACATCCGTATCCGATTTTACAACCAGTCTCTCCCCATTCTTTTTTGCAATTATCACATTTTTCAATACAACCTTTTTCTCCAACTAATTTTTTACACCTCTTACAAGAGATATTTTTTGTCTCATAATAATATATAGTTCCTCCGACGCAAATAGTAAGAACAGTTACTGACGTACCTGCGGCTGCAAGAAGATATAAACCTAATGGCGGGGCTATACCACCTTTAGGACCACTCATAGAACCACCAAAAGAACCAGTATTTCTAGTAAGAAGGGCTATTGACGGCAATAATGATGTTGGCACTACTACCTGTGATACTTTTGACGCCGCTTGAGATACGTGCGAAATTACTCGTGACATACGAGACGGTTGTGATTCTGGTGTTGTTTGTACTTGGTTAACAGTCAAATCTGGTTTGCATACTTCAACAATTTCTTTCCCTATTTCACTTGAAACTTGAGACGCAGGAAGCTTTGTAGGATTGCTACCGAGCATCTTTTCAAAAAATCTTTTGATTGAAATTTCATCAGGTTCATGATCAAGGAACTTACTACCCGAATGAAAATGAATTATTTGTTGAGGATGAAAATATTCGATTTCTATAGAATGGTTAAAAATTAATGTAGTATGACATTTTGTGATGAAAAGCCTAGGATCACCGATCACATTACATTTTTGACATTTTCCTTGTCTAAAGTGGACAGATATTGGACTAAAATTTGGAATCAAATGTTGAATTTTTGATTTTATTTCGTTCTCACGATAACAATTAAATTCGAAACGAGTTTCAGAATCCATTTTAGCCCATCGTGCACTGGTGTTACCTTTGATATCATAGATCCAACACGGAAAATGTTTAACGAAGAAAGAATCATCATCAATTTGCATATTAGAAAAGGTCTGACAAGCATTCTTTGCAGCAGATTTTGGACCATCAATTAACTCATGCGATGGGAAAGTTCCCTTTGTTATAATCAAGACATTTTTCCATAAATCTAATGGTTTATATCCATCAGTATATTCGACAAAACGTTGGATAAAGTTAGCCTCGCGTCGTAGGGGCTCCATTTCCCTTCCACTCTCAGGGCAAAACCATAATATTGTATCGATATTAAAGATATTATTTTTTCCATGTTTCTGAAATAAACGCATCATATCATGAAATATTTCTTCATTTGTCGTACCAAATGAATCACCAAATCCACAAGTATCAATATATAAAAATTCATCCGTTTCATATATTTTTGCTTCTCTAGTTCCAGATTTAGTACCATCTGAACTCTCAACGTCTATTTCACAAAGCAAGCGGGCCATTGTTGTCTTGCCAAGGCCTGTGGAACCAATGGCAAGAATAGTTTTCTTCATTTTTTTTTTTTTTTTTAAGAATATTTCTTAAAAAATATTTTAAAATTTAAACCTTAAAAGAAATATTCGTTTTGTATGTTCCTGATGAATAATTAATAAAGTTGGAAAATTATTTATAACTCACTATCTTAAATATTCGAATATATGATAATAATTTATGAAAAGAAATGAAAAGAAACGGTCAAAAAAATTTTCATTGTCGATACTTGTACAATAAGCCTATTTTAAATATTTTATGCACCGAAGATAGTCGTACAGCATTTGATGATACCGCAATAATTGGCACCGACAAAAATTTAGCGATCACATGACATACCTGGGACTTGGTTTTTTCTAAGTATCGGTTCGACTGGGGTAGTTTACCAATTCTTTTGTGAGGAAAATATATTCTTAATTTTTTTTTTTTTTAAGAGAATTTGTAAGAAATATAAAATTTTGTTAAACTCATTTAACTCATTTATTAAAATATTATTATTTGGTTATTTTGATAATATACATGCTGGTAGTGAATCTCCAACGAACTTATACTGTATGAATACTCGCATTCAACTATAAACAAAATAATGGGACAAAATATGAATGATTATTAGATCCTATTTATTTTTTCTCTTTGTTATTATACTTACATGTTTCTTTATCCTGTAAAAGTTGACTCAAGGAACATTTGTATGTTTTCTCAAATAGTGCGAAAGGTAAGATGATTTTTACCAATTCGAATTTTAAATAAATATTAATTTACTCGATAGATAACTGAAGAAATAATTAAAATTGTATATTATATTATTTAGATTATTACGCTTTTTATTATTATTATACTTCATCATAGCCCTATCCACAAGTAAGAAGTTGCAACAAAAGCAGATTTACCACATGTTATATATCACATTATTCTGCTCCAACCAAAGTACTCAAATAAACATAAAAGTGAAAGTGACATTATTTTAAGATAAAAATATACAGTATAAACGTTATTAGTTCAGTACGTACGTATGTTTTTTTTTTGTTCGTACGTACATTTACAGCTAATCAATTTTTTTATACTAATACGTACGAAAGTTTTAAAATTTTCATACTAATTTGAGTTTTCGTACAATCGTACGACTTTGCATTTTTGCATTTTTGTGCAACTTCGAATATAGTTTTTAACAAAATATCTTACTAATTATAAAATTAAAAAAAAACTTTGAAGATAAGCTAATAAATTTTTATTCCTTTAATATTCAGCTCCATAATAATAAAACTGACCATTAAAATAATAACTAAATTTTATTGGTTTATTTATAATTAATTTTTTCAATTCTTTATCATATTTTATTTTATATATAAATTAGAAAACCATATTTAGCATTTACAAAAGTGAGCGCATTATTAGCAAATTAAATTACAAAAAAATTTGTACAAGAAATACTTTAAAAAAGTCATAATAAAAAATTATTTTTTAATATAAAAACCTGTTCAAATTCATGATTTACTAGCTCAAATGGAAAGAAGTAAAAAATTAAAAGAGATATTTACGATGACAGAACGTTAAAATCATTATATAACAAATTTATAAATTAATCAGATTGATCATTACACAATTATTATATTACTCAAATATTATATTCATCCCAAAAATTTGATCACATGATGTTACAATGTAAAATATTAGTACGAAAAAATCAAAATTTATTTTTAAAGGTCCGTCTGAGTACGGAAAAATTTTAAAATTTTTTTTTTTTTTTTTTTTTTTGAACGTCCGTACTAATTTATATTACCGTACAGTACTAATTTACTATATACTCTTAGTTCTATAAGAACAATAAACGAAATAAAAAAGTATGAATCGTCTTTTTTAATTAGATTCTGTATATACCCATTTTGTTAAATTAAATGTATAACTCTAATTATTTTGTGTATTAAGAAATTAATATATTAAGATCATTAATACAACCTTATAACAAAGTGATGAAGCTATTTTTATATTTTATTTAAAATATTTGCCGTTTGGTACGAAAAAATAAACCTTGATACTGTATATACTGTACTGTATATATAGATGAGATTTTAAATCTAAAACATTAAAAAATTTACTAGTTAATGCAAATAAATGATTCTTAACGTTGTTCATATGTTCATATTGAAATAGTCGAGTAAGAGATTTGGACATCTAAAAAAAAATATGAACCATATTTTATTATATTATGATTATTGATTTAATTTTCGATCAATAAAATTAACCGAACTAAATGTTATACCACCACACATAGTTTTGATTTAACTATTTGCCTGACTACCCCAGCAGTCGAGAAATTCTAACAACACATAGAGTAGCCAATGTTATCTGTCTAAAATCATCACATGTTATTGTGGGTTTTCAATATTACATACGGTATGAGAAAATTAGTTACTAATAAATTTAATATCCTCATTCAACTGATTGCTTTAATAATTAAAAGCCTTATTATTTCTAGTAAAAAAATGTTGTTAACGTAGGTACGTAGAAAATAAAATTTTCCCAATCTTTTAACGTGTAAAAAAAATCAAGTGATCTATGAAAAAATGTAAATTTATTAAAACTTAATGCAAACTATATTCTTATGATAAAAATTAGTTTGTACCCCCTTTTCAAACAAAAAAAAAATTATTAAATAATTTCATGCATAAATGATACACATCCGAATTATTTCTTTTGTTGAACTAACCTGATTCCTAGGATCTGTCATCTGTTATGGAAAGCCGTTCTTGACAAAAGGTTGATATTTGGATAATGACTAGAGCATCATGTCAAATATATGTAGAATAATGTTTGTACATACATCATTCAACATGATGCTCAAGCATTAACCGACATATTTCATGATGTTTGGACATCAACCTTTTGTCAAGGACGGCTTTCCATAATCTGTGCGCTAATTATTCGAGTCACGTGATGACATTCATAACCACACTCTACCGCTCAATTATTCACAATTTTCTAATTTATGAAATAAAATAATAAAATTTGAATATAAAGTGAATATAAAACCAGTGCTCATATTATTGTATAATTTAACAAAAATAACAAAATAATCAATTATTTTAAAAGAATTAAAAATTTCAAAAAATTCGGTAAGGATTCTTGGACGATATTTCATTACTTTATATACAATAAATTATGAATTTTTAAAATCAAAAAGCAAAAAAAAAAAAAAAAAAAAAAATCCGATCCTGAATTTTTTTTTTTTTTTTTCTTTTTTGAAGAAAAAAAAAATCTATAATTCCGATCATTATTATTTTAATTTAGTACTAAAAATTGCTAACCGGGATCAATAAACTTAAGCATTATAGGCAAATGGTATTCTGGAAAAATATTTAAATCTGTTAAATCTGGGATCAAATTTATTCCTGTATCACAGCCAAAAGATTATATTAGTAAATTCCTTCTGTTAAAGATTAATTAATCGTGATTGTGATTGGGATTTTTTGTTAATTGATATAATAATACTGAAGAGAATAAAAATATAATTTGAAAGTTGCATTTTAAATTCGTCTTATTTTGATACGAATTTGAAATATTCAAATGTAGGCATTATTAAAATGTAAACGAAAAACAAAAAATTAAATTTACATCGCATTATTGGGTTTATCTTCTGATCTTTACGGTAATTATTGTGGCCAATAATAATAAATGAAGTTATCTTTATTTAATATAAAATATAAAAAATATGTATATAATAGAATAAGTACATCAGTTATCTAATAAACTTTTAAAATAAAAGACAAAGGAAAAACGATGAAATTCAATTCATTATCACTACATTATGATTGAAAGAGGAATCACAGCCCGGAGTCTTCTTCCACTTTTCTTTGCACTTCGCGCAGAATGGTGTACATCCTTGGGAATTTAATTTGGTTGCAGCTTCTGGGCACATTGTGCATTTTTCACGTGCTTGACATCCAGGCGCTTCCTCTTTTCGTTTACAGCAATCATATTGAGTTTCACAACCAGATTCCTCCCATTTTTTTTTTACAATTATCACATTTTTTAATACATCCTTTTTCTACGCCGATCAATTTTTTACACAATTTACATGGAATATTTTTTGTTTCATAATAAAACACAACTCCTCCAACACAAACAGCAAGAACTGAAGTACCTGCAGCTGAAAGAATTGCAGCTGAAGTTATAGTGCCTGCTGCTGCTCTGGAAAGAGCCAATGGCGACACCATTGGTACTACTAATTGTATTGCCTTATACGCTACCGTCGCTACCTTCAAACTTAATCGTGACATACGTGACAGTTGTGACTCTGTTGTTGCTTCTATTTGGTTACTAAATTCGTACGATTCAATAATTTCTTTCGCTGTTTCACTTGAAACCTGAGAAGCAGGAAGCTTTGTAGGATTGCTACCGAGCAACTTTTCAAAAAAATTTTTGATTGAATTTTCATCAGGTTCATGATCAAGAAACTTACTACCCGAATGAAAATGAACTATTTGTTCTGGATGAAAATATTCGATTTCTATAGAATGGTTAAAAATTAATGTAGTATGACATTTTTCGGTGAAAAGCCTCGGATCACCGGTCGCATTACATTTTTGACATTCTCCTTGTCTAAAGTGGATTGATATTGGACTAAAATTCGAAATCAAATGTTGAATTCTTGATTTTATTTCATCCTGACGATAATAATTATCCGGAAGTGGACCGTCTTTGGTAGAACGTTTGATATCACAGATCCAACATGGAAAGTGTTTAACGATGAATGATTTTTCATTAATTTGCATACTAGAAAAAGCCTGACAAGCATTCTTCGCAGCAGATGTTGGACCATCAATTAACTCATGCGATGGGAAAGTTCCCTTTGTTATAATCAAGACACTATTCCATAAATCTTTTGGCTTACATTCGTCTGTATATTCAATAAGTCGTTGAATGAATCTAGCCTCACGTCGTAAGTGGGCCAACTCTCTTACACTCTCACAACAAAACCATAATATTGCATCGATTTTAAAAATATTATTTTCTCCATATCTCTGAAATAAACGCATTATATCATGAAATACTTCTTCATCTGTCGTGTCCGATGAGTCGTCAAATCCACGAGTATCAATAAATAAAAATTCATTCGTTTCATACATTATTGCTTTCATAGTTGCAGATTTAGTACCACTTGAACACTCAACGTCTACTTCACAGAGCAAGCGGGCCATTGTTGTCTTGCCAAGGCCTGTAGAGCCAATTGCGAGAATAGTTTTCTTCATTTTTTCAAGAATAACTAAACCCTGAAATAATTACTAATGTTATCATTAATTATCTAAACCCTGAAATAATTAATAATGTTTATCATTATTTATCTTAACTATTTTAAGCATTAAATGGACTCCGATTAAAGTTGTACAAACGATCAATACCTTAGCCGTGTAATTAGATGATAGGTTGATAGACGAATCTACTACGCCACACACGTGCGAGTCAGAACAACAAAGACATCGACTATCCTTATTCAGAACATGAACATTGAAGATCCTCTGACCAAAAATTGTGCTAAAGATTCCTACATACATAACTTTTTTGTTTTATTACCAAACTATAAAATTTTATTAAAAAATTGAACTCTACAACGGGAAAAACATATACTCTATGGCGTCAAACACTCGCTCTAAAGTCTCTAAAAAAATTTTACAAAAGGAACAATATGAAAGTCATCCTACACTTTCTGACAAAGATATCAACGCGGAAACTTATGGCGTTGATGAAGATGGTGCCCCAGATCGCATTAATACAAAAAGAACAAAACTGGACACTACTTCACAACAAGTTACTTCTCCTACTCAAAATATTAACGACATGGATGTTGATAAAAATTCTGAAAACGAACATCCACTTTCCTCGGAAACTTACACGTCATCACGTGATACTACCAATGAAGATCCTCTAGAACCAATAAACAACGATAATGATAAAATGATCATTGATCAACAAAATAATGAAACTAATGGAGATAATAATACCGGATCGTCACAAACACAAACTTCACAAATAGATAAACTCAACACAGCCACACAACCACCAACTATTTTTAAGGAAACTGATTCACGATTTGATAGTGAATTTAAATTTTTTTTCACGAGGGGAAAGAAAAATCCATTAATGAAATCTTAAACTCAATTAAGAACGCGTTCTTAATGACACATGATGCAATCGAATTTAAATTCCACAAGTTTGCTGCGCTTGAATGTTTCACAGTATTAGTTGCTACGGAAAATTCATTCAACAAAATCAAAGACCAACCGATTACACTACTAGGAAATATTATACCAAAAATATTCACAACACAAACTATCAATAAACTAATTGATGATAAACTTAATGATTTACAAGATCGCTCAGTCCGCCTAGCGAACGTACCTATCAACTATGACATCAACTTATTAATTAAACATATAGCTAACTTTACCAAGTCAGCTATCGCAAGTTTCAAAGAAATTTTCCCAAAGAAACCTAATTACGGTAACCCAAAACACTATAGAAATAGAAATGACACATCTAATCCCACATATAAAAAGGTGATTATTACCTTTGAAAAAAAGAATGCTGCGGAATACCTCCTCAATCAACATAAATGGGGCATTTTAATAGAAACTTTCGCAATCAGAATATTACCATTCAATGAAGAATCTGAAGAATACCAAATCAGAAGCAAGCCTTCTTACGTAGTAACAGGTATACCACTAAACGCCCACGCTATAGACATGATGCCACTTCTGGATCATCTCGAAGGAAGATCAATTGAAATCCTTCCAACAAAATCAACATCATTACATAAAATAGCATATATATATGGTAAAAATTCTGATACTAACGACCATGAAAAATTTCCCAAGTTTGACACAAACTTTAAAGGATTCAAATTATATATCTTCCCATTCGAAGATTTCAATTATAACAAGACGTGTGGCTATTGTGGAAATAATACTCACAACATATACGATTGTAAAGAAACCGATTACATCATTTTACCCCATAATCGCCAGAAAAGATTTAGAAAAAAAATTCTTCAAAGAAATAATAATTATAAACTTGACGATACAATGAAATCTTCATATCAAAGAGTTAAAATTATTACATCATCATCTCGTAATGAATATAATCGACGAGATACACTTAATAACCCAAATACCGACCGATTTCGATCCAACCCTCGAAATAATAAAGAACAATATTATAACCGTTCTCAACAACCACCCCGTAACTATAACAGATTACATAATCAATATCGACACCCTCAAGATTTGAATAACAGGGACGAACCACAAAAACACTATTCATCACCAAAACCATCTGATAATGACGTAATTCATAACAATACTGCGTCTAATTCTAAAGGAAAGCAAATTGCTTATTCTACAAGTGAAATTGAAGATTTACATAAAAAAATTGCTCAACAAGACTTAATTATTAAAGATTTATGTGGACAAATCAAAGGATTCAACATCGTACAAAAACAACATGCAGAAAATATCAAACTTTTACAAACCCAAGAAATCAAACACTGCAAAGACCTTGAAAATATTAGACAAGAAATTATTAAAGTTAATACGACAATTAACGAACAACAACCTCATCTCATTCAAATTCCTGAGATTCATGAAATGCTATTGGATATCAGAAATCGTGGCCTGATGGTACGCCCTTCTATAGAAAATAATATGTACGAACAAGAAAATTACGATGATTACGTAAATGAATCACATTATCATGAGGAATACGCTGCATCTAATAGTGGGTACGAGACGTCTGACTCTTCAGCTACGGTAGAAAATACAAGTATTTTCCCTGATCCAAATTATACCCCATCACGACCAACAAGAGGTTTCCCCACAATTTCGTCAATTTCAAGCTCGGTTGGTAACATCTTTGGCATGAGCCAAAACGAGGCACAATAATTGTTCCTCCCATAATCCAAGTAATATCTCTCATAACTATCAGAGTGGATTAATGATGGACAACAATTCAAATATTTCTGATCGGCCTCTAAACCCGATCAATAATCTTTTTTCTTCTTCTCCTTCATATACTATTAATAACACACAAATATCTAAAAAAACACAAAAAAATCATAAAAATCACAAAAACGCTAATAAAAATAAAACATATATTACTGGCTTTTCTGAGGGTTTTGGTGCTTATGATTCTTTTAACTTGGAATCTTCAACTAATTTCGCAACAATAAATTTACAAGGTGGATTTGAAACAAACAAAAAACATGAATTAATTAATTATATGTTAGAAACAAACACCCACTTCTTATTTTTAACAGAAACACATATGAAAAATCCAAAAAATACAAAGGACGTACGCTTAAAAGCTACTAAATATTTGTACACTTTGAATAATTCGAATAGAAATTTTTATATTATACACAACCCTTCACCTTCACAATCAGCTAGTGGGGTATCATGTATTATTTCCTCACTTCTTTACCAACGAATACAAAAAATTGATCATATACCTGGTCGACTTCTACACATCACATTCTTTTTTAAAAGACACGAACAATTACACATATTGGGAATATATTTACCTCCTATTAGTTCTTCAAAAAATAATGTGGATACATTAAAATTTATCAACTCTTACGTTAAACACCAATTAGAATTAAAAAATACGTATAGGAAAATGATAGTGATGGGAGATTTTAATATTAACCCTCACAAACCTGGATCAGTTTTACCAGCATCTGAAGGTGAAATAGGAGATAATTATATGACGTTAGCATTCTATCACAAAAATTTATTAAAAACTTTGCACGTTCATAATTTTAAAGATATTGTAAAAATTTATAATAATACACCTACACATACTTTTAGTAATACTTCTAATCATACGTCCTATATAGATATAATTTTTATTTCACCTAATCTTATTGCACATACAATACATGCTTCGATTATTATTGCACCTATTAAGACTGACCATAGGTTAGTCACCATGGCGATTAATAACAAATTTTTTTGTTCCCCAAAAAATAATTATACAACTGATTATTATGACACGATTGAATTAAATAATAAGAAATCGTTAGCACATAATGAAAGATATAATTACAAAAAAATATCTAAAGAACAATGGGTGGATTTTAAAAATTTTGTTTGGAATAATTACCAATCACTTTCTTCAAAAATTTCCTATACAAAATGACCCTCAAAGACACGTTAATATTATTTTTGAAAATATCATTCAGAGTATCCATCGCGCAATTAATGCAATCAACTTTCCGGTCATCAAAATGAACACTCACCAATACGAATTTTCGTATAAGATTCGTATAATAGAAAATGATTTACATTATATTACAAGATTAATTACACAATTGATCAAATATTTTACACCTCAAACTCATAACAAATTTATTACGAATAACTTTTGGGAAGGTCCAAAAAAACTCAACAGACTAAAACGAATCTGCTCGAATTTAGATTTGAATGTTATAGATTTATCAATAGATGATATTACCTGGCCTAACTCGTTGTCATCATTAGAATATCAAAAGTGTTTAATCTCTCTACAAAAACTTAAAACTTATATCGGGAAACAATTACAACACGAGATCAGTCATTACCAAAAGAATAAAATAGAAAAATTTATTAATCGACGTGATGAAGACTTACGATCAAATCAAAAAAGAATGCTTACGTCATTATTAGATAGAGTTCCAGAAAAAATCAAATTAGATAGATTAATTTTTCAAGATGACAATAATATAGATACTTTTACAACAGATAAAACTGAAATTGAAAATAGAGCTATTACACATTATCGAGATATAGGCAAAGTGGAAAAAACTGAATTATCTTATGATCCGCTTAAACCTTTACGAGAACCATGGAATACTATTTACCAACCGATTTGTACAATAAGTTCAGACGCTACTCGTGAATTAGATAAGGTTATAACATTAGAAGAATTACAGTTGGCTATTAAAGATTTACCGACAAATAAAGCGGCAGGACCTAACAAATTACTTACGAAATTATTAGACAATTACCGATCGAAATTCTCAATGTTCTTGTCTCATTATTTAATTTCATTCTTATTAACAATGTTATACCAGCACAATTTAAATTAGCATTATTATATCCTATTCCTAAACCCACTTGGTGGAATTATGACATTAATCACACGTGTCCAATTATATTATTAGATTGTTTTAGAAAACTCTTAGTGAAATTAGTCAATTCTCGTTTAAATTTTTATCTTAGCACTAATAATATTCTACAACATAATAACCAAGCAGGTGTTAAAGGAGCTTCTTGTAATGAGATTATTTTACACATTCAAACAATAATTGAACATCAACAACGTACAAATAATCCTTTATTCCTTTTATTACAAGATCTGAGCAAAGCATATGACCGAATAGACTTGTCATTACTTTTGCTAGCGTTAAAAAGAATTAATTTACCGCATAATATTATTAAATTTATTGAGAATTTATTTATAGGACATAGTAACCATATAATTTTAGCTGACACCTTATCCGATCCTTATGAAGTGTCTCATGGAATTATCCAAGGAGAAATCATTTCACCACTCCTTTGGGTTATTTATTATGACCCAATGTTTGCGGCTATCAATCAATCACAACATTCAGGATATCATCTTAAAGTATCTTTACCAAGGAATATTCACCATCAAGATGATTTTTATACAGAGCATATTGAACTTAAATTAATTGGATATTTAGATGATACAACATGGTTTTCTAATAATATCCATGATCTTGAAAATAATCTAAGTATAGCAGATGATTTTTATTCGTTAGCGAATATTAAAATTAACAAAGAAAAGATAAAATTATTAACTAACGACAAAGAGATTTTAGCGCAGGTCGATAATACATTCCCTTTTCGATTCGGTAATGATTTGATTAATATAGAAATAATCCCTAAAAAAAAAGATGAATGAATATTAGGAGTTTATATTAACGTTGCAAATTCACCAAATTTTACTTTTAACAAAATCAAAAAATGTTACATTATATATGTTTTAATTTACGCAAGAAAAAAATCACGCATGATCACGTGATGTATATAATTAACAAAGTTCTTTTACCAAGAATAGAATATTTAATACAACATATTTTTATTAACCCAAACAAATGTAACGAGTTTAATAGAATAATTCGTTCAATTTATAAACATTCTCTTTTACTCCCTAAATCTTTTTTTAATTCTGTTATACATAATCCTATATACCCAAATATATTAAATATTTGGGATTCACAATTACGCTCTCAAACTTCTCTTCTGAATGCACAAATCAATAATCCTATTACGACACGTATAATAGAATTCCTTATATTATCCTCACAATTATATTTATGGACGAACGATATTAGTGAAACTACTAAATATTTTTACAAACCCCATAAATCTTTTAATAGATTAGAAAATCTTTTATGTATTTTTCATTTTTATAAAATATCATTCCACCCGTCAGTAAATTTCACGGTCACTGGAGGCCTTAACCCTATTAGTTATTTCATTGCAGATCCAAGTAAATATTTTGGATTTATATCTTCACTAAAAAACAAAAATATTTTTTTTCTAGATCAAATCATTAGTAATGATGGCGCCTTCTTAAAAACTTGGAAAGAAATTAAGAAAACATTAACAGTGAAAAAAGGCCGTAGACCCAAGTGGTATGACAAAATAATTTTGAACCCTGCAACAAACCGTCTGTTATTTACCACTCAAGTGGACAACTCTGATCATAATTTACATTTTCCTCGACCAAAAATTATCAAACAAGCCAATATGATGTTACTGTGTAAAAATCAATAGGCAGTTTTCTGGTCACCAAGGATCTCGAACATAGTCTATGGTAAAATACTTAGAAAGTCTAATTTCCCGAACGATACACCTAAAGTATATATGGAACACTATATACCTGTAACAGATCCATCGATGATTAACCCAAATATTACTCCTCATTCACAAGTGAATTTACTTACATTATGTCCAGGATGTATACTTCATGATTCGGTTTATATTGGGGATACTCGTTCCAAATGTGTTATCAGCTTTCCATCTAATTTTACCATCACGATTCACGCTACATTAGACAGATCATGAAATCATACCCGTTCTCAATCCATATATAGGATCAATAAATCACATAGTGAGATTAGAGCTGACGCTTTTAAAGATTTTAAAATGAGATCAGACCCGCAGTTTAGACACTGACATTGCATTTCCCAATCAGGAGTGAACGACCAATATGATGTAGCAAATATTAATCATAGATTAGTCAATTCTTTGTTATTACCTAATGAAATTTTTAATCAATTTTATATAATTATACATCAATTGTCCTCTCTTACTAATTTAGAATTTTATACTGATGGCTCCTTAAAGCGAGACGATATTTCTTCAAAGATGGGATTCGGTTGGATTTTCTCACTAGATCAAAATATTACATTTTCTGGCGCAACTACTCATTGGGCTAGTTCGACGAGAGCAGAAATTATGGCGATAGTTACATGTTTAATTGTTTGTCCCCAAAATAGTTCAGTTAGAATTTTTACAGACAGTCAATGTTGCATTGATACTTTTTATTCTCTGAATAATTACAAGATGACACCACGACGATTCCAAAAAGTGAATAATGTAATTTTATGGCAAGCGATAAGACATATTATCACAACCCTTCATTTAAAAGTTTCGTTAGTTAAAGTGAAAGCGCACTCCAACAATTTTTTTAATGATAAAGCTAACCAATACGCTAAAATGGGCCTTGACCACGATATTATGATCTCTATATCACCTAATGGATTAAGTACGCAAAAAGGATTTCTCAAATTTAATGATAAAATAATTATCGATCGCAATATAAGGAAAACTTTAAAAAAGCTAAATAATTTTAGGAGTATGGAAAGATTGATTTCACACCGATCGTTAAAAATCATCAAAGAATTTACATTGACATATTTAATTAATTGGGAATTTACACAGGCGTGGATTAATTATAATCCCTTTCACAAAGCGACCAGTCAATCATATAGTAAACACGTAGGATGGCGCATCAAATGCTCAAATTATTCACTTCCAACTTTAGATAGTTTAAATAGAAATTACCCAGACGTATTGAATGGTTATACTACATGTCTTTTCTGTTCTGCTGCAGTAGAATCTAACGAACATTTTTGGACTTGTCACAAATCAATAGAGATCTTAAAGGATATTTTCAAAAAATATGAACTTACCTTTCGTTTGCTTATTATAAACAATATTAACAGAGAAAAGGTTGACCCAAGTGACATTGATTTTAATATTATGATTTTCAGAAGTTTTGACAGTACAATTAATTCTATTCATGATGCCCCGGAGGTACATTGCTTATTAATTAATTTAGTTCCTAACTCGCTACTTCAACCATTTAAGGAAGGTAAAATTCCTAAAAAATTGATGAAAAAATTGATCTTATCATTTTTGTTCGACCTTCACTGAGATATATATGAAGAATTATGGAAAGTGCGTAATCTCAAATGGAAACAGTATAAAAAAAACCATAATATTACGAAAAAATCTTTCTTGAGTTCTAACTCATCTTCACGCTGATATAAACGCCAACGCCAAGTCGATGATTTATCTTCTCATCATCAAGAACGTCACTCTAATAATTTTAATTTGGGATATAATAACCCTTTTATGATCTCTGTTCGAAATTTAGACAATAGTATTTTTTGGATATATTTAACTAGTTCTAATTTTAGACATAATTTACCATGGCTTCATTCTTTATCTTTAAATTTTATAAATTCTTATAATTTGGATCATCATAGATTTTATTACAATATATAACCTCTTCGTTTGATATCTTACCCCTTAAAGTAGATGTATTTGGTAGCTTTATTTTGATACGCTTTTATATATTTTAATTCAATTTATTAGCGTAGTTCTACTTTATCGAATAGTTCGACCGAAGAGTGAGGTTTCACAGGGATGAGGAATGAAGAGCTAAACATAGATACTAGATTTTAGATATTTTCATTAATTTTCTATCTTCTTTTATTTGTATTAGTCTTGATTCTACTACTCTTTTAGTAATAAAATAAATAAAATAAAATAAATAAAACATGAACATTGAACAACAAACTAAACAAATAAACACCAATCAAATATTAAAATTAAAAGATTTTACAAAAATTTGTATTACAAATTGCTTAAAAATAATATATACATAAAATTTTCCATTTTTTACTCGTAAAATGTTTTAATTTATTTCGAGCATCTTGATCTACTTTTATTTCCAACATTTTTCAACAATTTCATAAAATTATTTCCATTATTTGCAACAATTCTTAAAATTATTTCCATAAAATTTACCCCTTAATTGTGAAACTCCAATTCATTCCATCAATACCATGATCTACTGTAATACCTAACATTCTAGATCTCCTGATTCAAAATAATTTACTCGTTCAACGTTACTCCTGATTATAGTCGATCCCATAGTTTAACGTCTCGCGGACTCTGATTGGTCCTCAATAATATCTTAGTTTAGAGTCATTTCGGACTCACGTGATAAAATAAACTAACTAAATTAAATAAAATAAAATTTATATACTAAGTTTAAATATAATACTGCGCCCAATAATTAATAAATTACTATGTATATTACGGCATTTCAATACCAAAGGAGTGACATTTGTGCGACAATAATCGGAGAACGGAGAATAAGTTGCATAAAATACTCAAAATGGGGTTATTTTCGCAATAAAATTTTACCGTCCAATTTTATTATTTTTCTGTCAATATTATTATTCTTCTGTCAATATTATTATTCACTATGTCCGATAATAAACAAATGCAAAATACCGAAAATACAAATAAATGGATTAATTGGATTGAAGAAGCAGTTGATAAAGAACATTTAAATCATTATGAATACAACCAATTTACTAACATTCAAGAAATTGGTTCTTGGAAAAATACAAAAAAGCAATTAGCATTAAAAACTTTTTTTAATCTTAATCATGTCACCATGAAAGAAATTGTTTGTGAGGTAATTTATTATATAATACATTTTTTTTACGATGTTTTTTAACCTATATTGTTTTGTTTTTAATATTTGAATTTATTTTAGTTAAAAATTCAACGTAAAGTTGATTTCCACGATAATATTATTCGTTGCCATGGAATAACAAAATTTGAATCAGGTTATAAAGAGACTTTAATAAGTATTACAGTATATCTAAATTTTATTCACAAAATTTCATTCCTATTTTTTTTAGAAAATCAAATTGGTAATAATAATTATATAATGGTAATGGAGTACGCTGACGGTGGTAGTCTTCGAAATTATTTAGATAAAAACTTTAGTATGCTCACATGGGACGATAAATTAGATATGGCGTACCAATTAGCTTACGCTGTATCATGTTTGCATAATGAAGGGATAATCCATCGTGACTTGGTAATTTATTTATTATTATTTAATCATTGTTCGTAACACTGTATTTGTATATATCAATTTAATATATGTTTTTTTAATAGCATTCCGGCAATATATTAGTTCATCAAAACATGATCAAATTGGCGAATTGGAGCATCATCCAATTTCCAATCTAAATTATTTGGGATGGTACTCTATGTTGATCCGAAAAGCTTTAACAAACGAAGAAATGATAATAACCAAGTATTTTCATTAAATGAAAAAAGTGATGTTTACAGTGTTGGCGTATTATTATGGGAAATATCCGGTGGCCAACCTCCTTTTTATGTTGAAGGTGAAGAATATGATGTTAGTTTAATTTTGGAAATTTCACAAGGTCTTAGAGAAACGGTTGTTCCTGACACGCCCGAGGAATATGTAAAAATTTATACTAGTAAGTAAATTCTTAAGTTTATTATAATTTAAATATTGTTTTAATTAATTATATTTGTGTTTAAGAATGTTGGGATGGTGAGCCAGATAATCGTCCTACTACGTATCAAGTAGTTAATTTGTTAAAAACAATGATTACAAAAACAGATACAATTATGGAAAATCCTTCATTTTTAAACGAGCGAGAATTTAGCGAGTTCCATTTAAATACCAATAATTCGGAATCACAAGGAGAATTATCACAACTTATTCAAAATTTTGATAAAATGGACACAAATGAAATTAATAATATGGTAGCATCAAATAAGCAAGAGAAACTTTTAACTGAAAAAGATTTTAACAGTGTAGTAGTTGATGAAATAAATGATTTAATTTATAAATTATGTAATAAAGGAATTGAATGGAATTTATTGGAAGAGCAAGTTATTGATTATTTTAATAATCATAATATTAATTTACAAGAAATTTATAATTGGTCATCATATAATCAAAATAGTGCAAATACTATTTTTTTACTTGGGTATTTTAATTACAGGGGAATTGAGACAAGTACGAATAATGAAAAAGCATTTAATTTATTTATTAAAGCATCAGAAAAAATCATATGCTTGCACAATATTTTGCCGGGAATTGTTATGAATTTAGTAATGGAACTACAAAAAATGAAAAATTAGCTTTAAATATTACGAAACAACAGCTAATAAAAATTTAGCAAGTGGACAGAATGATACAGGTTGTTGTTATGAAGAAGGATTAGGTGGTATTACAAAAAATTTAAAAAAGGCCTTTTATTGGTATGAAAAAGCTGCAAACAATGGAAATATTTTAGCCATGCATAATTTAGGTAAATGTTATATGAATGGAAATGGTGTTAGAAAAGAAGACAGTAAATCTTTTGAATTGTTTAGACAATCAGCTGAAGGAGGATATTCAGGTGGAATAATGATGTTGGGATATTGTTATCATAAAGGTATTGGAACTAAAATTGACAAGCAAAAAGCATTTGAATTATATCAAAAATCAGCAAATTTAGGAAGTGAAGTAGCACAATATAATGTTGGTACTATGTATAAACATGGGGATGGAATTATAAAAGATATAGATAAAGCGATTTATTGGTATGAAAAATCTGCCAAACAAGGATTTCAAAAAGCACAAAATAAATTAGAAATACTACAAAAAAAATCAACAATTTATAAAATAAATCTTTATTATATTTTAATTAAAAATTAAAAAATTGATTACATTTTATCATTTAAAAAATAATCGTTCTTATCGCAAGTATATTCAAGTTATGCAACTGAATATATATATTTTTCTTTTAAATTAAAATGCCGTTATAGGATTACAAAATTCATGAGGATTTGATTCATTATTCCAAAGATGATGGAAATAAAGCAGTGCTTTTATAACTAAAGCAAAAAAAAAAAAGATTTAAAATTTTTATATAAAGTAATACTTTTTATAAAATATAAAAAATATTACTATAAATCACGTATACGAAGAATTTTTTACGATATTTATTGTTTAAGCATTTGTCGGCGGTAAACTTAATTAAGGATCTATCTGCATACTCTCTTACTAACATACTTTTATCATAAAGAATAAACATAAGTGGGACTTTTTACAATTATGAAGATTTTATCAACGAACTATTTTAAACTACAGAAAAGATCAAACAAAATAGTAATAATAATATACCACTCAACATAATAAAATTTCAACTCAACGTGCGACAAAATAACAATAATAACACCCTTTACAAACAAATACACAAATACAAATAGAATTTCAACACAAATCAAGTGTAGACAACATCTACAATCCCTATAAAAAATTTTATCCGTTATTTCTGTAAAAACTTCATAAAAATAAGCCTCTCACGGATCTATTCACGAAAAATGTAAATAATTCGATAAATTCCATGATGAAAGGTTATTGATTCCGGAAATATGAGCCTTTTACGGAAAAAAGATGGAATATAAAAAACGGATCGACTTTTTTTACGGGGGCAAACAAAACATTGAGAATATGGATATTGTTGGAATATTTATTTTATTTATTTATTTTATGTGAAGTTAGCAAGGTACGTCACGATATTGTTGGAATAATTCCGGCCAACACTATATGACAAACTTTCTATAAATCACGGGATTACCCTCAATACTACCGCACGTGACCTCTCTCCTAGCTATGGTCAAAATAATCAAAGGAAATAGTTGTACTGTACCCAAACTCCTATCCAGCGTCTTGGGGTTGGACGAACTCGCATTAGCTTCGGATCTAGAGTCTATATAATAAAAATAAAAATAAAAATAAAAATAAAATAAAATAAAAAAAGTACTATACCCAAACTATTAAACAATCAAAATACAAAAGCAGCTTACATTTGCATAAATAGTTACCTTAACAAAATTTCGCCCCAGGTTCCCATTGGATCCGATGTGGAATTAGCTCGGATTCCATGTAATGACGGCAGAAGTCATGAGTCCGGATGATTATAAATGATTACAAATCAAAAAATTCCAGGTGTTGATCAATCGGATAACCATAAATCCAAAAAAAAAGACTCTCCCTCGCATACCAGCAGAAGGTCCAAGAAGAACTGTCCCTAAAAAAAAAGGAAAAAATTGTCAAATGTCAAAAAGAAACCTTTCCCCACTTAAGTTTATACTGAAAGTAAAAATATGTGCGCCTATATTTTTTTTTTTAAGAAAAATCATATCCATTTATGGGCTCATGGCACGGCGTAAAAAATTCTGATGGCATCTATAACTGGATCCTAGAAAAAAATTTTAATGAACTTGCACAAATAGATGTTACCGTATTCAGCATTGAGCAAAAAGCAACAGAAATATCATGAAACCGTGTTAACCGAGGCCTTTGGCTTATAATCTTAACAACAATCATTTTAGATTGTTTCAGGTCAGTCATTGGAAATTATTGGACATTCCCAACAATTGTGGTGCTGCAAATTATGTGTAAAATACTGGCCAACTTTAATGTCACGGCCTGTAAACTAATAAAGACATAATTTGTTGATAGGATAGTATCATTTCAAAAACATTTGATCAAAACCATAAACCAATACATAAACTTCGAACGTGAGTTTCATATCTCGTGTTTATTATTTTATTATTTTTTATATTTCACGTTTATGCAATATATATTTAATCAATTAAATTACTGTATACAATAATTCTGCACTCTCATTTATTTAGAAAAAAAAAAACTTCTCAATCAATAAGACATGGATTTTGCACATAAAAAATTCTAGGTACTCGCAAAATTCGAAGAGGAAACTAGAAAAAGAAATCTTGTGCATCCATGACATGAAAATAGAAATTGAAAATTTGGCAGATTTTAATGAATATTTCTAATGGTAAAATATTTATAATAACTTCCTAATAGGAGACTTAGAAGACGTTGAGTTCATTTACAATAGATATACAAGGTATTTCACTTTTGTTTCTGGTGAAAAAAAAATGAGAGAAAAGGAGAGGTGAAGAGTCACTAGAGTATAATAAAATCTCTTTGGTCGAAAAGATTGCGTCACATTTACCGTACCACAAAAATATAGTATTAAATACTTTATTATTTTTTTTTTATATGTTAATATTTAATTATTTTTAAAGAAATCTACAAAAATTTTATAGAATTATTTTTTGCAAGGAAACTGATCGCTAACGCTTACACAATTATGCGATACATTTATTACCGTATGTTCTCATATAAAAATTATGCAAAAGCATTAAAAATTCGTATAATCAGTTTTTGTATTATGTCATTTGGATTTTATTATTAATGTAATATATCTTAAATACTAAATTATAATTGTCTAATTATATAAATCATGAATTCTTAATATTAATATATAAAAGTTTTTATGCTTTAATTGTTACATTTTCTGATAATCCATTATCAATATGTCTTAATTTTAGCTTTTTACAAATATCGTTACATCTATGATTTGCTAAGAAACATTGATTAATTCCCTCTTCGCCAAAATTTGTTCTTCCAAACCTTAAAGTATCAACACAATGAATCGCCGGATCAGTTAATAAGAACTCATCATTAAGCTCAATTCCTTGAAGATCGCAAACCACTAAATATTTTTCAGTGTATTCATATGTGAAGTGAACAAATGCTTCAAGAGTAGGTCGAAGTTCTGTAATTACACCAGTATTTGAATTGAATCGTTTATATTCTCCTTGAAGTTTTGGTTCAATAGTATAATATCGAGTACGAAGGTCAATAGTACCGCAACGTAAAAGTTTCACATTGAGAAAATTTACTTTGGGAATATTTTTTCTTTCTGCATACCAATTAAATTCTTCAGAAAGAAAATATGTAACTGTAGAGATTTCTACTGCCTCAAGATACTTTTCAAAAGGATCATTCTGCCCGATATGAATGTATTCTTTTATTACCATTTCTTTTGTTTGTTGTCTAAATATGAAAGGCGTGAAAGGTATTGTACTACTCTTGATATCAAGAGCAAAATGTGCGCATTTTTCAACCCCTGCAGAAAATGGTTGTTGAGCGATCTTGAAGGATAAACTTTCAGAAAAGAGTTTCGGTTTGTTGAAATAATTTGGATTTTTAAGTTCGTTCAAGGTATCAGGAATGAGGTACCACATAAATACTCCTTTTTGCAATGGAAGAGTATCCCAATTAGGCTTATTTGGGTTCAAATTGAGCTTTTTTTGTTGCAAAGAATATATATCCTTAGAATTATTTGAATTGCTTCCAATAGTACTAGTTAATGAAAGAGCATAAGTAATAGATGATGAAGTTGCCTTAATAAATTTTTCAATTAATTTAATCGGATCTCCTCCTACAAGATCAAATACTGGAAATTCCCCAATTATACTGCGGAATATTGCAAGCATTTTATCAGTATTACTTTTAATTTTACCAAAAAAGTAAAGGATATTTTTTGATTTCATCATATTTAGTACGCTTTCTGCGGTTAGGCCATTTGGATCACCATCTGGATAGTTATCTCTTAAGGTCGTGAAACGACGACCATGTGGTGGATTATCACCAATATGAAGAAGAACCTGAGTACCATTTTGCCAATCCATTTGAGTTATTGCTGCGTTAAGACCTCCAAGAACATCTTCCGGACTATCATTATTTCGTGAACTAATAGGTTTTACGTTATGCATATATTGAATAAATTGTTCATATTGATCGGTAAAATCAAAAATTAGCAGTCGATCAGAATTATTATTATGATCTCGATAACCACATAAACCAACTCGAAATTTAATGCTTGGATTTGTATGTATAATGTATTTTGTCACATGTGAGATACAATCTTTAACAGCAGCAATATGAGGCTTCATAGAACTAGTGCAGTCTAAAACAAAGCAAAGATCAACTTTCATTGAATTTTTGATATTATTAAGTGCTTTAGATACAGCCTTTTCTCGTATAAATATAGTTTTAGACTTTAAATCATTTTCTGTATTAGCAACTAACGTATTATTAGAAGTATCAGAAGATAGAATATTTGCTTCATCAGCATAGCGTTTCAGACGTTCTTCAGTGATGTTTAATTTATCTAAATCATATGCAAGCGAAGAGGGAACAGGGGAAGTGGATGTCGTATTAGAAGTTTGAGTGTTTGCATTTTGTTTCGAGTTGTAGAACCACTTGGACATGTTTTTAATGTTGAAAATTATTATATCAAAAATTATTTTGAAGAAAACTTGCGTATTTTATTAATATGGATTGACGCTTGGCACTTTTCCAAATTAGGACAGATAATTATGCGGTTTTATAATCAAATAAAATTTAGGATTGACACCGACCGGAATTTTTTTCAGGTAATACCCATTTAGGAAACTTTTCTTTTTTTCTTTTTTTTTTTTTTTTGTACTTTATTATTAAATATACACAGGTACCTGGTACGTGTAGAACAATGCATTTAGGAAATTTTTCAATGTAACACTTGAAAATCATTCCAAATTATTAGATATAAAGATTAATTTGACACAACATAAGCAAGAAAAAAATAGTAATATCCGATTAACCATTTTCTAGAAAATCAATAACTTATCTTATTATGCTATTTTACATTGTTTTAAGATTCGTTAAAAAATTTTGAAATCCAAATATAGTATGTAAACGATATCATTGTGCACTGCTTTAGCTGCATGACATTTTAATTATTCCACCATTTATTATAATTGTTCCAAAAGAAAAACTTATCAAAAAACTTTGATTTTTTTATGATTGGGGAGCATTTAATAACAAAGAGCAAGAAAAAATTATTTGTAATTTTATTGGTAGTTACATAATATAAATAAAAGAATGGTGCATATTAATATGATATGGTGACACTGAAATTCGATGTGACGACTATTCGGATAATCCGCCTTAAATCCGAACCGAACCAAAGATAACGGATAATTTTCTGGGTAACGGATTAATCGGATTATCCGTCCTGTGCAACGCTGGAGTCACGTGATTTTAATGCCACCAAATACCAATTCCAACACTAGGATTGCAGTAACTTCGGATATTATATTATGATATTACGGATATTGTGTGTTTTCAATCAAAATTCGGAGAAAAACAAAAGAAGCATACTTTTTGACGACTCTGGGCATATGTGGGTTTCTTTGGACTTCGGGGAAATTTTCGTCACAAAAATTTAGCACGCGGACGGAATACAAAAGCAGTAATGGAAAATTCGCTGAGGAACCAATGGGGTTAAAGAGAAATGAGGTGATTTACTGTGAGATAACAACTTTATCTGAGGTGGGACCACAGTAATCATGTGATATTGGAATTTGAACTGGCGCTGTCGATTCTAGAATTACCTTCGTGTTCACTTAGGAGCTAAAACCGACTAGTCCAATTTCTTGGAGATATGTACTAACTTTTCTTTTTGTAGGTTTTGACACATTTTGGAAGAGCGAGTAGTGAAAGAAACCGTATTCTCAGTATCATGTGATTACATAAACAAAATTTTTGAGAAACAAATACAAGGTTTTCTTTGAGGGACTGACCACCAGGCAAAATAATTTTTGGTTTTTAGGATTTTGGTCAAAGAGGGCAAGCTTGTTCTCAAGTCTCATGCTTTGCATGAATAAAATGTTCGGGAAAAAAAATTTTTTAAAGGTTTCTTTGATGGTTTTTTTTTGCTTTTGCACGGAGATTGACGTGGGAAAAGGTCGGGCTTAGCGCTAGGATGTAATTATCTTTCTCTAGATTAGCCAGTGTTTCCTGTCCTGTAAACGTTAGTCTTTGTGTAGTTTAGTTTAAAAATAGAGGTTTTTGTTTAGTGTGTAGAAAGTTTATAGGTTTTGATAGGTTTGTTTTTTTTATTATTTTGTTGTTTTGTTTGTATTAGGATAGATTAAATTTTGTTGTCGTGTTGCACGTATGGTTCTAGGTATTTCGATGTTGAATATTTATCTTGAATAAAGAAATGTTACAAAAAAAAAAAAAAAAAAAAAAAAAAAAATATAAAAAAAAAAAAAAAAAAAAAAAAAAAAAAAAGTTTTCAATCCGC
>QZLH01000046.1:272333-286457 GCA_003833135.1 Oehlia diaphana
ATTGTTTATAGCTTAAATAAAGTTTATTGTAATTATTAAACTTACGCATAAAAAATAATTAACTTACAAATAATCAACATCATACAGCGGAGCACGATAATATTTTATATAAATAAAGATTTTAAACATAAAACTGTAATACAGTAAGTGCAAATATTCCGCTCAATGTATCTTTGCTCAATGATAATTGTTACAAATTCTTAGTGAAATTTCATTTGATTATCATTTTATGCGTAATAAATAGTTTAGTTAATACTTAAGGTAGTTAGATTTCTTTTATCCGAAATGACGAAACCAATTTTGATTAAAATGTAACTGATTGTAATACAATAAACACATGATAATCATAAATTTATGTTAACTAAAATTCATTTTCTTTTTTCGAGATGAAAAGGCATACGGTAATTTCATATTATCAATATGGAAAATAGGAACACGAATTTCCTGCACAATATAAACTTTGTAATACTTAACATACTAAAGGGGTAAAATTCATATATTTAGAAATTTGCGAACCTAGACAATACTTTACAACTTATTTTTCTAAAGTTTCTATTGTGGTAATGTTTGCTTTTATAAATCATTTCTTTATGGTCAATATTATGATTTAAAAATACTAAAGAACTTTTTATTTAATAAAATTTATATGTTGATTAATAAAAAATTATAAATTTATTAATTTTACGCGTCTAATGTATAGTAACCTATAATATATTGATTAATTTCAGCAAAACAAAAGAACACAAATTTTGTATGATCTGGTATTAAAATAATCTATTAAATTAAAAATTCATCGTGTAAGATGCTGCATTCTTTAAAGTCCCAATATATTAAAATTAGCTTTTGAATATATGAAAAATCTGCTAATAATAATTTCTCGCATGGACAACCAGAAATTGGTTATCTTGAACATTGGAATAAGTATTAAAAAAGACTTATTTTTATTTTATCCATACATTAATAATGATCATGTGACATTTGATTATAACGCTTCTGACGCTCCAACAGTTTCTATTACTTAGTATTTAAATCAATTTAATTTGCTACACTGTATTATATTTTCTTTTAATTTACAAAATATAATAAATTAAAGACATGAAAATATTAATAATTATCCTTAGCAAGTATATTTTATTTATTAACTGAATGTATATATTTTTCATTAATGTTGTAAAGATTTTAAATCATTTTATTATTTATTCTGAAAAAATCAATCGACATAAAATAATTAGTGCTTATTTTTCATTAGTTCAGTATATCAGTACTACAGTATATATGAAAGAAAAGTTCATGAACGGCGATAGTATATAATAATGGATACAGCCAGATGATCGACATAGTCCCCTAATCTCCTATTTTATAAACTTGTTAAAGGTTGACAAAAATTCATAATATACAGTACATACATTACCCAATGTGATCTAAAAAATAAGAACAATTTATATGGTATACGTTGTATACGTTCGAACTTTTTTAAAATGATGATTGATAATATTTTCAGCGTTTAAATTTGATGATTATTATTTTCGTGATACGATCACTGTACGTCATTACTGCAGTACTGCGTCTACTGCGTCTAATAATATGTTTGGTGATACCTAGTGGCGCTGTGCAACTATAACCGATAATTATTCCGCATTCCGCATAAATATTTTGCACAATAATGTTGACCGTTCAATCCTATTATTTTTACTACATTTTCTATCAAATAACCATTATTCATTATGTCTGATAATATCGGAATGCAAGATACCGAAAATACGAATGAATCTATTACTAACTTGATTGAAGAAGCTATCGTTAAAGAACATTTAAAATTTTACGAATACGAACAATTTAGTAACTTTCAACAAATTGGTTCTGGGAATTCTGGAAAAGTATATCGTGCAAATTGGAAAAATTCAGAAAAAAAATTTGCAATAAAATCATTTTATAATTTTAACAATATCACTCTGAAAGAAATTATTCGTGAGGTAAATTTAATATACAATAAGTCAATCTTTATTAGTCTATTAGCATATTTATTTTAAAATTTTGAATTTATTTATTTAGTTAAAAATTCAACGTGAAGTTGATGTTCGCGATAACATTATGTATTGTCATGGAATAACAAAATTCGAATCAGGTATTTTAAACATAATATATTGAATTTTACTAACAAAAATACATTTCTTACAATATATATATATATATACAAAAATTTTTATTCTAGAAAATCATGATAATAATTACAATTATATGTTGGTAATGGAATGTGCAGACGGTGGTAGCCTTCGAGACTATTTGAAGAATAACTTCAATAAGCTTGCTTGGAGTGATAAATACCTTATGGCATACCAGCTAGCTTGCGCTGTATCATGCTTATATAATAAGGGGATTGTTCATTGTGATCTGGTAATTTATTTATAATCATTAATCATTGTTGATAATGTTATATTTATATTTACTTAATTTTAATATATTCATTTTTAATCATTTTTAATAGCATTCTGGCAATATATTAGTTCATCAAAACAAGATCAAACTGGCAGATTTTGGATTATCAAAAAGAATTAGAGCATCATCTAATTTTCAATCCAAATTATTTGATATGGTTCCTTATGTTGATCCAAAAACCTTTAACGGGCAAAGAAATGATAATAACCAAACAACACAAACATATACACTAAATACACTAAATGAAAAATGTGATGTTTACAGTATTGGCGTATTATTATGGGAAATATCAAGTGGGCGACGTCCTTTTTACGATTGTTATAATGTTAATTTAATTTTGGAAATTTCAAAAGGTCTTAGAGAAACTATTATTCCTGACACACCTGAAGATTACATTAAAATTTATACTAGTAAGTAAAAATTTTAAATTTAATGACAATTTGAATATTATTTAGTTAATCATAAATTTATTTATTTTTATTTAGAATGTTGGGATAATGAGCCAGATAATCGACCAACTATATATCAAGTAGTTAATTGGTTGAAAGAAATCATTTCAAATACAGTTGTAACACAAAATACTCAATTCTCAAGCAAGCAAGAACTTAATGGAAATTTAGGATCACAAAGAGAATTGTCTCAATTTATTCAAAACTTTGATAAAGTAAATATACAAGAAATTGATCCTATAATATTATCAAATGAACGAGAGAAAGTTTTATTTGAAAAAGGTTTTGACGTAATAGATGAAGTAAATGATTATATTATTAAACTTGTAAATAGAGGAATTGAATGGCAGATGTTAAAGCGACAAATTATTGATTATTTTGTTAATTACAATATTAATTTGCAAGAAATGTATAAATGGTTATTGAATAATCAAAACAATTCAAATTCTATTTTTTTATTTGGCTATTTTAATTTTTATGGAATTGGAGTAAAACGTAATTATAAGAAAGCATTTAATTTATTTGTTGATGCATCGAAAAATCATATATTCGCAAGATATTTTGTTGGAAATTGTTATAGACATGGAAATGGAACCATAAAAAATGATCAATTAGCTTTTGAATATTATAAAAGATCTGCTAATAAAAATTTTACAAATGGACAATTAGATACTGGTTATTGTTATAAATATGGAATAGGTATTGAAAAAGATTTAAAAAAAGCTCTTTATTGGTACGAAAAAGCTGCAAATAATGGAAATACAATGGCCATGTATAATTTAGGTAGAAGTTATTTAAATGGAGAAGGCGTTGAAAAAGATTACAATAAATCTTTTGAATTGTTTAAGCAATCAGCTGAAGGAGGATATTCAGGTGGAATAATGATGTTAGGATATTGTTATCATAAAGGTATTGGAACTAAAATTGACAAACAAAAATCGTTTGAATTATATCAAAGTTCAGCAAATTTAGGAAGTATGGTAGCACAGTATAATCTCGGTAATATGTATAAACATGGGGATGGAATTATAAAAGATATAGATAAAGCGATTTATTGGTATGGTAAATCTTCCAAACAAGGGTATCAAGATGCGCAATACAAATTAGAAAAATTATTAAATTCTTAAATTCTTTCGATTCTTGATATTTAAATCAATAAATTTGCTATACTGCATTATATATTTTTTTTAAATTTGCCATACATGTATTTATTATTAATATATATATTTTTTAACCAAATATAATAAATAAAAGACTTCACTTATTGAAATTTTAATGATAATTATTCTTAACGAGTATATTTTTATTATTAACTGGATGTATATATTTTTACTAATGTCGTTCTAGGACTACAAGACTTGTGATAATTTGGAAGTGAAAGAAAATAATGATTTACAGATTTGCGATATACAGTACAGTATATATATATTCCTTATTTGTTAGTAGCTGCGGAAAATAAATATGAAGTACAGTGACCTTGGGTTACCATATCGGCTGATTGGGAGAAATTGGGTCTTAATTGTTTCCCTAAACTATTAATATTACGTAATCTGATTCTCTAAAAAACTCAAAAAAAATTTCCTTTTTTATGCGTTTAAGCCCCTTTTTGCTTATGTAGAATCGCGTCTAACCCTCTTTTTATTATGCATATTATTATGTAAATCACGTCTAAACCATTGTCCCTCTTCCTAACCATTGTCCCAAGTACTATGATCCGTCTAAATATTTATTGTTTATAACTGATGAGTTTCTATAATAAATGTAAAGTAGTCACCAGAAGTATATCTAAGTGGCGTAGTTTAATTTATTGGCTGACAATTGATATGACGGTCCCTCTTACTGATCGCAAAAATATCCCCTAAAATTTTAGGGACTTCCTCTATCGGTGGGATTGTCTTAAAATAATTGATAGTACTATTTTTTTAAAATATTAATTTGTGCACCAACTAATTGATCGGCATAGTTCCAATCCCCTAAAGTTTGGAAAAAAGTCATAATATACATACGTAGTGGCTAAAAAATGAGACAATATTATAGTATATGGAAATTACTATATTATTGTTATTATTTTCGGAATGTAGTTATTAACTGTAGTACTGTGTGACTGCGTTTAATGATTTTCGGTGATGCTAATAAGCGTTGTGTAACTATGACCGGAGAATATATTGCGTAAGCAGTTTACACAATAAAATTTTCCACTTGACCGTTTCATTCTAAAATTTTTAATACTTTTCCTGACAAATAAATTATTATTTTTTATGTCTGACAATATCGAAATAAAAGATACCGAAAATACGAGTGAATCTATTAACTGGATTGAAGAGGCTATCTTTAAAAAACATTTAAAATTTTATGAATACAAACAATTTAGTAACTTTCAACAAATTAGTGTTGGAAGTACTGGAAAAGTATACCGTGCAAATTATGATAAAAATTTAGAAAAACAATTTGCAATAAAATCTTTTTTTAATTTTAACAATATCACTCTGAAAGAAATTATTCGTGAGGTAATTTATTGTACAATAATTTTTTTTTTTTTTTTAATTCGGTCTTTTCGGTCTTTATTATTCTATTAGTATATTTATTTCAAAATTTTAAATTTATTTATTTAGTTAAAAATTCAACGTGTTAATGATCTTCGTGATAATATTATGTATTGTCATGGAATAACAAAATTCGAATCAGGTATTATGAAAATTTTTAAATGTATTATATTCAATTTTACTTTTAAAAATGCATTTCTAACAATATATATATATATATATAAATTTTTCTTTTAGAAAATCATGATAATTATAATTATATGCTGGTAATGGAATGTGCAGACGGTGGTAATCTTCGAGACTATTTAAAGAATAACTTTGATAAGCTTACTTGGAATGATAAATACCTTGTGGCATTCCAGTTAGCTAGCGCTGTATCATGTTTGCATAATGAGGGAATTGTCCATCATGATCTGGTAATTTATTTAATATCATTTAATCATTGTTGTTGATAATATTATACTTGTATTTACTTAATTTTTAATATATTCATTTTTATTCATTTTTAATAGCATTATGGAAATGTATTAGTTCATCAAAACAAGATCAAATTGGCAGATTTTGGATTATCAAAAAGAATTAGAACATCATCTAATTTTCAATCCAAATTATTTGATATGGTTCCTTATGTTGATCCAAAAACCTTTAACGGACAAAGAAATGATAATAATCAAACAACGCAAATGTATTCATTAAATGAAAAAAGTGATGTTTACAGTGTTGGAGTATTATTATGGGAATTATCAAGTGGGCGACCTCCTTTTTATGCTGAAGACGATCGACATAATGTTAGTTTAATTTTGGAAATTTCAAAGGGTCTTAGAGAAACTATTGTTCCTGACACACCTGAAGAATATGTAACAATTTATACTAGTAAGTAATATTAATATTTTAAATTTATTTTTAATTTTAGTATTATTTAATTAATCTTAAAATCATGTTTGCTGTATTTTTTTAGAATGTTGGGATTGTGAACAAGATAATCGACCAACCATATATCAAGTAGTTGATTTGTTGAACATATTAATAGATAAACAATTCCCAAGCAATCAAAATCTTTATAATAATTCAGAATCGCAAGGAGAATTATCAAAACTAATTCATTGTTTTAATAGAATAAATATAATAGAAACTGATCCTATAGCTGTGTCAAATGAACGAGAGAAAGCTTCATTTGAAAAAGGTTTTGATATAATAGTTGATGAACTAAATGATTATTTAGTTAAATTAGCAAATAAAAGAATTAAATGGCAGTTTCTAAAGCAGAAAGTTATGGAATATTTTAATGATCAAAATATTAATTCACAAGAAATATACAATTGGTTAATAAGTAATCAAAATAATTCAAATTCTATTTTTTTACTTGGATATTTTAATTTTTATGGAATTGGAACAATTAAAAATATGGAGAAAGCATTTAATTTACTTCTTGATGCATCAGAAAAAAATCATGATTTTGCACAATACTTTGCTGGTAGTTGTTATTATTATGGGAGAGGAACAACAAAAAATGATAAATTAGCTTTTGAATATTATGAAAAATCAGCTAATAATAATTTCACACATGGGCAATTAGATATTGGTTATTTTTATACAAACGGAATAGCTGTTAAAAAAGATTCAAAAAAAGCTTTTTATTGGTATGAAAAAGCTGCGTATAATGGAAATATAATGGCTATGTATTATCTTGGTAATTGTTATAAAAATGGAAATGATGTTGAAAAAGATTATAATAAAGCTTATGAATATTTCAAAAAATCGGCTGAAGGAGGATATCCACGTGGAATAAATTTATTAGGATATTGTTATGAAATAGGTATTGGAACTAAAATTGATACACAAAAGGCTTTTAAATTATATCAAAAATCAGCAAATTTAGGATATGTGACAGCACAATATAATCTTGCTAGGGTATATGAAGAAGGTAAAGGGATTACAAAAGATATAGTTAAAGCGATTTATTGGTATGAAAAATCTGCCAAACAAGGTTATCAATATGCACAAAATAAGTTAGAATTACTTCAAAATAATCAATAATATAATTAAATTAATATAATGTGTTTCAATTGTCAATTCGTTATACTAGTATGTAATATTTAGTATTACTGATTTGTAGATTAAAAGAAATAAGATGTCATTCTATATGGGTAAATTAAGTATAAAGAGTTTGTAGGATATGATTCACGGATCAATTTAACAATTTTTTTTTTTTTTTTTTGACTTATTATAATATATAGATTACTTATGCTATCCAGAAATCGGTGACCACGTACTATACACTTCACATTACATCCTTCCAAACTAGCAAAACCAGAATTTTCATTATTAGTCATATTTAATTATTAATATGTCTACAAAATTAAATATAGTTCCATATAGTTCGTTGGCATCTAGTAATAAATAAATAATTTTAAATAATAAAGTTGTGCAAAAAAGTTGTTATATTATTTACATTCTTGCGTTTGCCATCATTGTTCTTCATAATAATAGGCTGGCGCAGACCTCCATATGTCTATATATTATGTAGCTTTAAGTTAAATTTCGTTGTTCCTCGTTTTATTATCTAGTTTTACTACCTTTTTCTTTTTTTCATTAGAAAAATTTCAGTTAGAATTATTTTCAATAAATTTCATTTAATATCATTCCAATTTTCTTATCTGATTTTCGCATTAATTCTCACTTTCGCATTTATTTTGTGTTAAGTTTCATCTGGCTTCTCTCTTTCATTAAAAAATTTCAATAAGAACTATTTTTTACACATACTGTATTTTCGCTAAATTTCCTTTAATTTTACTCTCTACTTCATTTCATAAAAATTTCATAATTATTTTCCGTTTCTACATAAATTTAGTTTTTTTTTATAATACTTCTTTGGTTAATTGAGCGGTTAATTTGTATTGAAAGAAAAAGAACGGAAGGGAAATTGTTCAGCAGAAAGTATAATCAAATATTATTATGCTCACATAATACTGTATTTGAAATAATATTATCATGATGTTGGGATAAAAAAAATAAAAAATAAAAAACAAATTGACGCACCTACCCGCATTGTTCCGTTTGGTGTCCGGAATAGAATCTAAATAGATAAGGACGGTTAAACAAATTTACGTGGCGTATTATTATATGTTGGATTTCTGTAGTCAACAAAAATGAAATATGATAGATATATATTCTACCTTCCCTATAAAAATTTTTCAGAAAAATGATCACGTGTCTGAGTTTCTCCGGAATGAAAACTAGAAAAATGATCATTTATCGGAGTTTTTTCCAGAATTTTTTTTATAGGGCTTGACATTGCGTGACTACACTGCGAACACCATTCAGACAATCAAATTTAAATATATTGTTTTAACGTATATATATAAATGGAAAATATCAGATAAAAAATACTTTTACGAAAACGAGTTCACCTTATTTATCAGATGATTGTATTTACTATATATTAAAATACCTTCAAGATGATCGTTCAACTTTATTTAATTGTTTATTGGTAAATCGATTATGGTGCAGAGAAGCGGTTCCTTTGCTTTACAAAAATCCCTTTCATATGAATATAATAAAAAATCCAAAATAATCTTTACTTTTATTTTATGTTTTAATAAAGCAGAAATTTTACGATTAAAAATCAATTAAATCAATATAATATTAGTATTAATGACATTAATATTAATGATATAATAAATGAACCATTATTTGAATATTCAAAATATATAGAATATTACGATTATTTGGTAATAAGCCGAATAATTTTTTTGGTTTTGGGAATATTTAAATATAAATGAAGATCATGGAATTGTTAGAGAATTTATTTTAACATTTCATCAATCAAATTTACGTAAAAGCATTTAATATTATACAATTTATTTCATTCCAATAGGTTATCAAGATTATTATATAAAAAGTATTCCACAAAATTATTCAAATTTAAAATCATTAAGTTTATGTGATATAAACCTAAAACCAAACAAAGGAGAAGTACTTTTAAAAAGTATAGCGAATAATTGTTTAAATTTGAGAAAATTGGAATTTTCAAAAGGGAGTCAAATTCCCATAGGAATTAAAAAAATCATTAGCATAATAATTCAAAAGCAAAATAAACTTGAAGCATTTAAAATATTTATACGTTATTCTTTATTAAGTTATATATTTTCATCATTAGAATTTCAAAAGCATTCTTTACTAGTTTATATTTAATTTGTAGTTATTAGTTTTCGTGATGTTTCTTTTGAGAATTTAATAACTTAGATAATTTAAAATATTTAAATTATTATTATTGTGATGAAATTTTCAATTGATCAATGTAAGATTTTAAATTTTGCATCATTTAAACTTAAAATTTATTGATGTTAAGGAAATTTCTATTCCCTTTTTTTCTGATTTTCAATATACTATTTTTGGATTTAAACATACTACTCTTCTTAATGCATTTTTTGAAAATCTTCCTCATCATTTTGAAACGATTAGTTTAAATATTAACATTTATTCAGTGTATCTTTAAATAATTTTGAATTATATTAAAAAAGAAAATAATAGTTTAAAATTCTGAGGTATGATGAAGAAACAAAATTATTGGATCAAATTAGGGCAAGAGGAGTATCATTAATATATTTTTCAAGTATTTATCATGAATGTACTCCGATTACCTATAATTTAATTTAAATAAATAAATATTCTCTACTTTAAACTGTAAATATTTATAACATAAAATTTCAACTTAAGTGTTGCTTTTGCTGCATAATCGGGGTCTATCATGACGTTTCACTTTACATACAACACTTTGGATATATTTTGTCGCACAGAAAGTCAAATCAGCAGTGAATCACACAAGTCGCTGATAAAATGATCGAACACAAGCTTCTTTAAAGGTTCTATAAAACTTTTCATTTACAATTCGGAGATTCTCAAAAGATATTGCATCACAAACCACATTGAGCAATATTCTTAGATAATATCGTTCACCTGCTGTTGGATGAACAAAATATATACTGTACGTCCAATTGTATTTCCTCATTTTCTTTTTTTCTTTTTTTTTTTTTTTTTTTTTTTTTTTTTTTGTTAGTAACGCGCATTCTTTTATTTATAAGCATTGCGAAATACAAATTATAAAATAAAACGAATACATAGTATATAATACTATCTACTAACTCCATATTATTTATGGAAGTACTAATTAAAAAATTAATACTTAACTATACTAAAAACTAAACTATACTATACTATGTATTGGAAACCCACTAACTAAACTTTTTGTAAAAATTATTTATATAATTTTATAAATTATACGATGTTTTTGTAATTTTTAAATTTATCATTCTAATTTAAAATTATCTTATATATGATAAATATATTGGTCTATATCAGGTGGCCCCGCCCGCGTAGATTTGGTATGGGATGCCTCTGTTTACATCAGGTTACTATTTTTGTCTCCCCTCACGCATAAGCGTTGAAACTTAAATATGTTTAACCAGTATTCTATAGTACACAACTATCATAAACTTCAGGAAAACGCTGTCAGTAACTCGTGCACATTTAACAACCGCCCTTAAAAAATTTTGTTCAAACTGCCGGAGAGCCTAAGGCTCTCCGTATGCGAAAATTGTGCCACAGCCAACTTCTTTAATTCCTTTTACTACCTTCACTACCATCATAGTCTCTCGAAATCTGGGTATCCGCCGCTCTCTTTTTGCTGATGTCGATATCCATGTCACTAGTGTCCAATCCGACGTTTGTTTGCTGATTGTTACTATTGTTACTGCTCTCAGGCAGCTCAACATTTGTAAAATTTTTAGCGACGTTTGATCCATATTGCTCACTCGATTCCCCTGTATCCATAATATCATCTGCGTCCATACGTGCGGTTTTTCTATATAATCTTTTCTTGAATTTTCCGTCTTTGTCGTATAGATCATCTTGTCGTTTAACAATTATCTCCCAACTTTTCTTGATTCGACGACTTGTCAATTGCGTTCATTAATCTTTTTTCATCTACAAAATAAAGTATAATATACCTAAAATTATATATTCTTATTATTTTTGCAAAAAAAGCCCCGTATGTCTCTATGTAATTCCTAATAATTTAGAAATCCGTGTTATGGACATCATCGTCCAACCTACTGCTTGCTTACCACTGGAACATCTTCGTGATACTATCTGTGGATTTCCTAGCGTCGAACATTCTTAGAAAATAAGGATGATTATTTCTTTTTAAAAATACGTTAATACCTCCTCTGTTGTAAGTATTTTCAAACTGCTCAGTAAAACGTACTGTTGCTCAAATCGTCTTGTACTTGTAAGAACGTTTTGTTCTCATACTCTCTATATGACCCACATTATTCTCCAGCATCGAGTGTTCTTGTCATCTTTCCAATAGCTTTGGTATGTCATAAAACACCATATCTCGTGACTTTCGGGTGTAACCTCTTTTTTGCAATCTTCATCTGACGTAGGCAGTGCTACTTCAACTGTGCTGATCGTCCATTTGGTTCTTGTGACCTTGACGATCTTTTTTATTTCTTTTTTATTTTGCGCCGTAGCTATATTTTTGGATGATGCAGTCGTGCTATTTTCCTTGCACTTTTTTAGTTCGTTTACATTTTTAGTAAGAATTTTGACTTGCTCATCTTTCTCATTTTTAATTCGTTCATTTATTTCTAAATCTCGTATTTGATTTTGTAAATCCGTTATCTTTATTTCATATTTATAGTTGTTTTATCCTTACCCAAAAAAAATTTCTTGCTTATTTTTTCTTTGTAATAAGAGATTAGTTTCCTAGTGATTAATTATAGCAATAATTGTGTTCATGCTTTTATCATAATCATGCACTGGCCCATCATGCTAACGCCAGTTAGAATACCCACATTTATATTTTTATTTATTAATATTGTAAATGATTATTTATATAACTATGTGCATCAATATATAAATCATGGTATTTTTGAACTATAATATAATGTAATTTATATTCAATTTACTTCGTCTTTTAAAAAAATAATTCAACAGGGTTGCATACCACCATTAGAATCCGATTCTAAAATAGCCAAATATTTAATCCTTTCCTTTTTCATAATATAATGTATTTCTTTATAAAAAATAAATTTTTGTATCTGCACTTCTCGAGGATGATGTATGCAGGAATACATTATTAATTAATAATTTCTTAATAAAAGTATTTTGTGAATTTTTAAAAATATTTCTATATCACTTGTAATAAAAGAAAGAGCTAAACATAAATATTCTAATCTAGAAGGAAGAACCTGTCCTAAATTAAGTAATATAGATGAACTTCCTTCATAAAGAGTATAATTTTCGATAAAATCCCCATTAATAGTAAGATATTTAATATTACGTTGATTCTTTTCAATGAATAAGTAAATCTTACAGTATTATGATAAGGTATAGCCGAATAAAAATATCTTATCTTTTACAATATTTCATAATAAATTCAAATAATTGTTGTTTTTGTTCATTATATTCAACTCCTATATCTCCATTTTCAAATCCAAAATTTTCTAAACAATCACTAAATTTTTGTAATAATAATAGTAATGATTCAATATGTTCACTAAGTATTATTTCTTTCATAAATAAAGATCTTAATTTAAAAGGTTTTAATGACCTTAATAATTTGTTGAAAGGGAATTCAAAAAAAAAGTACTGAAAAAAATTCTGAAAATAAAGGACAATATTTCAGCTTAAAAAAAAAATAATAATACAGAAAAAAAATCACAAAAATAATATAAAAAAGATCAGTCTTAAAAGACTGAAACAATAGGATTATTAATAAAAAAAAAAAAAAATTCAGTTTAAAAAAAAAAATGAACCATTTAAAAGACATTTTTCTTAAAAAAAAAAAAATTGGACAAAAAAATTAATAATCAAAAATAAATTCAGGTAAAATTTCATTAACTGAAATTGGATTAGTTCATATGGATTGAATAATTCTTGACCATAAATAGATCAGGCAGAGGCATGTCACGAGTTTTAATTATATGGCATGGGATTATAGATTTAATTACAAAATTATTAATGTTGTTATAATTATACTAAAAAAAAATCTTAAAAAAATTCTTACTAAACATCAAAAAAGCTGTAGGACATAGTTCTAATACCTGTTCTAATCTGATTATAGTATTTGACCCAATCAAAAAAAAATAAAGAAAATTTTTTGGGTTAAAAAATGACATCATAGTTAATGATTTTTTTATTTTTATTCCAAAAATTTTAATTAAAAAGAAAAAAGGAATAAGAAAAAATTTTGGTTTAACCGAAAGGAAAAATATAATAAAGAGAGGGTTAAAAGAATTAATAAAAAAGGTTCAGTCTTTACGGAAAAATTGAAAATAAAAAAAATCATTATTTTAAGTCGTGGTGACTAAGAGATCAGAAATGATTGCAAATAAAATACAATTAATAAGAAAATTATATTTTGTTTTTAGTATTAATCAGTTAAAATTTTAATTAACCGGAAATGAAGATTGGTTATTGTTAGTTAATTGGCGATAGTATGTTTTTGAAGTGGTGATAATCCTGTATGACCTTCCTTATTTATTCACTTTTTCGCTTAATTTGTAGTTTGTCCTCCGATCTTCATGCAGATTTTCATCTTTTTGGGAATGCACCATGTGAACTTCGTAGTTGAAGTTTATAGCTATGCTATATGCTATATTGCAATTAGCTATTGCTATTGCTATTGCTAT
>QZLH01000046.1:290408-304815 GCA_003833135.1 Oehlia diaphana
TTAGTGATTTATACATTTTAACGAATTATAGCAATTTCAGTGTGTTATATCGATTCTTTATCAACCTATACTAAATAATATCATGATTCAAATTTATAGCGATTTTATTGATTTGTAGCTGATTTAGTGAGACTACATACTGTTAAACCCAAATTCATTTTTATTGTTAGTAAAGCTAATGGATTTATATAGAGTCATATGCTAATTTTATACATGCGGTTTGTGGATCTCAGAAAAGAACACCTTTTTGAACATGAGAGATCTGCTGTGTAGATTGTGATCTGAGATCATCCTCCAGGAGGTTTCCAGAACATTCTCAATTCCGTGTACACATTTATATTTTACATGTATATTGTCAAATACATCACATATAAAGTTAAAAAGGTCAAACCGATGTTGGCGAACAAATACTTTTATTATTCGATTTATGTAAAGTTTAAGAATCACAAATCATGATACAAAAATAAATTATAAATACATATTGCAGTTACATAATAACAATGTTTTCTAAAAATAAAGTTTACAACGTTAATTACTGCCTTTGTTTGAGAAATTCTGGATAAGACCACATACCTAATCTTCAGCTATGACGGGAGCTTGTAGAAGAACTTGTAGGATTAGGATTAGGTAGAGTTTGTAGGATTAACAGGAATCACTCTAGTACTATTCAAGATTTCAAGGGTATCAAGTGGGATACTGCTGTTGCCCACATTAGAAGCACCTGATTGACCAGCTTCTTGTTGATTTGCTGAATTAGCATTTCCACGAGTATTTAAATGATCATGAAGTACCCAGCTCAATATCCCAAACCGGCTCCTGCAACAGCTCCAGCAAAATCACCTACAATTTCGAGTACTGGTCCACCCGCCCTTCTTACAGTCGCTCCCAAACTAATACCACCAGTGAAACCAGTGCCTGCTCCGATAAGTCGTGCGGTAGGTGGTCCTGGAAAAAATAATGAAAATTTTAGAAAATAAAGAAAAAACCAACCCAGTTATGAATTAGACTAATCAGACATTCTTTTAGTTTTGAAGTAAAAAATTTAAAAAAAATAATGTACTTATTTACAGTATTGGGAAGAAACTGCAAATAACGAACAGAAAATTTGAAGTATATATATATGAATACAATGACTAATTGAAATGAGTGCTCGAATTAGGACTTTCATTTCAAAATTGGGCATTTTTTTCATAGATAAGATAAAAGAAAATGACATCCTGCGTTAGGACTTTCATTTCAAAATTGGGTATTTTTTTCATAGATAAGAAAAAGAGAAATGACATCCTGCGTTAGGCATTTTCTAAGAAAATGATAGCTCAAATTAGAACTTTCATTCAAACTTGGGCTATCTATTACTTGGATCTTTGGAAAATTCATTCCACGTTTACTGCAATTGGTAACACAATCGATTCTATTACTTTTTGCCAATTTACATATTTTAACGCATATACTGTACATACATACAATTCATAAACCGAATAAAAAATTGTTAGTATTACATTTTCTCATATATTATAGGCACAGTAGATTACATTATATTTATTATATACGCATAAACATGCACACATTTTTAAAAAATTCAAAGTGAAATCTTTATTATATTTTTTTTCATTTTTTCGTAAAGCAATGAGAAAGGACCGGCCGGCTAAGTAAAAAATGAAACTAATAGAAAATATTGGAGTAGATCTCATTTAAAGGGAGGAATTACGCTGACCCCTAAACCAATAATATGGCGGTTCCTTCTCACTACTCCACATTATTATTATTAAAACTATTTACCCATGCGTTTATCTGATTAACAGTAAGAACTGTACTGCGACCAACACCACCATAAAAATTTTTCACTGTTGTGATTTTAATATTCCCTTCAAGACTACGAATATCAACTACTACTGAGAAACACATCTCATCAACAGTATAATTCCTCGCCTTCATAAGTTAATCAAAGTGTTGTTTAAAGCGAATTTTAATGTCTCCAGTAATATCAAAAATTCCAGATAAATTGGAACCTTCAGATGAAGAGCTTAAACTAGTTGAAGCTGAGGCAGAGTCTAGCGAACTTTCCAGTCCAGATCCATTAGTTTCAGATTCATTGGACACGCTTTGTTGATCAAAATCGGCTCTTCGGACAATCGCATAACGTTGGGCTAAATCATTTTGAAGAATTTTAATAGAAGCTTTGATTGATGTAAATTCAGATGAAATGTTTCCAAAATCATTATGGCAGGCTTCTTCGATCCTATCAAGCCTTTTGGTAACAGTACTGATCATTGAAAAGATTTTTTGCGTCTCCTTAGTGAAGTCATCATCACATGCCTTATTTTTTTCAGCTTCCACAGTAAGTTTACTATTAAGTTCAGTATTAATCTTGCCGAACCCTGCATTAACTTCTTCGTTAAGTTTATTATTAAGTTCATTATTGATTTTGTCAAGCTTCTCAGTGAAAATAAAATTAATATCAGAAATACATGTGTCAAATTTATCATTAAGTTCAGTAGAGATCTGGTCATGAAGTGACCTCTTTCCCGTATATTATTTAGTATACCAAGATCGATGAGAATTTTGATGACACGTGCAGAAAGTTCATTGGAAATTTTTTGTTTGAGATTTGACCACATGGTAGCAATCCTTATGATTAACACTGGACCAATGAACAAAAAAACAGCAGTTAAGGTCAAAAAAGGCATGACTCCCGAAGAGTTGAGCAATAACAAACTGGATATGATTAGGCGTAGTAATTTTATTGAGATTTTATTGGTGGATCAAGTTTTTTAGATAATATCGCTTGATTTTTTTAATAGCAATAGTTATCTTGCGTAAATGCGCTGGAAAAAAGGTTTATTTTATACTGTATGCCTACTATGCGCGAAAAGAGAATTTAACCCAATTTAATAAAAATTATGTGTATTTGTCATAACTATATTTTTCATAATTATATTTTTTCAGCTAAAGCAATTATAACGGCCTGGATCCCGATCCCGTCTAATAATAACAAATTTTCCTCCCTGAATTTGGGCGCATTTAACAATAATGCTTAAATAAAATCTGACAAATTACGGTTTTATGACAACTTGATATGCTGTGATTTAATATTAATGGAGTAATAAAGATGAGGCTGTTACCAAGAAATATACTGTTTATCGAAGATCACACAAGATCTGGAAGATTGCGCACATTTTTTTGCGTTATTTAAGCCCCTATTCGTACCCCAATACAAATCCATTAACGACCCGTAAATGGAAATTTGTTTTATTATATAGAATGTAGGCCCCTTACATTTCAATAGGATCAAGATCTGTAAATCGGTAGATTAAGAGGCGCAATTTCCATTCTTGTCCCATTCTAACATCGGGGATATTAGATTGACTTGCGTAATAATGCTAATTCAAAGATTTGTAATATGCGTGTTATGCTACAAGTCCAGAACTTTCCAGAAAAATAGTCAACGGATTAATTATTCATTGATCTAGTCTCACGATCTGGCCCCATAGATTTGCAAGTCCCACTAATTCACATGACTAATACCAACTGCAAATATAATTCAATAACGTCTTACTGCACATGAGCTAGTGACGTATTATTGCGGATGACGTTTTACTGTGCACGATATCTAAGCCACCCACGTGATTCAAAAAAAGAAATAACCTATACGATAATTCAGTCTAAGCTAGTATGCAATTCACCCAATAATTCTCCTAGGCAGTTACCGGGGAGATAATAGGACTCATCATTGGGGAGGTTTTTCTTTCGTATCTTCCGTCACGATAGTAATAACCTCTATCATGTTCACCGTATTCATTATATCCACCATATCCATTATATCCATCATCATTGCCCGATTCATCTGGCATCTCATCTTCATAATTACTATTAGAATCGGAGTTATCATTACATGAATTGGAGTCGCCATTATGCGTATTATCATCATTCGTCTCATTAAAATACATCATCATCTGGAGTGACAGTAGTGGGATTCGTCTCCTTGAAAAACGCATCTTCATCAAACCAATCCTCTTCATTGGAATTATCAGAAGAATTAGAGTCATGGGCTAATGTGATAGGTGTAGTTGATGTTAGCTTTGCTAACGGCAAGATCTCCAATACATTAATCTGATCAGGTTCCTCTAGGACCTCGTTATCTTGTTCTACGTCCTCAGTATCATCAATAAATTCCATATTAGGCTTTTCGGTAAAGTGATCTATAATTGTTTGAATCTGAGGATCAGTAAATTTTGAAATAGTATCCGCACTATATGTTTTTATGTATTGAAGCTTGTCCATTCCTATTTTTTCGAATAAATCGTCAATTCTCAAAGCTTTCTGTGTTTGTCTGCATAAAGTTTTGCGTTTAGTATCAGGAAGTTATTTGATAATAAAATCATATACCTGACCTTTTGCTTTCTTTTCCCCAACTTTGTTGCTGACCATAAAATCTTTATACATGCGCTTGAATTCTCTAGCATAGAAACACCAACGCAAAGTTTCTTCTCTATTAGCTTCGATTGCTTTCTTTTCTGCACTGCACGCGGTTTCATATAGACTAATAATATCAGAGTGGACCGCTCGCTCTTCATTTTTCTCTGCTAAAGAATTTGGGTGAACTTGGTTCACTGAAATTTCAGTCACAGCCAAGAGGATGTGTTTTTCTTTCATGGATGAATTAATTTCTTGAATCAAACCCTGTTCGTTTTTTCGCTGAAGTTTTTTCTCTCTATTCCTTTGCCTAATCCTGTCACTAATCATTTTCTCATCCACCTCATTCAAGAAAGCATCTGTCTCTTTTTCCTCCAATGATTTAGCCGAAGGCGATAAAGCATGATCGCTCACATCCTCCTTCTCATTCACATTTGATGCCAGATTAATAGTATTCAAGGAAACAGAGCTTTGAGGCTCTATCTCATCTATAGTATTCTGATCATATCCTGAAATCATTTCTTTAGAAATAACCTCTGATTGATGGGAAGTTAACTGTTTGCTTTCTTCGTTATTGTCTCTTGCCTGAGCGCCTTCGGTTAGTTTCATTACTTCAGCCTTAATCTCAGCAATTTCAACATTACGCCTAACATTCTTGGCTGAAGAATCTTCCTTGTTTTTCTCCAACTCCTCAATTCTGGCCCTGAGTTTGGCATTTTCAGCATCACGCCTCTCGTTATATTCCTTATTTGCTCTTAGAAACTCGTTATTCCTACGCTTAAGTTCAGCTATTTCAGCATCAGACACCGAGAGCTTTCTTCTAAGATTTACATTCTCAGCCTCAAGTTCAGTAATACGCTGTTTTGATAACTCAAGCTCAGATGTCATGGTCTATATATAACTAATACACTGCATATAAGCATTCAAAATAAAAAAATATATCATGTGATTTTGGGCGAACTGAGTTCGCTGAAATTTGCCAAGAAAATTTTTATTAATACATGCTGAAATAAATACAAGATCAGGACTTTGTCTGTGATACATGACGAAGTTTCTATGCTACTGATGGCGGACTATTATACATAATTATTCTTTTCGAAATACCCTTTAACCCGTTGCTTTTTCATCGCCGACTCCTTCTCTACGTCTAACCTCCATGCTTTACATTCTTATGCGACTCTTTTTCTTTCTCCGAACCTTCTTTCAATGCAGATTCGCTGAACCGTATATTGAGTGGGTTTTTACTCATACATGAAATATCAATAAAATAAAATACCATTCCGTGGCTGTTGTGACGATCCCATAGATATAGTCATAATCATCTCTAAATGCTTCGCCTGATTTACGTTCTCTTATTCTTATTCACCTGTAGTGCACTTTTGCATTGGATCAAATTCTGAGCAAAACCCATAACCACTTAATATAACTTCCCTTCCATAATGCAAATAAGTTCCTCAAGGGCCTTGATTGTAATCAACTCGACCAATATTTTCTTCGCAACAACTTTTAAGTTGAGAAGATAACCTTTTGACGATATATAGCGAATGACCGAAATGTATACCATCGACAAGTATTGTCCCCAAATTTCCAAACCACGCTTTATTTTATATATTTTCTGATTTTACCTCATAGTCTTTGAGTTTGTAGATCACCTAGAAAGTTGAACGGAGTTAATGAAAACTTACTGGTGAAGATACCCTATCCCATAAATCTTGTACAAGGAGAATGACCTTAACCTTTTCTTATTACATTTTTATATTTTCTAAGCAATTTTTTTTTCTTCCGTTGCATGGTAATATGAGAACGTATCTAATTGTTTTTGTTTAGGCTCAGATAAAAAAAAGTAAAGTTCTGGCATTAGTGAAAAGGAATTTTATTTTTTGCTGACATAAAAAAAATGCACAGACCTATCAGAACGTTCCAACATGATAATTATTACTTCAAAGGCCAGTGAATCTGATGATCCCAAGTGACACGAAGTATCGGTCTTACGAACGGTTCAATTCAATCTTTCTTTAACTGTTATAAGAAAGGTACATAACCGATTTCTCCTCCAAAATCAGTAGCCCTTATATACAGGTGCAATTCAAAGAAGCTTGAAAGGAACACGTTTTTCAGAGCACGTTCCACATCCCCCAAAAACATCAAATATAGCTCTTACAATTACACACAATGATGAGCGCAACTTTCAGAGAAACCAGCCTTGACAGTTACAAAAAGAAATTAAGGGCTTTTATAGTTTATAGATCATATCATATGATCTACATTAATATCATAGCTTATGATTTATGAATCATGACCTAATAATTTGACATTTATATTTATAAATAGCCAATCAGTGTTATGTCACGTATCAAAAGAATCAATAATATCATTATTATGTAATACACAAATTATTAATGATCGGCACAAACCTGTCACAGATTTTGCGATGGACGTGTTTCGCGACTTTAAATAAATGATCCGATTTAATTACTATAACTTTAGTTTTTGCTTTTATTTGCTTTTACCATGAAGATATCCACTTGGCTAAAATCAGGAGTCATCGACGAAAATATAAAAGACACTCTCAAAACTACTTTGGACACGTTATGTAGTGCTTGTCCTCTTAAATCAAATAAAAAATCTTTACTTAAATCACTTCGCGATGTGTTGAACAAAAATCAAGAATTCCGCAAGAAAACAAAGGCAAACATCAAAGTACATAGCTGGCTAAATTCAATATTTGAACCAGCGAAGTTTAACAAAAAAAGATATGTTGGACAATACTCAGATACACGTAGTGAAGCTCCGCCAGTACAAGAATTTTTCTTCTCAGCTAATGAACAGGGAGCATTTGTGGAGACGTTCTACGCCCTAATAGAGGTAAAACTTTATACATTTCTTTATAACAACGCAGATATAATCCCTTTCAAAACCGTAGAAGCTTTTGCAAAAAGGCAACGTCCCAAAATTAAACCAGACTTCGAAAATGCTGATACCCTCTGCTTGATCAATTTCGTCATTGAGAATATAGAAATCTTCACAAAAAAATCTGCATTCAACAATGAAAATCCTCTCGAACTTTTAAAGGAATATAAAAAGAATGTTCGAAACAAAATGGCACATGGAGTTGCAAGTGAAAATGGTAGGTGGACAGATATAGAACTTCAAAACGTATCTCTTCTGTCATGTAAGATCGTTAAATCTCTCGGTAAGTAGTTTGTTAAATAATCTACCACAAATAGGAACGTGAAATATATTATTTTTTTCTCTGTTTTAATCATCAGGTGGTAATTACGAAGACATTTACATGGAGAGGAAGAAATTGAAGAAGGAAATTGCACGAAGATTTATGAATGAAGAGGTACCACCAAAGAGAAAATTCCAAGAAATTGCTATGAGTACAGAGTCAGAAAGTACGAATAAACGAAACAAACTGCATTAGGAATAAACCATTTTTGTTTTGTAAAGATACTGTAGTATTGGAAGATTTTCAATCCCTCCCCTTTACAAAGAATTTACCATTAACTGTAAAGGGTCATAGCACTCAAATTAACCTTAATTTTCTTAATGATATGACATATAATTCGGTTTATTATATATATATTTTTAATATAATTTATTAATTTTTATTATTATTTTCCTGCGTCTTTTCTTTTCTCACTTTTTAAAAACCTTTTTTTATGCTTTTTCTACCAATGACCTTATTTATGCTTAATAAATTGCTTTTACTTTGATTTTATTCAGCAAATACCTATTTTATAAGGATTTTCTGCTTATTGTGGTTAATAAAAAAATAAATAAAACAGATGCCCTAATTGCTAACTTTATATCAATTTCCAGTTGCTGTAACAGAAGTGGAAGTAAAAGCTGGTGTATTAGTTACATAGCGTTACGTTTTTGCTAGTTTGGCTCGGACAAAAAATAGTGTTACGTTCCGGAGTGAGATAAAAGTTTATTTCTGGAATGGGAAAAAAACAAGCGTATGTTTTTATGTCGCACAGTCATTGCATCATTACACGTGACCCATTTCTCATACAGTACGTTCGATAAAATAATACTTTATTTATGAAATAAAATAGTTGCCGGTAGCTGGCCTACAATACATAAAAACTATTACATAGCATGATACTAGGAAAAAATATTATTCGGGATGACAAAAATATGAATCATATCTTCATCAGGATTCTCAGGAAAATAAACAGAAATCATATTCTCCGGTAGAATTTGTTTTCTTTGTATACCGGTTGGATAAATTTGTACAAGATAGAGGTTTTGAGGACGGACAGGGATATGAGGCGCTAATATAGCTCTAACTCTATTCACAATATCAGAGATATAGTCGTTCACAGAAACCTCGATCACGAAAATTATGTTTCTATTTTGACTATTATGGTAACGGAGGTTGAGGCTTATAATATCGCTATTGTCGGTGGTAGACATCCTGCTTCTTGTTTTCTATCGATAATAAACCCATAGTGAGAAAAGACTTGCTCTTGTACTGTACATACACAATACATACCTTAAAATTTTTGCGGAAAGTTGGCTGAACTTCCACATACTCCTACATGCTTTATATCTTGCTGGGAAAAAGTTAAGGAGGTATGAGGCGTAATTAGTATTGTCGTATAATGCCAAGAGTTCCATGGAAGCACATGTAAATGGAATTTTTATACCTTTCACATGTAGATCTACTGGAAAGACATATATAGTTGGCTTTATGCCTGGCGATTTCAAAATTGTGAGTCCACCAAACCTTCATAACATATGCTTTTCCCCTCAATATTTACTTTTACGGTAGGTCCTGTGTTGCAACTAGACGCTCTTTCACATTTTCTCACATTTGTTCGAGAAAAAAATAGAGGTACTAGTTAACATATATAACTTTCGATATATGCGAAAAATAATGTTTCACAAATGGACCATATGATCGGCCATTACATCATTGCACAGAAATCTATGGCTCAGTAAATTCTTCCGAGCTGGTGATCACTGCTCCGGTTGATGATCAGTACTCCGGACACAAAATTGAATATATGTTAACCAGAGATAAATGCAATCATGACAAGAAATACTAATAATAATTCTGATCAAGTCGACGATGAGCTACATGAAGAGCTTTTATATGAAGTGCTTTTGTATAAGAAGAAAGATATAATAGCTATTCAGAAAAAGCTCAGTATGCTTCCAGATCGGGGGAAGGGACCTATTGAGAATATATATCAAACAGCATTAAATTAAAGCAAAAAAGGAAAAACACTTGAAGATTCGTTTGAACTATTATTTGATTTGGTGGGGGAATTAATAGATATACGGGGAGATCTCAATGTGGTCAGCCACCCCATTCTTACTACATTATATGAAAATATACAAGATTTTGATGATGTAACATTTGGGAAAATGACACTTGGAACATTATATCATTTGCTTTTATATTTGGAAGAGGATATAAGCACGATTCAAGATCATCTTGGTATTAACGGTCATTCTGATCAGGAAATAAGTGGATTAGAAGAAGCCAATAAAAATGCAAGAGCATATCTTCAAAACTTCTAACGGTTCCTTACCCCCTATTGATGAATTTCTGTATTAACATGCCTGGACCATTTTCTACCAAAGGCGCAGTCCAAGGAGAGTAAAATGTTTTATTTTTCTGAGCAATGATCCAGTATTCCGAACTTGAAATTTCTACATTAAATATATTACTTTATTATCCCTTGGATTGTTTTCCAGAAAAATTTGCCTGTAATTTTTTGGCTATATTTCCATACATTTTATTCTAGATGGCCCTCGAATACGGCTAAAAAGACATGAGAATAGGTGAAAATATTTATTAATAGACAATCCAAGGGATAGCAATCATGGTAAATAATAATCCCGAAACACTTGCTCAATTATATGGATTGTTTTTATATAAGAAGAAGGATATAATAGCTATTCAGGAAAAACTCGGTATTGGTGGAAATGCAAATCAGTTGGCAGTGCCTCCAGATTCTGAGCTCATGGGAAAAATACTTGCTGATTCGTACGAATTGTTGTTAGAATTAGTAGGGGATTTAATACCGATACAGAAGAATCTCAACATTGATGGTAATCCTGTTCTAAAAGTGGAATATCAAAGCAATGAAGCTTTTACAGATATTTCATTGGGGGAGATATTTAATTTGCTTATATATTTGGAAGATATAATAGCAATTCAGGAGAAACTCAAACTGTTGGCTACACTAATCAAGAAAGGGTGGAAGAAGTAGATGAAAATATGAGAGCATATCTCCGGAAGCTTGAGGAATTTCATGGTCTCTTAGAGAATGATCCAGGTGTAATATTACCGAAATATGGTGAAATGGGTGTAAAGAAAATTATGTTTACTGGAGAGGGACTACCGTTATTTCCGAAGGTCACTCCTCAACAATTGCATGAAATTTTCGTAAAAAATTTGGCTGGCACAGACCAATGCCCATGTCTAGAACAGGTTAGATAATCTATATTTTTTGTCACACAGGGTATAATCCAACAAAAAATCTTCTGTGCTGATCACTGATCCAGGTTAGTTAGATCGGTAGAGTACCACCATTCTACTTGATCGGCTAGTATTCTACCGAAATTAATCCTTAGCGATCGTCTGTTAGATTGCTGGTGTATCTGAGATATGACCGAATTTTGATTATTATCAACACTATGCCAGGTGTTATATAACCGACCATCACTCCGGAGCGATGTTCTAGTTAGAATACAGCATTCACTCAATCTCCTTGATAACCCATCAATGATAGAATTATCTAAGGATACAACATCTCTTAGTGCATCATGTGGTATCCCCAGACTCCTTACGAGTTCACGGATCACATCTAGGGAAGGTATCCGAATCGGCACAAAATTCTCAACATAAATATTTGGATTAAGTAAAACAAGCTGATCTATGGCTTCTTTGCTAATATTATTACACCCTTCCAAATTGAGGTACTTTAAATTAAGACATGAACCAGCAATTTCTTTGATAGTTATATCAGTAATTTGACAAAAGCTAAGGTTGAGTTGCTGGAGCCTTGGGCAAGAACGAATAACATTACAAATTGATGTTTCAGAATATTCTCTACGATTAGAGATATTTAGATATTCTAATCTATGGCATGACTTCACGCATCTCCATAGACCACTGCCATCTACTTCTCGAGTACGAAAGCTCCTAAAGCCACCTGGCCGATCAATGCATAGATTGAGATACTTCAGATTCGAGTATGAACTCGCTATCAGTTCTAATGCTCTATTACTAAATGCTATACTATTTATGAAACTCAAGTGGGTTATATTTGGGCATGAATGTACAATGCTTATGATTTTTTTATCTGAAAGTGAATAGTAGTATGATATTTCGAGATGAGTTACATTTGAGCAATGAACTGGCGTTTGCTTCCTACGTACTAACTTTATGAATTTTTTCAATCGAGAGAGATCCTTTGCACGTTCTATCCTTATGAATTTATTTAATTGAGGGTGATCCTTTGCACAGTAATTTTTATAATCATTTGGAAGAGATTACCCAGGATATAAGTCTTTTCCCTTTAGCTCAATACGCCTCCATAGGATAGAGGCACCACATCTGTACCAAAGCCGGCTAACAAATAGAGCAGGGTATAGAGATTTATTTATCAATAAGAAATGTAAAATCTGCTCTAGTAATTCCTGTATATTAAAAATGCCTGTATGCACCATAAATAACATATGTTATATCTTTAATCAAAAAAATAAATTAGCCGAGCCTAGTTCGCTGGTAGATCACTGCTCCAGACTAAACCTTTCCACTATGTCATCTAACGCAAGTGCTTGTAACCCATCCAAATAAACTTTTAATATATCTTCAGGTGATAATCCTCTGAAGAATAGATTTTTAAGAAGCCATTCTGGATAGTCATTGCTTAAATTACACTCTTTCAGTTTCGAATAAAATTCCTTTACTGTATAATTGCCTTGAACTATTCTCCCAAATAAAAATTCCTTTCTTTTGGTCCATTCAAGATTCGCCTCTCTTTTCCATATATCATTTATGGTCAGGAATCAATAGAAATACCTGTTCTTTGCTAAAACTATAGCCCCCCCATAAGCGCTGACAACCCTTGAGTCTTTTTAGTTTATCTGTCAAAAGCTTGAGTAATGCTGGAGTGTGTTGGCTAAGTTCTTCATTACTCATATCTTTATTGAGTTTGTGGTCTGCAACATACTTTGTTATAATCGCGGACATGATAATATGAATTTAAGTTATGGGTAACTGTTAGATTATATGTAACTCTTAGGTTATATTATATCTAAGAAACTTCAATTCAAAAAAAATATTTCTGATATTTCACTACCTCATGGTCGGTGAAAGCTATCGGAGGATTGGAGGAGTGAAAAAATAATGATATAGCTTATTTTGAGTGTTCACTACATGAATCCACCCACTATGGCTGGGAGAAGATTTACATCAATTTGAAATTTGCGGGTAGATAGGATAAACGAAAAAAAAATTCATAGTCATGGAACCGCCATTCCAAGGCTATGAACTAATTATTTGTATCGAATCACGTTTTAGTAAAAAGCTCATGCTAGAGCTAATATATGTTCCAGTCCTAAAACATTTGTCTTGGTGAATGCATCATATAAAGCACTTGGTCTATATTTCAAAAGAGCTAGATTCAGATGATGGAGGAATTTCATGAGTATATTATTTCTCCAAGCTTTCGTCTCTTTACGCTCCCAGCATAATTTTAATAGCTGACATAAAGTAAAATCGCGCCAATTAACTTTGAGTAAAATTTGCAATAGGCTTATTTTTTTGTTAACCACTACTAGTAAACTTTTCTCTGATGCAATAACCCAAATACGATAGGAGATGAAAGAAAAGTATCTTCTTAATATTGGCATTTCATGTAAAGGCGGAATCAGAAGCCTTTCTTCTCTCCAATGCATATACCCTCTGAGTAGCAATTTACAATATACTGGCCCATTTATAGCTATCATGTGATTAGATTTGGGGTTATATATTTTTTCGTGAGCAGGCTCGTGCTCTGTCAGTTGATCTAATGTATCCATAATGTTAGTATGTAAGGATAATTTATCTCATTATAATTCCGATTAATTTAAATACATATTTTATTATGAAATTAAAAGTGAAAGAGGGTTTTATATTCTAAAATACTTACATGGCTCCCTTTACTTGCCCATATATCAAGAGAGATGGTACTGTTTGTGGAAATAAATGCTGGCTCCCTGAAGGGTGTTATAGGCACTGGAAATTGTATGAAAAGAATTTGAAAAAGAAACCCTGTCTTTTTAGTGGTTGTGAATTTCCCACTGATGCTGATTCGGGTATTGCCACGACCACTCTGCCAGTATTTATTCGCATAATTATCGAATGAGGCAAAAATGTAAGGCTGAGACCCTTCAACCCAAAATCCCTGAAGCTCCAATTTTCGAGCTGAGTGATGTAGTTAGACCCCTTCAACCCAAAATCTATGAAAATCCAGTTTCTGAGTCGGATAATGAGGATATTAGTCTTGGCCTCTTTGGGGATTAGTGGTTAGCTTGGCCCTTAAGGCACTTCATTAAATTTGGAGCATTAGGAGTCCTCTCTGAATTATCTGCCGGAAAGTAAGCAAAAAAATATTATATCATTAAGTCGAATAGCGCTATTTTTTAATATATAAAGGCATATTTCTGGAATGGAGCTTCTGCGTAATTATTATATAAATATTGGCAGAAACCCCCATCTTAAAGTATATATAACCAGATTCTGTAAACTCTAGTAATGCATTTATACTGCTTTACAACGGTTTTACTTATACAATATCAAATAAATCTTGAATATCTTCCGCAATTGGTATAGTATTCACATTAGAACCGGGGATATCTTTGGTTTGTTTATTCTAGAGCTCCGAACAGGTCAGCCAAATTCAGGTAACCTGACCTGACCTGACCTGAAATTCAGGTCAGGTATGAGATTTTTGAAAAAAATTCAGGTCAGGTATGAAGATTG
>QZLH01000046.1:315010-328142 GCA_003833135.1 Oehlia diaphana
CTACTATTAGATTATAGGTTACTATCAGATTATAGGTTACTTTTAGATTATAGGATACTATCAGATTATAGGTTACTTTTAGATCATAGGTTACCATATAATCTAGGGCAAGTAGCCGGTATCATATGATATAATTATATCATATGATACCGGCTACTCGATATAACGATTCTCACTAGCTAAGATTCAAAAAATTCAATTGGCTCATTTGGCTGATCTGTCATAACAAGGGATATTTGACGTATAGTTAAATGTCACGTGTTGGAAATTTGCTGATCGTGATCACACTCATAAGAAACGTCGCGTCGCTAGTAGCAGCATCATACTCTTTTAGCATTTTATAAAACTTAACAATACACTGGTAATCCCTATACACACCTGGCGCCTCCATACCTGGCAACATTTACGTGTGGCACTTTTGACGAAAGAAAAATAATAGTTAGTAGGATGAAATTTTTTTTTTATTTTTCTTACCTTACCTTTAGCTGTTAGGATTCCACTTTAATAGTTTAATCAAGCAGGCTGAGCCAAACGGCTTCTGGAAATTAAAAGGCGTGGCGGTTCCATCTTTGATGGGCATCGTATTAATGGTAGTTTGTCATTACTGCGGCACTGCAGCTAATGATAGACAGGAAAGTTGTGCGACGATATCTGTTACAAAGGGTTATTATTATTGTTCCTCCTTCCTTGTTTGCGAAAATAATCGGAGAAATTGTGTTACAAGGGTTATTACCGTTGTTCCTCCTTTTTCCCTTGTTCATGACAATAACAAATCTGTCACAAAGGGGATATTCTTTTCTTGTTCATGGAGAAATTTTATTACAAATAGGTTATTTCGTTGTTCCTATCAGTTTCTTTTTTATTTATTTGTGACAATAATTGGAAAAATCTGTTATAAAAGGGTGATTTAAATTGTTCCTCTTTCAGTTTTCTTTTTTAACATACTCAATAAATTTTACAATTTTGACTGTTCAATTTTATTATTTTTAAAAACTTTTCTGTCGAATTTTATTATTAAATATGTCTGGTACAAAAAATATTAATGAATCGACTACTTGGATTGAGGAAGCTGTCGACAATAAACTTATAAAATTTTACGAATACAAAGAATTTAAGAATATTGAACAAATTGGTGCCGGAGGTTTTGGAAAAGTATATCGTGCTAATTGGAAAGATTTAGAAAAACCATTAGCGTTAAAATCATTTTTTGTTCTTGATAACGTCACTATGAAAGAAATCGTTCGTGAGGTAATTTAGCGTATAATACCTTTTTTTTTTTTCGTCCATGATTTTTAACTCAATAATATTTATTTCGAAAAATTTCAATTTTATTTAGTTAAAAAATCAACGTGAAGTTGACTTTCATGATAATATTATTCGTTGCTTTGGAATATCAAAACTTGAGTCAGGTATTATAAAGTTACTTTAATAAATATAATATTCTTTTAATCGTAAAAATTCATTTTAATGATTTTTTTATTTTATTTATTAGAAAATAATCATAATTACTTATTAGTGATGGAATATGCCGATGGTGGTAGTCTTCGAAGTTATTTGAAGGAAAACTTTAGTAACCTTACTTGGAATAACAAATATAATATGGCGTACCAGTTATCTTGTGCCGTATCATGCTTACATGGTGAAGGAATAGTGCATCGTGATTTGGTAATATATTTTAACATTATTTAATGTTTAATAAATTATAATACTTTTGCATTACTTATTTTAATATACATATTTTTTAAATAGCACTCCGGTAATATATTAGTCCGTAACAACACAATCAAATTAGCAGATTTTGGATTGTCAAAAAGAATTGGAGCATCATCCAATATTCAATCTAAATTATTTGGAAGTGTTCCTTATATTGATCCGAAAATCTTTGGTAATAACCAAACATCACAAATGTCTTCATTAAATGAAAAAAGTGATGTTTACAGTGTTGGCGTATTATTATGGGAAATATCCAGTGGAAAACCTCCTTTTTATGTTGAAGATGGAAGTTATGATATTTGCCTGGCTTTGAACATTTTTCGAGGTCAAAGAGAAACTGTTGTCCCTGGTACACTTGTAAAATATGAAAGTATTTATACCAGTAAGTAAAATTTTAAATTTAATTATGATTTAAAATATTATTTTTAGCTAATATTAAATTATATTTATTTTTTAGAATGTTGGGATGGTGAACCAGATAATCGTCCAACCATAAATGAAGTAGTTGATTTGTTAAAAGCAATTACAAAAACAGAAAATCCTCGATTATCGGGCAAAAACTCAAAATCACGTTCCATTTCAAGTGTCAATAAGTCAGAATCACAAAACTCAAAAGATTTTAAATCACGTTCAAGAGTCAATAAGTCAGAATCACAAAACTCAAAAGGTTTTAAATCACGTTCCATTTCAAATGTCAATAAGTCAGAATCACAAAATTCAAAATTTTTTAAATCACGTTCCATTTCAAGTGTCAATAAGTCAGAATCACAAAAATCACAAGGAGAATTATCTCAATTTATTCAAAATTTTGATTTAATGAATATAAAAGAAATTGATACTATAGCAGAGTCAAATAAATCAGAGAAAATTTCAATCGAAAGAAATTTTAACGGAATTGTTGATGAAACAAATGATTTAATTTTTAAATCATTAAATAAAGGAATTGAATCAAAATTAGTAAAAGAGAAAGTTATTGAATATTTTAATAAATCCAATATTAATTCGAAAAAATTTTATAATTGGTTATTAAATAATCAAAATACTTCAAATTCCATTTTTTTACTTGGATATTTTAATTATTTTGGAATTGAAAAAAATAAAGATAATAAGAAAGCATTTAACTTATTTATTAATGCATCAGAAAAAGATCACTTATTATCACAATTTTTTGTTAGTGAATGTTATCAATATGGATATGGAACTAAACAAGATATAAGTAAAGCTTTTATATCTTATGAAAAAGTGGCTAATCAAGAATCAGCTATGGGTCAGATACTAATTGGATATTTTTATGAAAATGGAATAGGTATTGATAAAGATTTAAGAAAGTCTTTATATTGGTATGAAAAAGCTGCAAATAATGGAAATATAGTAGCAATGCATAATTTAGGTAGATGTTATAAAGATGGGTATGGTGTTAAAAAAGACTATAATAAAGCTTTTGAATTGTATAAGCGATCAGCTGAAGGAGAATATTTAAGTGGAATAGCAATGTTAGGATATTGTTATTATAATGGTATTGGAACTAAAGCTGATAAGAGGAAAGCAATTGAATTATATCGAAAATCAGCAAATTCAGGAAATATGCTGGCACAATATAATCTTGCCGATATATATGAACATGGAAGAGGAATTACAAAAGATATGAATGAAGCAATTCGTTGGTATGAAAAATCTGCCAGTCAAGGAAATCCGGATGCACAAAATAAATTAGAAATACTTCAAAAAAAAGTAAATAATTTATAATAAATTAATTTGTTATAGTTTTGTTACATTATTTTTTTTTTATTCATTTATTAAATAGTTAGTATAATATTCTAGAGTATAATAAATATAGACTTAATAATAATAAAAAAAAAAAAAAAAATTTCTGAGAAAGATTTGTTAAATTTTATTAAAAATACATCTTTTTACTTTTGAAATTTTTGAATTAAAATGTCATTCTAGGACTACAAAATTCATGAGAATCTAGAATCTGTCTTTTTCTAAACAATCAAATTTGTTTAAATAGTTAATTTATATTCTTAAGCATTACCTCTATAAAATAATTGTATATATGAAGAATAGATGGTAGTATTTAGCAATATATTAGCGAAAAATTTAAAATTTTCATGTAAACAAATATTACTAGTATTTTTTTTTTTTTATTATAAATTGTGTTCAAAAATTTCGTTTTGAATACTTTGCATATACCTATCTATGTCACCTACAACATGGTTTTACCCGCTAAAATAATATTTACTATTATTTTACCAAAATTCTCGTGGAAGTAATATAATTTCAGTTTTTAGCCAAAAAATTATATATAATTATTAAAAAGCGAACGTTTAACAAATGGTGGGAACTTCTGACAAATAATTAATAGTCTAAAAAAATATATATTTATTCTAAATCACAAAATCAAAATACATTATTTTTGTACAATTATTAATTTTTATTAAACAAAATCGTTTTTAAAAAAATAAAATAAATAAATAAATAAATAAATAAAGCTGAACCAAGACCTTCTGAGCCTAAATTTTTTAAAAAAAGGTTCGAAAAAATTATTAATGAATTAAAGAAAAAATATTCCGAAATGAAAAATGGGTGGTTACATAGTAGTTCTACAGCGGTAAGCGGTAAGAGCATTACATCTTAAAAATGAGAGAAAAAGGTATTTAGTAAAAAAGAAAATATTTTCAAAATGAAGGAATTGTGCCTGCTGTAGTACTGCGGAATCACCAATAATAAAATATTCTTCAGTTATACGTGACTTATGAAAACGAGTAATGGTATATTTACTATTTTAAATAGAGTCACTTCATTTATTATTTCATTTGGATGTTTTGAAAACGCCAAACAAGTTACGGTTAAAGAAAAAAATGAATTTCAAATCATTCCACTGTATACTTATTAAAATTAAAAAATCCACTGGCTAAGTATAACGAGAAAACATATAGCTAAACCTGTAAGATGAGCTAATTTTATGCTTTTCTTCTTGCTTATTTTTTTATTACGTATCCTAAAACGTGCACCACGTTTTTGCAAAGACTTATTATGATAGAAAGCGTGGCGAAATTAAAGAAGATACTGTAAGATTAATAATTAAGCTCGTCGTCAATATTAAAGTATATTTACTTCAAATATGGAAGAGCGTTGTAAAAATTAATAAATTTTACTGAAAATAGTGACGCTGTGCGACAATATTCGGAAAAATCTGCATAAAATACTTAGATGATTAACCTTATATGAGCGGTAAAATATAACGTTCCTGTATTTTTTTTTATTTATTCGTATAATTAAACGTGAATTGAAAGAATGTTGTAAAAAAAATAGGACCCAAACCAATATACCATATTTTGCGGTATATAAGCACCCTTTTTTTGCACTTGATGCTGGCCAAGATCCTCATAATTTTGGCCAAAATCGCCATAATTCTGGTCAGGGTGCTTATTTTCGGGGGTGCTTACTTACCGCAAAATACGGTAAATAAATATAAAAGTTAATTAAAGATTAGTTGTATATAGTCGCTGGCTTTATATATTATTTAATTAATTAGGAAATATTTCAAAAGAAAAAAGAACTAAGATCGAATTATGAATTTAATGTGAAGATAACTTTTTGATTGAATGAATGATATTACTCTGAACATTAACCTACTAGAGATACGACTTTATTTTTAACTCGGTTAATATAGTTATTCTATTTTAATTATTGTCTTAACTTGTTGCACTACTAAAAGATTTGATCGATTTAAATATAAAAAAGGAAAAGTCCGAATGTTAGACAATAAAAAATATATTACATAATTAGTAAATAATTAATAAATCAGTACTAAATATAGAGGACAGCATCCTAAAAAGGAAATCACTCAGATATATGTATAATATTAATATATATATATATACAGTATATATATTATATATGCATTTCTTACAATTCAATACTTAGCATGTTGACCCATCCCTACCACCCGCCGTGCAAGACGCGACCATATAGTATTGTTTTTTTTTTTGTAAAATTGTGGATAGTGATTTTAAATTATCTTTAATAAGTTAGTTAAAAGAAATAACTAAAACAATTGCAATTTATTATTTTTTTTAAAAAAATCTAAATTTTTTTTCATCATAAAATTAAGCTAAAAAATGATCATGAGATTTTTTTTCAATACATAATTACTTTGCATAATCTTTATTAACTAAATTAAGCAATTAAAAAAAGTATATTATTCTCAAAATTCCAATTTAACTAAACAAAAAAAAAAAATAGTTTTTTTAAAAAATTTGTAATCCAATGCTTATTAATATTATAGAAAAATGATCAGCATAATTATGTATTTAAATATAAATCCTTTGCTATACTGACAATAAGATCAGATTAATTTTTTCACTAAAAGAAAATGAATAAAAATAAATATTATAGTATCAATATTTTGTTATAAATAATTAAGAGTACAATAGGATAGATTTTTTTTTATTAAATATAAGCAAAAGTTATAATTATAATTGTATGAGATCTTTTATTTTTAATTAGAGTCATACTAAAATGATCAACATTAGGTACGAAAGATTTTTAAATTAAACAAACACTAATTAATTTGAGATCTTTTTTTAGTCAGAAGTCACATGATCAACATACAAGACTATACTTGCCACCCATTCCTCAAAAAGGAAATTTAAACAATGAGATCGACATGAAATCATTGTTTAAATTTCCTTTTTTGGGGAATGGGCGGCAAGTATATACAAGACCTTTTTTTCGTACTAAAATGATCAACATACAATTATCAAATTTAGATTACCCTGCATAAATAATTTGAATTGCGTAACATTGAAAAATGTGATATTCTTGCGTCTTATTAATTGTATTTTATTTGCGGTTCATTTCCGATATCTTAGTCACCACGACTAACCATTTCTAAAATAATATTTTTTTTATTTTTCAGTTTTTACCGTAAAGACCGAAACAATCCTTTTTTAGTCTTTTTTATTACTTTACAGAAACTTCAAGATCGTAGCGATGGCTTAACTGCATTATAAATACATAGTGACCACCTTATGTAATCGTAAAGAAATTACATATATGCAGTTAATGCGCATTACGCCGTTGCTACGATCTTAAGTTTCTGTAAAGTAATTATTTTATCCCTCTTTTTTATTATTATTCTTTCTTTCAGTTAACCAAATTTTTCTTATTTTATTGGATTTTTTTTTAGGGATTTTTTTTTTTAATCAAAATTTTTGGAATTTTTTTTTTTTTTAACTCAAAAAATATTTTTTATTTTTTTTTTTTTGGATTGGGTCAAGACTATAATCAGATTAGAACTATGTTCTACAGCTTTTTCGATGTTTAGTAAGATTTTTTTTTAGTCAATGATATTGTTTCTGACTAATAAATTTTGCGTGAATTTTTTTTTTTTATTAATTATATAGATATATAAAAATATTAATAATTTTGTAATTAAATCTATAATAAATTTTTTGATAAATCTATATAACTAAAAATTTTTCTGATTATTACCTCACATTAAACAGTTTAGAACGCTCCGTCAGGGACTAAGGCAACTTGTTTAATTATTAAAATTAGTTGAAAATTCTAGTATATTTAACACTATTTTTTTTATAAAAGATGGATTACCGTGTCTTTTTTGTGATCAGCCTTTACCTAATCCTCTACCAAAAAAGTTATTTGAATATTTGAAGACATTACGGAGAAAAAGTATATATTATTTATTTATTTGTATTTTCTAATTAAATCAAATATTTGGTCATCTTTTTTTTAGAGAAAATACTGGTGAAGATTTCTGTTTTATGCATCACGCAGAACTCAAAATTGTTCCACTAGGTTATAAAGGCAGGTTATCCCACAAAAATAAATTTCGAAAATCTATCAGATCAGATTGATAATATCAAAGATAATCTATTAGATATTATTAATTCTAAATCAAGAAGTTAGTTTCGTGAATTAGCATTATCCATTTATAATAAACTTAGACATCGGAAAGTACACCTATCTATGATATTAATGGGACGAAGCGGGTAAATTTTAATTAATAATAGTTTCTTTTGTTTACCTATTGGTTTATCAGCTTCTTATATATTACTAATTTTATAGCTTGGAATCCTGGATATTACGGTCCAAAAGGTGAAATAAGCCAGTGCAGCAATTTTAATAAAATTATTTTTTAAAAAAATGCTTTGAAAAAAGCAATTATACGGCTAATAATTCAGAATTTTAATGAAAAATTATCATTAGAAGAAGCAAGAGATATTATGAAAAATGGTGGCGCATACATGTATAATGACTAAATATTCTTAATAAAAAAATTTTTTTATTAGAAAATTATAGTGTGTCAAGTAAAAAGTAAAATAAATTTCTTTATACAATAAAAATTCGATTAATAAATTTAACAAAAATTACTTTGAAAAATACATATCGAGAAATTTGAGTTGAGATAAATGTTACGTCAAAATAATTGATTTCTGTCCAATCAAAATTCAGTTAAACCTTAGTGTACGATAAGGATGCTAGAATTTTCCAAAAAAATTTACTATAATATGGGGACCGACTTTTGGTGTGATTATACTCATAACTAATAAAGTGATTATAAAAGGGGTATTTTATTATATAAAAAAAATTCCGGACTAAAAAATGTGTACCTTAAGGAGAGGGTTCTTATAAAGGGGATCGACTATACTAAAAAAAATTCTAACATAGACAGCTAGACTAAATTTACAAACAATTTTCCTAAACATTCTTTTTTACAATTAATACTGACAATGATGATTTAAAATGTTGAACAGATACCATTATAACAATGGCCAAAACTTTGACAATCGACATCACTAGAGCAATTACAAAACCAGTGTGGATAAGACGTTTTCAAACATCTACTATTTCTTTCAGTATTACAATTATCGTCACTATGACACCCAAAAATACATGTTCTTGATTTTGCCCATTGCTTAGGATTATTTGAACAAACATATCCCGAATATTTTGAACAATCGGAATCAGATTGACAAGAGTCACTATAAAATGGGTCTTTGCACTTGCATTGAGATGCCACGTAATCGAAATTATGCGTAAGGAGAACAATAATAATAATAATCAAAAAGAAATGATTCATTTTGTCAAAAAAAATGTCAACAAATTCGTTTATTAAGAACAACTTGGTGTCTATTTATAATGATTGAGAGTAATAGTATAAGCTGGTCGTATTATTAGATAGATCCTAACATACGATCCATCGATTAATATTACTTTTCTAATGTGTAATAGTTTATTTCTGAATATATGAAAGCATTTTCTCATGAGTATTATAAATGGCTTATGAAATAACAAAAACTGTGAATATTTAAGCAACTCGGCTCATATTCCCGCAAAAGTGACGTTCTGAATCGGCTAAATTAGAAAGTCTTAAGTTTTCCGTGTGAAATTTGAGAGAGTAGTAGTATAAAGCTGGTCGTATGATTAGATAGATCCTAATATACGATCCATCGATTAATATTACTTTTCTAATGCGTAATAGTTATTTCTGAATCTATGAAAGTATTATCCCATGGGTATTACCAATGGCTTATGAAATAACAAAAACTATGAATATTTAAAGCAACTCGGCCATAAAAGTGACGTTCTGAATCGGCTAAATTAAAAGGTCATAAGTTTTTCCGTGTGAAATTTGAGAGAGTAGTAGTATAAGCTGGTCATATGATTAGATAGATCCTCCATTGATTAATATTACTTTCCTAATGCGTAATAGTTATTTCTGAATCTATGAAAGCATTTTCCCATGGGTATTATAAATGGCAACTCGGCACATATTACCATAAAGTGACGTTCTGAATCGGCTAAATTAAAAGGTCATAAGTTTTTTCCGTGTGAAATTTGAGAAATGGTTTTTTTCATGTGAAATTCACCTATCATTGTGACGAAATATGTCACGTGATTTATTAAGATTTATAATATGATTACTATAGATTTATCAGATTTGGATATTGCGCCGAATTTGCGCCTTCAATGATTATGTATGACAAAAATATTTTTTTCTTAACCTGAAATATGATAAAAAATTATGTGATAAGTAGCAGTATTAGTGACATTTCCGAAACAATTTTTTTTTATTCTTATTTTTTTGTGAAAAAACCGACTTTATTAATTTTATTAAACATTTAAAGGCTCTACTATAATAGTAAAGTCTACTTTCTTCTTGTCTATTATTGGAACTTGAGAAATTCAAAGAAGAAGTGTGGGATAAAAAATAAAGTCTTTGGGACGCCATTTTTAATCTAACTGTTGGCGTTAATAATCTAGGAATGTAAACATGGGCTGATTCTTGTTTCTCTCCATGGTACGTTCGGCAAACTACCAGGACATTATTCGGGCTGCCGTCGTGGGAACAATCTATAATTATATGATCACCTGATTAATGCACGTGATACAAAAACTTTGCTTCTTTAAATTTTGGATCTTTATGATGATTGCAAAAAAATGCATGGAAATACAAAAATATGACAGCCTGGCTACTATTACAGGTAATAATAATATGTAATTAAATATTTCGCTCTAAAGTTCACCCGAGAGAAAATGGATATTTTTACCGTATATACTGTATATTATTTTTTTTTTTCTAAGAAAAAAAAAATACGGGTTGATACAACTTTTTTATTAGAAACAAAAAAAGATCTCTTTTCAGTACTTAAATGAATTATTTATTAAATATAGTTATTACTGTATATAAGGTTTCCCAAGTTTCACAAAATTTTTGTAGATAACCTTCAAATATAGCTTATGAACCCGTTCATCAATTTCTTTTTTTTTCCATAATATTAAGTTCTAAATTTTTACTTCCGTTTTGATAACAGGCAATTTACATGTTAGGAATGACATATCGTAATTTTAATAAATAAAAAGCACAAAAAGTAGTAAACCCCAAATAACTCAAACTTTGGTTACAGAGTATTCACAACTATCTTATTTCGATAACTCAATTTTATGATACATGCTAATGGGAAATGTTAACCCTAAGAAATTATATTCGTAAAATTATTTGAAAAGTGAGTTAATAATTCTATTTCAGTTTATAACTCCCCTTGATACATTTCATTGGGCAATGGTTCAATACAATTTAGACGTCGAATATGTGACATTGATAATGTTTCTTCGGTCATTACAATTTTAACATAAAATAATCAAGAAAATGCAGTCATAACGATCCTGTATTTCATTACAGAGCTTACGTGAGTTGAAGAAATTTTTGGTAGTAAAATTAATATTTTGTTTTTCAGTTGCTTTTTTCTATTTGATGATATTTATACCTCTAGGGCTTACATTAATTTGATGTGAAGTATTATTAATCACCTTTGGAGATTTATCAAAACTTAAATATATCCAATCATTAACATTACTTTATATTAATCATCCAAGTGACACACAACAAAAACTAATATATCAAAATAATGTAGTATGTACCTACCAATGCACAAGATGACATAAACGTAACAGTTCAAATGAATACTTGTACAAGTCAATTTAAATATTAAAGCTAGCTTATCAAAAATTCGTGTAGTTGTTCGTTTTACTTTATGTACTTTCAGTTATCAAAAAAAAAAAAGCTATCAAATGGATCCTATTAAAAAAAAATTATTTAAAAAAAATTAAACAGGTTCTATTAAAAAAATAAAATATATCAAACGGATCCTAACAAAAAAAAATTGTCGAATTATGTATTTGGCCCTACAATTAATTATATATAAATAAGTATAAACGAATTCTTAATTGCCAACTGTTACACGAATTATTATTAGTCACAAAATTTATTAGTTTCTTTCTAAGTTCTAACTGAATTATAATACTTTAATCAAATATGATTTCAGCTTTCCGTCCGACTTATATTCCAAAAAATTGTTAATTCGTGATCCGCATAAAAAGTAGAGAATTTAACTATTAAAAATTGGAGCAATTTTGTTATTTTCTCCTTTATATACAAGTATGTATTTTAAAGATAAATGTATTAGTTGTCTATATTTACTTAAAGTTTGACACCTTTTCTGAAGAAATAAAAATGATTTATATGTGATAAAGTTTTTTTACTATAATTCTAGATTACTGTATAAACTATACACATGATTTCTAACGATCGATTATAAATAATCGTTGCGCCATTTCACGTGATATTAAAAAAGATTATAAATCAAAAAGCGAGATCAGATCTATGTACTATGTTGCATGATATTATACAAAATCCAAAAAAGTAAAATTTACCCATACTAAAGTACTTTTGATAATGAAAATTCATGTAAAGAACTATTTTATTATTTTTTTACTTTTCCCGAATTTTATTAATTAAATTGTCTACTTTTTAGACGGATTACGAATTAATAATGAACTTTTAATTTTTAAATCTGTTTTTTTTTCAGATGAACTTTACATAAATAATGTTGAATTTATCGTATTTAAATAACTTCATAAAAGTTAATCATTGCAAATTCTAATAACTTATTTCAAAAATATGGATTATTTTGTGCTTTCTCATCGAAAAATTAAAGCAAGGTTACCTGTTAAATTATGAATAATTTAAAATTGGTTAAAAAATTACAGTTTCTTTTAATTTTATATACGCATAGTTGTATACCATGTCTTCTGTCAAGTGGACTGGCGTTCATCTCCGTAAAGAAATTCTGAGTATCATGCTACTCCAAATAAAAAGAAATAAAAAGAAATGACTTTTTTTGGAGCGATATCGCTAAAAAGATAAACAATCAAGAAATTCTAATTTCACTGGCGTTCCTTACCTAACCCTAAGATACTCCAACTTCCACGTTATCTTCAAGGATAAGTATTTTCGCCTAAGCAAACTTTCCTTATCCTAACCCTAAAATACTCCAACGTCAATGTTATCTTCAAAGATAAGTATTTCAGCCTAAACTAACTTTTCTTACCTTAAGATCTCCACTCCAGCTTGAGAATATGATGAAATTTATAGATGTTAATTCAAAAGAGTAAAAACATATACTTTTATATTAATAAAATTAGAGTACTTATTTTATTAAAATAGAATGTAATATTAATTAATAAAATTTATTCAATTTCAATTTATTAAAATACATTAATTTAAAATAAATTATTGTAAACAATGAGTGCTATCGGTATTTCCCTTCCATTTTTAATAGAATGTTTCACTTATTTTGATAATGTTCAACGTCTTCACCTAATTTATTAATAGGACTATATGATTTCCTTACTACTTTATGATACAGACTAGCTTTTGCTCTTCTAGAAGGGAAGGTAGCATATTGGCGATTTCCAAGATATTAGATTTATTTCTACAGGTTCATATTTTCTGCAAGTTTTGTTTAAAAGATTTATAGCTATTGTAATGAAAATAAGCCAACCTTTTATTTTAAAAATAAATTTGTATTCTTGATATTTGGTAATGTAG
>QZLH01000046.1:339982-350752 GCA_003833135.1 Oehlia diaphana
AGAATGTCATACGTGTTTCTTCTGATTTATCAGGACAGGGCAAAACTGAATGGATTAAAGAAGATAGTTTCAAAAAAAAGAAAATTCCACGTAGCTTTTTAATATGCGATGATATGGAGTTTGGCAGGCTTGTAAGCCAATTAAAAGAATGTAAACTCCGACCTGTAGAAAGTTTACACATCAATATAGTATCAGCTAACTATCCGGGAGACGTCAACATGTTTTTATTTGAATTATTAACTTTGGGTATGGTTTCTACGAATGTTGATATAGCTTGTCTGCCTCGATCAGAAACACCTACACATATATTTATCGAAATAGCTTCAACTACAGAACAGCATCTACTTAATTCTCTTCCTATGACAGGATATTTATTATTCAATCATATGTCTTGGAATATTAAAAGTTTGAAAGTTTCTCAAGTAATTAATAGCCCAATTCAGGTTACTTGTCATTATTTGAATTTATTGGATCGTAATGATATAGATTCAAAAGAGATCCTCTTCCGGACAGATAAAGCAATTAAAGATCCACTACCAGTAGAACGCTGTCAAAATCTTATTGAAAAATATTTCTTTAATAAAGGCAGCAAAGATATTTCTTCTTTTAGATTTTTTGAAATATTTATTAATGTACTCGCAGATCAATTAGTTCGATTTTCATCAAGTCAATTTTTTACTGTAGATAATCTCAAATTAATGGTAGAAGAAACTAACATTAGGAAACTTATATTAGGAACCTTAATATATGTTTCAAAAGATTTTGCAACCAGATCTATTAAAACAAAAGAGGCACAGCTAGAATCTACAAGCGCTATAGATGCTGATGATGAAAACGCTCGTCTTGGTACAATTGTTCAATGGGACGACTCAAATCATCTTATAGTATTTTTTAATTCTCAAACTCCCGATTCAATATCAGCTTTATATCGTGACAGAAATAAAGTTGATGAAAATGTAGAAATTTTATTAAGAAGTCAAGTAATTAGAAATCGAACGAAATGGGTGTTAGATGATTACAATTCGATGACTCCAGAAGCTCTTTTCTTAAAGTTAGAGTGTTTGGCACGAAGTTCAACAGAAAAATTAGATCTTCCCGAATATGCTTTATCTGGTGACAACTTAATAAAGATGGCCTTAATTCTTTTAAGAGCACGTGCGAATATTCCAGTGATAGTTTGTGGCGAAACAGGATGTGGCAAGGTGATTTAATATGTTATTTCATTATCGATGATTTTTTTCCAAAAAAAAAAAAAAATTTTATTAAATTCTCGTTTCTTTTATAGACAAGTTTAATCGCTTATCTGGCCCTGATGGTTGAAGTTCAATTCCAGGCACTTAACCTTCACGCCGGAATCGATGAAAAAACTATTATGATGTTCATGAATGATTCTTTAGAAAAAGCAGAAAAAGGCGAGATTTGGTTATTCTTTGATGAAATCAATACTTGCAATTATATAGGCTTACTCGCTGATTTAATATCCCATCGAATGCTTAATGGGAAACCAATACACCCAAATATCCGTTTATTCGCTGCTTGCAATCCATACCGTCTTCGTACGAAAGCTCAAAGCCAAGCCGGTTTGACAAATAGAGTTAAAAAATTCGAAGAACAAAGTAAACTTGTTTATCAAGTCAAACCACTTCCTGATCAAATTTTAGATTATGTTTGGGACTATGGTATTCTGAAACCAGAAGATGAACACAGATATATTCAAATTATGGTTGGAAAAGAATCAAAAACTTTATTCCATCCTGAATTTGCAGAACTTCTATTTGCTTCTCAAGAATTTATTCGTAAGGTTGAGGAACGATATAGTGTGAGCTTACGTGATGTTAAACGAGCTATAAGTTTAGTGAAATTCTTTCATAATTCTCTTCAAAATCGTCCGGTTTGGAAGGAAGGACATACATATCCACCACCTGGTAAACCAACAATAAGGATCAGGTCTTATGTTCTGGCACTTAGTCTTTGTTATCATTCTCGGTTGTATGAACAAGATTTACGTAAACAATATCGTCATGAAATGGAACAAATATTACACAAACATAATACTTATGTAGGAGAAAATATGTTTGCTAAAATTATTCGTGAAGAACAGGAAGATTATATTAATAGGATGCAATGTCCACCTAATACAGCATATAACGAAGCTTTATTAGAAAATGTTTTAGTCATGATCGTATGCATTTTGACAAAAATCCCTTTGTTCCTTATAGGAGCGCCGGGCTCTTCAAAATCTTTAGCAGTTCGTCTTATAAGCTCAAATTTACGTGGTCCAGATTCAAGTGATAAGTACTTTAGAAAATTAGCACAAGTTTACTTAATTCCACATCAAGGCTCTTCATCTTCAACTTCTGAAGGTATTATAAAAGTTTTTGAGAAGGCAAATAAATTTCAGGAGACAACTTCCAAACAACTTCCTGTTGCTAGTGTTGTTTTACTTGATGAAGGTAATTTATTTTTTCTTATGGTCGGTCCTTTTACATTATTAAGTTGTTCACATCATTTATTATTTCTTTTTATAGTTGGTTTGGCTGAAACAAGTCCTTTCAATCCATTAAAAGTGCTTCACTCTTTACTTGAACCAAGTTATCCAGCTACAGAGCCAACTGTTTCAGTGATAGGGATATCTAACTGGCGTTTAGACAACAGTAAAAGTAGTCGTGCATTACTTGTTCAAAGGTACGATTTTTTTTTTATTAAATAACATACATTTATATAATTTTGTCTTATTTACAATTTTTTTATGTCCTCTCTACAGACCACAATTTAATTTAAATGATTTAATTGATACTGCTGAACGTTTATTAAATAAAAGAGCTATTGCATCTGGTCAGAGAGGCGCCTTAAGTCCTTTAGCTAAGGCATATTCAAATTTTGAAAAACATGGCCAATCTTCGTCTAACTTCCATGGTCTTCGTGATTATTATGCATTGGTTAAACGTCTTTCATTAAACGAAATGACTCCAGAGAATATTCAAATGGCATTAGCCCGTAATTTTGGAGGAACAGATAATCATGTCAAATTATGCGATCAATATTTTGGAAATGTTCTAAAAATGTATAATAACCATAACCCATGGACATATAAACAAGTTCCAGTCGAAAAATTAATTGATACAAACTTAAAAGATCCTGATGCACGACATTTAATGGTTATCGGTAAAAGTGATTCGATTGTAAATTTGCTGACTTATCAGCTAAGAAAGAGAGATTTGGATCCTGTTGTAATTCTAGGATCACAATTTCCTGGTGATCAAGAGGATTATTATTATAGTGTTTTGAGAAAAATCATGGTTAATAATTTAATTTTCAACTCAAAGAGATTTTTTTTTCTAGTTTAATATGCTTATTTATATTAAAATCATTCTGTCATTTTAGATGTGCGTTGAAGCAGGCAGACCATTGATTTTAACAGATTTAGAAATAATTTATGGTAATTATTTCTTTTACTATCATAGTTATAAATAATCAAGTAAATAAAAAAATTTTTTTTTTCCTATTTCAATAGGGAGTCTTTACGATTTATGGAATCAAAATTATATTGTGGTGGGAAGTAAAGATAATGTCAAATACTTTACGAGAGTTGCACTTGGAGCGTATGCCAATCCTATGCTGTAAGTAAATTTGTTGAAATTTATCATTCATATTTTATTATTACAAAAATTTTTAAATAATAGTAAATTTTTAGTTACGTTTCGCCGAATTTTAAATGTATTCTTGTTATGGATGAGAATAAATTGGCTTTAGCTGATCCTCCACTTCTTAATCGATTTGAAAAACAAAAAATGTCGATTAATGACATACTTGACAATAACCAAAAGTTATTTTATGAAAATCTAAATGATTGGGCAAGAAAATTCTCAACTTTGATCGATAATAATCAAGCAACTCAATCACGTAATAAGTTTACCCAGAAAGATCTATTCATTGGATTTGATAAAAATGAAACCTTACAAAGTTTAATTATTGATATTATGAAGAATAATCCCGAAGCAGATGAAGAAGAAATATTAGAAAAATGCAAAGAATGTTTGATTGCAACGGCGACTTCTGATGGTGTTGTGAGAGCCGAGTTATCAGCTTTAGAGCGAGATGAATTTGAAAAATGGAAGCATGTTTATTTCAATCAACAGCATCATGATAGTCTTTATGATTACTTTGATAATCAAGGAACATCATCGGTTCCTAATGGGCATTTATTTATTATTAACACTTTCTCCAATATCAATACGGATGTTATGTTTTGTTTACGAAAATTTAGTTGTCAAGTAGATAAATTGTCGATTTTTAAGACTGAAGCTCAACTTTCGAATCGGGTAAGTCAAAAGCGGTGATTTATTAAGTTAATGCATGTTTTCTTGTTACTTATACAACTCTGTAGGTAAAACACTTTTGGTCTGAAGAATCAAATGATCAAATGCTAATTCTCCAATGCGATGTAACTACTGTCAGTACTGGATGTATTAAACTAGCTAAATTAATCATCGAACAATTCCGAAAAGACTTTATAGCAAAGAAAGATCAAATGGAGCATATTGTACCTATGAAGCACGCGTGTATCATTCTTCATATTCATCGAGATCAGGAATCCACCTTTTCGTCTTTTAATTTCATGTGCGGCTGGAAACAAATAACTATTGAAACATTATCAGGAAGTAACGTTCCTACATCAGGTCTCTTGGATGGGTCTTTATCTCGTATTGTTGATTCTATTTATCCATTTGAAAAAATTTTACAACAAGAACTGTTATGGTGTCTATCATGTATGAAATATCCATCGAACGATAAGTCAATCAATCATATAAAGTAAGTAACGCGTAAAGTAATGATTATTTGTCCTTCATAAATGTATAATTTTTTTTAAAATTTTTTTTTGTGTCAACCTTTTTTCTTTAGAACATTAAACGAAAAAATCCTAAAGTGCCAAGACTTTATTAAATGTTTGAAAGTAAAAATTCTTGAATGGATCAAACAACAACCTACAAATGATTGGCAATATAAAGTCGCATCAAATAAACAAAATTTATACCCATACCCTTCATTTTCTGCAGCACTACAAACTCACATTAGAACACTGTTTAAGAAACCGATAGCTCAAATTTTATGTGCTTTGGAAAGATTATCAGCAACAAAAACATTTTTCTATATTAATGAACGAGCAAGATCAAAAGGAAACTATGAGAAATTACTTAAGTTTTGGGAACAGGTTTATATGGATAAGAAAATTGTCAAAATTGAAAATACGCAAAATCCAGAACTTGATGGATATAATATGCCGGCCGGAAGTTTACTTGATCTTGAATTCCCTTTTTCATTATATTTTATGAACCAAATTAATAGTTTTAAAAGAATTTACGAAGAAGAAATAGCTAAATTACAAGAAGATAATGAAAGAATTGATGAAGAAACCAATGAACTATACGATTACGTGATTGAGGATCATTTGAAAGAATTCAAAGATAATATTCTTACGTCAATACCGCTATTAAAAGAAAAAGGTTCTCCATTTGAATGGGAATGGGCTTCTGAACTATATTTCAATGACTTTGTTACTATTATTGCGTCAAAAGATGGTGAAACAAAGAATAAAAAAATGTTAGCGTCAATCTTGAAGTTACTCATCGGTGATAAAACACGCAAACCAATTTTCCTTCATGCATATTGGTGGGAAAATGGCAACGAAGTTTTAGCTCAATTACAATTGGCTCAAATGTCTCCAATGATAATTGAAAATATCGAAATTCAAGGAAATGTTACTGCTGGAGGAAATTTTGAAAAACATCTTGTCAAAGAATTGATAAAATTGATGTTGCAGCGAATTCGTGGAAATTTCGAAGGCGCAGGAAATTCTCATTCGATTGATAAATGGCAACACGACGTCACAAGAATATTATCTCTTGTTAGTAAGGTGACTCGATCAAAGAATTTACCAGATCTTCAATTGTTACGTATTGTAAACGATTTGGTTGCGACAAAGTCCATTCCTTTAGATAGTATTAGAGAAATTGTTCAACTTGTGTTAAGTTCGGTTGAACAAGGAGTTCTCTCAGAGAAATTTGTCAGCACCGTACTTTATAAGCTAGATAAATTAGAACAAAATGAGAAGAATATAATTCCAAGAAGATCATTCATCATGAGATGCCTTGCATTGATTCCAATAGAATCAGAAGTTCGACTAAGTTTATATGAGAAATTATTCTCGAAAGAACCTTTTCCATTAATGGGTGCAATCATCGAAAGAATCTTTCTTAAAGAAGACAGAGATATATTCTTTTTAGTAATTACAGATTTCGAAGAAGCTTTAATATTATCTCCTCGATTAAATATTATCAATAAATGTTTAGGAGATTTAAGTACAAATATGGCTACTTTGTGTTGTGATACCATTGAACAGACCTTCATCATGAATGAAGAATTAGAAAATTTAGGGGCTTATATTGGACCGGCTCTTGAAGCTTTATATAAAAAAGGAATACCATCATTACAAAAAATAACTTCTATTGCTTTACTTAAAGAATTCGTTCGTCGATTCTGGGACAGTTTTATTATGAAAGATAATAATGATCCTGACCAAATGGAGGAAGACGATTTTGATAACGATCTTGATAACGATTTGGTTAATAATGAATTAATTGGTCAAATTAACAATATTTTGACATTCGTTCATCCTTTGATTGATTCTTTCAAAATTTACTTTTTAAGAGATTTATGTCGAAGAGATTTTTCAATGGATGATATTAGAAGATTTTGTGACGCTCAGAAACATCTTTTACCGTGGCTTGGATCTTTCAATTGGGAAGATATTAAAGAAAATCGATTGTCATTTAATCCATATTGTTATTTACCTGAATATAATGAAGCCGAAAATAGTATTATGGATTTCTATAGCGTAGGAAATAAGGCACCTTTTCAAAAATTTGTCCAAAACATGAATCAAAATATGACTTTAACGGCAAAATTATCTTTAACGGGGCTTTTCTTTGTACGTCTTCATGCTTTGAGAGCTTCAAGAGAATGGCAACATTCAGAAGAGCGATCAGAAAAATTCTTGACACAAGAACTCGATGGAATAAATCTTCCATATTTACTTAAACCAATTGCAACAAATATCTTGTCGAATAAGCAACCTCTCCTTAAAATTAATAGCCCGGAAATTAATAATACAGAATTGCTTATAAAATCCGTTATTGCTCATATCATCATATTTCACGCATCGGTTGAACCGAATTCATCTCAATTAGCAATGTATTTACACAAATTACTAGATTGTCAGAACTCGTTTATTTTATCATGCATGTCTGACGTAGAATCAATGGTGTTAAATGCTGATACTGAGAAAACAAATACAAACAAAATTACAAGATATGTTTGTAAGTGCGGATATAAATATTTCATCGCAAATTGTGGTGGAACTGTTATTACTAGTAAATGTCCGGATTGTGGAAATACTATCGACGGAGTGGGTCATAAACCAGCAGAAGGAAACACTATACTCGATAATAAACAACCAGTTGCTCAATCAGCAAACGATCAAACAGGATACATTGGAGAACTAGCTAATCAAAATTTGTATCACTCTGTCAGATATATGACGCCAACATCATATCGTATTTTACATTTAATTGTTCATGCTCTTATTGGAGCCTCTGCACCTCAAACTGCCCTGGTCTTCCTTCAAAAAAATGATCAAACTGCCACAGATTCTGAAATTTATTGTATGGACCATATTCGAAATGATTGGGAAATGCTGAAAAATCTTCTTAATTGCTCAGATGCGGTATATTTTATATTTATATTATATATATATATTTTTATCTTATTAAAATAGATTATAAACTAATAATTTTTAATTCTAATCAGAATTTGGCGTTAATGTTCCATTCATTAATTTCTTCGATGATGGAAAAACCATTATCGAATCAACGAGTAACAACATCTACTGAGCGTGAAAAGTGGGAAACAGAATTTAATGATTATATCACACCGCAAATTAAAAATATAAATGAAACGGCAACTAATTATCGTATGAAATTAAGCGAAGCTCGAAACAAAAATCAAAAAGGTAACTTAATTGAAAGTGAAATCAATCAAACTTTAATTATGGATCAACGATATCGAAGTGAAAATTTACCAAACTTGTGGAGAACGATTGGAATGATTAGTTTCGACAGTTTCCGCGCTTATTATATGAGCGATACGACAAGAAATAACGATTATCCATTCCTCTCAGTATTTTTGAAATATGCTCAAGAATTAGAATTACTCGAACATCTTTTACCTATAGTAAAGTTTGTTCAAATTTTGCATTCCAAACTTGGATATCAGTTAGCAAGACAAACTGCAGGAGAAATGACTTTCAGGAAATTTATAGAATCTAATAGTGGTGGTAATAAAGAAATTTTCAATAGCTTGAAAACAGCTTTTGACGACTTTAAACTTGGTTGGAATATAGTAATATCTCTCGTAGATCGGTATCAACTTCCCGATAATAAGCCAACCATGAAAGATGATTCACCAGTTGTTCTTGGTTTAGTGGAACAAAAAGATTCAGGAATTTACTTAAGCGCAATTTTATACCATTTAGTCAATATACAAAATAAATTCTTACAAGAAGTCATTGAAATTCCACCTGGAACTTGTAAATCTCTCAAATTTTTAGATGAACCTTCATTTGATTTTGGATTGTCAACATCAAAAACAAAACCAGAAACACCTAATGGATATTGCCTTCAATCGATGTATCTTGATCAAGTTCGTTCCGTTAATATCATAAATTTTAAATGGAATGATAAAATTCTTGCATATAGTCAAAGAAATTTAGCAATTGCTAGAGGAGAAGATATTGTTTATGATTTGACAAAAATTGAAGTGGAATTGGCAAGTATTTTAGTATTTGAAAAAGTTTATATAGAAACTCAACCAGGTTCACAATTATATCTAGAAGTTTTCCCATATCATTTGGAGTTATTCCAAGGACATAAGAGAATTCTAAGTGATATTAAGAATTTAATAAGTCAGGAACCAATTCCAATTGAAATGGTGAATTTATTAGGATTTTCTAAAAATTCTGGTTTACAACATTCATTGGAACCAGCTCTAGATAACGCGTCAGAAATTTTATCATCATTGGAGATTCTTTTATGTTTCGTCAAACGTACTGCAGTTGGAGATAGAGAAAAATCAATTAAAAATTATGTTTCGCAGTGGATGAAATTATCATCATTAAATGAACATGTAAGATTTTCTAAAATGTTAAAAGTGGATTTACGACTTAAACATTTAGTGTCTTTATACGAACTTGTCGAAGAACAAGTTGCCGATGTTAAAATTAAATATATTCATGAAAAATATAAGGAAGAACTTTCAGCAGATATGAAGATGGCAATAACGAATTCCGTAGATTTTGAACAGCAAACTACAATGAAAAAAGCCATACCAGCAGAAGCGTTCGCTTTAGCTTTAAAACGATTCATGCTACGATATTTAACTTTAGAAAATCAAAAAGAAAAGGAACCGTTATATCATTATTTACGAAATAATAATACATTAAATTTTTGGCCGTCTACAGTTCCAGTAGGACTTATTAACGAATTATTTCCGGAAAATTTGTTAGTGGCTAATACATATGAAGCTTATACATTCATTATTAAGGTAAGAAAATTTAACAATTATATAACTTTTTTTTTAGTTTCAATTAATGAATATACTTCAAATTTTAGAAAACGAGGACCAAACAGGCCAAACAGGCCAAGGCTAAGCAGGCTAAACCGGCTAAACCGGCTAAACCTGGCAAAAGAAAGCCTGATGAATTTATTGACAACATGTAGAAATTCTTATTTATTACTTTTTTTTAAAAAAAATTTTATAAGTAGTATAGTAGTAGTTTTAGACCATATCACAAAAAATTAGTTTTTTTACAATTATATATAAATATTAAAATCTTGGCTTTTAAATGTTTTCAATTCGAGAAACCATGAATTCTTTGTTATAATGTTGTTGAGTATACGAAAAGGCAAACCCTATATTTGTTTTCTTAATATTCTAGGTCGGATCATATACCAAGAGAAGCTATTGTAAAAGTTGGTTAGATTTATCAGTATTGTACAACGTTTTTAACTTTATAAGTTCCATAATAATGAAATCAAAAAATAAAAATTTGAATATAAATATGAATCTCATATTTCATTTCTCAAAAACTTGAAAATCTAGCAAATTCATGTACGGAAGGGAGTGGTAATAAAATTAGTCCGGAGTCCGGACGCTAAAAAAAAAAAAAATTCAATTTTCCGTACTCAGCGGATCTTTAAAAATAAACAAATTTTCCGTACTAATAATTTTTCATTGATCGAATTATCGAATTTGCGAGAATGAATAATATGCTATGAATATTTTCTCTTTTCTTTCTTGGAGTTGCGCTAGATTGGAGGATAATATATTTTCTTCATTCTTCATTAATTTTGTTATCCCTTAAATAATCCTAACACTCTAGGAAGTGACCAGAGTTGGTTTTCGGTTTGGAACTTAGCTTCGGCAGGACCCCGGAAACTTATATTAGATGTGACCGGCAAAAATTGGCCAATTTTATCATTTTTTTACTCGCAAGCTGATTGGCTGGAAATGAAGATCGTTACTATAAAAGGAAATCAGATCACATGACACTGCAGAATTTTTGTATCACATTTCCTTTTTTAGTATGATTTTCATGTCTTTATTATTAACTTTACCTATAACTTAGCCGGTAACATCAGGAATTTTTTTATATAA
>QZLH01000047.1:8574-31166 GCA_003833135.1 Oehlia diaphana
TTTAAAAATTGAGCCGAGCCGACTCCAAACCGACTTCGGAAAATTGGCTCAAAATAGGATCGACATCAAAATTATGGCGATTATTAACCAACTATTGGTTGATGGCCAATCAAATTTTTTTTGATTGATCGTCATCACATGCACTACTTGTGTCTTTAATTTGACGCAAGAAGTACACATTTTGCTTAATGCAAGTCGATGGTAAGCCGACGGTGAACCAAAATCGAGCCGAATGAGCCGCTTCCATCCCTAATTATTAGGACTATCATTACAGCAATGTAAAAGTATGTCCTTGTGTTTACATTTAACAGGATGTTCCTTTATATCATCTGTATTAGCAGAAAAGACCATTCTGAAGAAGTCTAATAAACAAAGACATCATGTATGCCTAAGAAAGGGACGAATGATGTCCGTGATCAAAAATTTTTGTTGATATTTTCAGCAAAGCTAATAGTAATTATTTATTACTCTATTATTTTTATACTTGAATCTTTATTACAAATATTAAAAAATCATTTTTTTTTATTATAGTAATAGAATAAAACAAAGATAAAGGTGCAAAACTTATTTTTTAAAGAAGTTCTTGAAAAAGAGTGTATATCAAGTATTACTTTATATTTGTTATCTTGAACTCTTATCATTGGATCATATTTATTCCTTTTTTTTATTTATCAGTTATAGATAGCACTATTTTGTATTGAAACACTAGACAACAGACAAAAGCTCTCTGAATGGTGCATTACTGGCTTTCTAGATGAGTATAAAATTATCAAGAGACTTTAAAAGAGGTGTGTATTTTTTTATTTGCAAAGTGGGTAACTTCCTAAGCCAAAATTAGAATGGAATACTCATTGAGTCAGGGAGTTCACAAATTTACTTAGGAGAGTACTGGATTTGTTTGCTTTGGTTGGGTAAGGGTGAGCAAAGTGGGTAACTCCTAGGAAAATCTAGAATAGATTACTCAATTGAGTTGGGGAGTTCACAAGGTTGACTTAGGAAAATTACCTGCTTTTTCTTTTTTATTTTAATTTTATTTTTACTTTTTATTTTACTTTTTTTTTTCTTTTTTTTATTTCTTTTTTCTTTGTCTTGTTCACTTGATAACCAACTCAAGCAGACAACATCCTACTTTGTTATTAATAAAGTCAGCTAATTCTAAAGGAGGAATTAGGTATGTCTTCTTTACCATTAAATAAAAATTTAGCACACTATTAATAATTCCTTCTTTCTCATAATAGGTAAATGCAGAGATTTACAATTACTGGTAGAATGAAGAAATTTCAACTTTAAAAGGAATAATATATGGTAAATAATTAATTTGAAAATTATTCTAAAAATACTATATTTATCTTTTTTTCTTTTTTCTAGTAAATGGTTTTACTAGAAATACTAATTATGAATAAACTGAATCATTTACTGTTAAAATAAAAATATTATGGGTAACATAGCTTTTAGTTAGTTGGTGATCCTGGTGTGTGGTAATGGCCATGTCATTATATCAGTCACTAAAGATAAAGCAACTAAAATCAAAAGATAACATTTAATAAAAAATCATACGTTTATTTTTTTTTTTTTTTTTTTTTTAAGAAAAAAACAAATCACTTAAATATTTGATACTATTATAATGTAAAAATTTCAAATTCGGACTTAATCTACTTAATCTATTAAATCTCCATTTTTTATTTATGCTCTTAGATGAGATGTAAACTTTATTTATATTTATATATAAAACTTCTCTAATACAATAATAATTTAACTATATCTAAAATTCTATACAAAAGTCCCTCTAGTAAAATATTAATAAATAACTATATCTAAAAGTGAAATTATTAAACAAAATTCATAACAAAATCATGAACTTTCATTAAAAAATTAGTAGTTTTTAGTATACTATTTCTAATAATAAGACCAAAATATCCAACTGGTGTAACGTGTTGTATCGTAGCATATCTAGATTTTAATACATCAACAGGTGCTCGTTTTAACATTTTATTTTCATATTCTTTAATACAAGAAATATAATTTTCTGGTGAATAGTTAAGTAATGCTTGAGAAAGAGCTTCAGCATCTTGAATAGCATGTGTTGTTCCTAATCCTAATAATGGACTCATAGCGTGTGCTGCATCTCCAATTAATGTAACTCGGCTACTTGTCCACGAATTAATAGTTAATGGATTGATATCTCTTACTTTTCTTAATTGTATTGGATTATAAGTTTTGAATGGATAAGTTTGTGATTCTTTTGGAACTGCTTTAGGAGCTAAATCCCATAATTCTAACAAAACATTTGTCATTTCACTCTCTGGTCTTAATTTTCGGATCATATTTTTAACATGTTCAACAACCGATGCTGGATTATTAACATCAACTTTGAATTTTTCGGTTTCTTCATTATCTAATTCGCTAGAATAAAAATAAGCTATTGTGGTTCTATAATGAAGTTCGTCAGAATTGTTTTTATTCTTGAAATTTTGTTCTTGTTCAATTGGAATTAAACGTAAAGCAATAAGTGTTGAATCTCCATTTAATCCAAGTGTTTTTTGAATTAAACTATTTCCATTAACTTTAATTAGCCTGTCTATTAAATGCTTAGGTACGACAACATTTGCAACAACAAAAGTTGCTCCAATATTATTAATTTGTAATTCTGGTATTTTTTGTTTTCGAACTAAAAGAAAAAAGAATACATAACAATTATTAGTCAAATAAAATATAAAATAATATTTTAATTTAATTTATTAAATTTCGAATTCTTGAATTCTTACCTGGGGAATTAACTCCACTTGCATCAACTAAAATGTCACAAAATTCTCGTGAATCGTCATCGAAATATACCCAAACACCTTCGTTAGTTTCTTCATATCTGACAAGCTTTTTACCCCATTGAACTGGAATATTTTCTAATAAAACATCTCTAAGTCTATCACGATAAGCAACAGTCACTGATTGGAAACGATCGGGGATTTCAGCGATTTCATAAATATTTTTAAATTGTTTAAATGGAGGTCTTAGTAAAAGATTTCCTTCATGATCATTGGCTGAAACTCCATGGTATTCTACATCAGGAACTGGATTTGGAATTGCTTTTGGAAGATTTAAAGCGACTGAGGATGGAATACAATTCATAAGTGATTTAAATCCTTGAGATGTAAAGCCTACATGATAACCTTGCCATCGATCTAATTAAATAACACACAGTTTGAGTTAGTCACGTGATATTACCAATGAATGACTAATTGCAAAATTCTACAAACTATTTACCTTTAGGACCAGATTCTCGTTCAAAGATCTTTACATTGAATTCTTTTTTATCTTTGTTTTTTATCAAAGAATGATAAAGAGTAAGCCCTCCCGGACCTGCACCGATAATAATTACGGTTGGAATTTTTTCTTGTTGCATTTTCGTATAGTATTATTTTTTTTCTTTTTTATAATTTTTAGATTTAAATTTTTTGTAAAATTATTGATAAGAATTATTCGAATGTATTTTTTTAAAATATTTAATGTTTTCTTGACAAATTCCAACATGAAAATTTGTGGAATATTTATAATAAAATGATCACAACGAAATTGATATCTACCGAAATTTAACCGAAATTTACCCGTAACTTAACCAAAATTTATCCGAAATTTATCCGAAATTTATCCGACATTTATCCGAAATTGATTTTCCAAAATTTATCCGAGTTAAAAACTATGAAAACATACTGTATATTTTATTTACATTCGATTTTTCCAATATTGTACTTTAGTATTTGAAAATTTTGTTCGTTTAATTTCTTATTTGTTTAACTTTAATATTTTGTTTTCGAAGTTGATATTTGATGATGAAAATTTTAACAGCAGGATTTAAGTATATTTACAATATAAATCGAAATGAGCAGGATTTAAAGTATATTTACATTATAAATAGAAATGAACAATATTTTTAAGTGTTAAAATTCATATAATTAAGATTATCAAATCAATCGATTAACTTTAGTTAGAATTTTACAATTTCAATAATTTTAAATTAACTATTGCCCTTTGTGTTACAACTATGATGATCATTTTATTCACCATTGTGTCATTCATTCGAGTATTAGCCTTATTTATCAATCATATAAGTTGAATAAAATTCCCCAATACGAAATAAATAATAAGTCATATGACGTATTATAATATTTTGGTTTAAACCTCGTCTTAGTTAATTATGAAGATAATTATATCGACCGGCTGGAGACTAATAAAGCCGTCATCTGGATTGAAATATTGATCAATGTAAAATAATATTTATGATCGTCCAGTCAGTAAGATTATTTAGACTTTCATTAACTATTATAGTAATTATTATAATAATATAGTTTATTTATGATGTAACAGTACAGCGCCCTTCATAATTTTTATTTACAGTATTAGAATGATTATATTCAACGGATCATATTGGTATACAGATATCGTTAATTACCATAAGTAATTATTTTTAATCAAATCTATATATATTAAAATCAATCTCATACTTGATACGTACAGTCGCCACTGGTTATAAAGAACAGGACACAACCGGCTGAACATTGTAGTTAGAATATTTAATCGCAAATTAATAGGATAAATCATTTTGAAAATGGTTGACATTAAATGATATTTTGTATATATTTTGGTAATTATTTTATTTATTTATTTATTTTTTTTTTTAAAAAAAATATTTATTCCGAACTTGAGTAAATTTTCTAAAAATTTTTAGCTAAATATTCTCAACTGCCTATTAAAAATATAATGCAAAATATACGTATTGTTACAATCAAATCTGAGTATCCATCAAGAATCATTATGAAAGTAAAGCTAAAAAATATTCTAAAAGTAAAATGTGGAGATAATTCCAAGAGATAAATATAATAAATTTGTAAATTATTATTGTAACATTAATTCTATTGGACCCCAAAATATTTTGTAGATCGTGGGAGTAAATTGATTATTATCATCCTATAATTATGTGGAATAGAAAATTTGAATTGTACTTCATTAAAACAAACAGTAAAACATAGTCCGTGTTGACTTTTTTGTATAAATCACAAATGTTTATTTTATAATATAGTAATAACTTTATGGATGTAGATATGTAAGTTATCAAATAACTGAAGATCTCACATGTATAATAACAGAAAAAAAAAAATGAATAATTATCACCAGTTTAAAATATAGATATTTAACCAAACAATTTTCCAAAATTAATTTCAAAGCTTCCCAAAGGTGTGCTGAATCCTGTTACATTTCCGACTTTAAAACCTACGCCTCCAACCTTAGCTTCTATACCATCGCTGCTAATAAATGCACCTGAATCAATATTAGGTCTAATATTTATTTTAACACCTCCATTGTCAATTTCTACCATATCAATACCTTCTCTCACTTCTATATTAAGATGTCTGGAAAAATTGGTTTTGAAGTATAAAAAGTCGATATTATTTTTTGGTTATCGTTACTGATGACTTTTTTTTATTATAGAGAATACTAAAAACAGATTAAAATCTTATTAGAAACGGAAGAGGGGACGTTCAAACAGTAAAGGAGAATCAACAAGCGCAACTTACAAGATTTAAAAGATAGCAACTTATTAATAAACGAGTGGAGAAAAAAGGTACTAGGTTTTGCTGCTCTTGAAACGAATGCAGAGTAAGTAATGAATCAGGGGATATAGAAGGGTTTAAATAATTAAATGTTGATTAGAAATCGAACAACCCAATTTAGCATATCAGCAAAATTATATATAAAAACTAGTGAGTTTTCGATTCCGAAAAAGCAGAGAAATCATCATTCCCATATGCATTTTTTAAAAATGCTTTCGATTATCATTTACAACCTAATTTTGTTTCTTACCTTACATCTATCAAAAAGTTATTGGGTTTTTGTCAGTGAATCAGAACCTATTATTTTATGTTTACGAGGGGAAGTAAAGGCCTTGAGAGAAAAAAAAATTAAGCTTTAACTAAAAAAAAGCTTAACTTTTTTTCGCTATACCGCAGCAGGGCAATCGTATTAAAGTAGTAATCACTAAATATTAATTTTATTGGTTCAGATTTTTCAAATAAATATTCGATATTTTTAAAAAAGATTTTCGATTATGATAGTAAGTAATAAAAAAAATTTTTTTCTAGGTATAAAAATTCCGAATTTACATTTAAATTCTAAAAATATTGTGAGAAGTTTAAGAGAATTGTGTAAATGATATATTTTAGCTTTTCCTTTTTTTTTTGCTTTTTTTGGTTTAATTTGATTTTTTGAACTTGCTATTATTATAGTTATGAATGAATTCTATTTATTGAAATGCTTTAAAATTGACACGTTCTGAACCATTTTATGACGAAATTTACGTCGCACAAATTTAAAAAATTTCCCTCGTGTCGATCACTAATTCTCTTTTACAACTCAATTTGGTATTATCCTTTGTAAATTTTTCAGCAAATTCATGTGTAAATGAGATTTTAATACCTATTGCAATGCTTATAATTTCGGATGTTTAATCAAGGATTCTTACTAAAATAAGTGATGTACAAAGAAGTTCAACCCAAATCTCATTCAAGTTTAAAACCGCTAGCTAAATTCTAATTTCGACCAGATTTTACAATAATTTCGGCCGAAATAATGACGTAAGAAAATTCTGCGCCAGTTAGCTGCATCTCTAATATGTAACTCGGTTACTTGTTCACGAATTAATAGATATCTCACACTTTTTTCATCGTCTAAGATTTGATTGCGGAATTTTTTAGGAACTAAATCCCATTATTCTATTAATGAGGTATCAGTCATATCACATTCTGGTCTTAATTTTCAAATCAAACTTTTACGTGTTCAATAACTAATTCGCTAAGATAAAATAAGCCAATTTTATTCTATAATACAACGCATCAGAATTGTTTTCATTCTTGTAATTCTGTTATTGTTCAATTGAAATTAAACATAATACAATAAATGTTGAATCTCTATTTAATCCAGGTGTTCTCTGAACTAAGCTACTTCCAAATCTTTAGGTATAACAATACCTTTGCTACTTCAACATCGATAATTTGCAATTTTGGTAAAAATTTACGTAAATTCGTCGTTAGTTAAAAAAATAACAATTAGGTTAAATAAATTATTTTAAAAGATCTTAAATATTTTTAGCCGAGAGATAATTCCATCAACATCAATTAAAAATACCGCCCCAAAATTCACTTAGGTTAGGATTACTGAGACAGATTTTTGAGTTGCTAGGAAGAGCTCATTTGTTATTTATTTTCTGAAATTAAAACTTATTCAAATTGAACACAGAAAAATTGGACATTAATTTTAGTTTGCATTTTTTATTGTAAAATTGTAAATTGGTGGTGCGTTAACATCACATGATATATTTATTTGATCAAAAAAAATTTAATAAATATGATAATATGTAAAACTCTATATTCAATTTTAAAACTCTTTCTCCTTTTTTCCATTTTGTTTGTATTCCGCAGTATTATTTTTGCAAAGTTCGTATTTTAGTTTTCTAAGAAAACTCAAAGGAAAAGAGCCCTTTACAGGCGCCTTGGGCAAACGACGAGGTTTTTGTTACTTTACTGTCCATATCCAAGTACTATGACTTCCTCAAACACTGTAGAAATTTTTTTCCCCAAGTTAGAATGCACCGCCTCGGCCTTTGATGACTTTTATGAGTCAGAAGTTGACGACGACGAATATTATGAAACTTACATAAAGCCACTGCTTCCAAACAAAGATAATACGGGTGTTGTTACCAATGTTAATACTCAGTACACCAAACCTCTTATTACTAAACCTTTGGCTAATATATTTTCCCATACCAAAAAAGAATTTTCTTTCTTAATTTCGTTCAAAAAATATCACGTGACCAAGTCACATAGAACAGGTTTTAACAAGATCTACGAATTTAGGCGTTCAAAAAGTTTCTTTTTTGAGATTGTTGATCAACTCCCAGACACCAATGAAATTCACTTGAAAATTTACACAAATGATTACCATATGTCATCCACCCCAATTAGGTACTATTCAACAAGCAGATTACCCAACTGCAGATTTCAAATATCCAAGTGCCTCATGCACTTTTTTTCCTCACAAAGAGTTATTCCCAAGTGGATTCAAGATAAATATTTTAATCTGATACGGAAAAAATTATTAGAACGCATATCCTTTATCCAATCACGTGGTCAGAACAAATCACAACACAATCACATGACCAAGACTTTCTTTAATTTTTCATACAAGAAATATAGATTTCACTTTAGGATTTACCAAGCTTGTTCGCATCCAGTTCACACTCTTAAAGGAAATAATGTCCGCCCTCTTTGTACTGTACCTAGTCCTTTTATCATGACCAATGGACGCAAGGCATGCATTGACCATTTTAACAAACTGGCCTTTTACCATTATGACAATATGTCAGAAAATTCTCAAAATCTGATAGAACCTCCAGGAAAGACCTTTCATGCCAAACGATTATTCAATCGTTGGAATAAATACAAAAAGAAAAAGTGTTTTTCTTCACGTCAAGGCACAACATTCATTACTCAATATTTTGCTAATAGTTACAACAATATCGTCAACAAAGGACAATCTTACATATACAAAAAGTTATATAGTAATTTTGATCAAAATTTCAGTACTAAACCAAGCACTAAACGTCAACAAGAGAAACGCTTCGAACGTAATTGTAGACGTGTATGTAATACCGCCAGCATTGATTTTGCCACAGCATCACGAGAGGAACTCCATTTAGCATCGAGATGCAAATCATTTCTAATGACAAAATTAGATCAAATTAAGAAACCACTTATGCACCTTAAATATCACAAAAAATTTGCTTATCCATTACAGGTAGATTATGACTTCCCAATTCCAACTCTACCATTACCTGTTATTTGTGTACCAATAGAGGACGAACCCCAACCTCCAGCTCCTACTTTTTCGGTAGACTTATCCATGGTCCCAGATGATCTAATCACGTATATACCAGATCATCCAGTATACAAAGGTGATATCCATAATCAACTCACAGATAAACAAAAGGCAAAACTCCAACCCTTATAAGTGGGTAGTAAAGCTTGGAAAAAGCAGCTTAAAAGCAAGAAGGAAAGTGAGTTACTGATCAAACAACATGCGTCCGAACTTTGAGAAAAAGCAAAACTTTGGAATACGTCTTTTGATGTGATTAATCAACGCTTTGTACTGGCAGCTCAACTAACCACCCTGCAAGATCTACAAGGAGAAAAAGCATTAATTGAACAAGAAATATTAATGATTCCCCTAACAACCAATATGAATAAGAAAAAAGTCGATAAATTGAAAGACAAGATCAGAAAATTGTCGCCACAGATTGTCAAAATTTTATCCTCATTACCATCATTAAAAGGTATACTATATTATGTCACAGAGGAAGAACGCGCCTTAGAACTACGACCTAATAAATGTACGGTTAATACAAACCGTAATTTGGATCCGCTACTATCGCTTCACCCCAAAAAACGTGTTCGTATAAGAGATTCACCCGAACCCAGGATCGTTACATCTTCAACCCTTCGCGGTTAATTTAGTGTTTACAAATTGTTTCTATATATATAGTTCTCATGTTAGTATTTAGTTTATTAAAATAGGTTTTTGATAGTTTATATTTCTCAATTTAGAGAGTTTAGTATTGTTTAATTTTTTTTTAGATATTAGATATTTGTCAGTTTTTTTTAGGAATTTGTTTTTCCTTTTTGTTTCCCTTCATCACAACAACTAAAAATAGTGTGAACCATTCCTTCCCTTACAGTATTCACGGAAGGCAACCTTGATGGTTGAAAGGAAAATACGGGTCAATAGATTTTTGTTTGATTGTTTTTATGTGTTTTTTACTGTCTCTATTCAGTTGGGTTGTGAGATAGTTTCCTTTTTATTCTAGTTAGGACTCGCTTTGGGGGTGATGATTCAACATTGTGTTATTTTATAATTTATTAGCTTTAATTATTATCAATGTTTTCTCCTAACTAACCTTAAAATAAATATGTAAAACTCTATTTACGGTATATATATATATATAAAGTTCTCTAGTACTATAATAAAATTATATATAAAAGTCCTATAGTAAAATATTTAATAAATTTGAACTATATCTAAAAATTGACAAAATTTATAACAAAACTAGCAGCTACCCGTAACCCGTCGCGCTGCACTGGGGATGGAGCAAAAGAAACACATTATATTGATATCGACATATCATTATAAAAAATATTTTTAAAAAAAAGAAAAAAATTACTATTGCGACCTATTGTTAAGAAAAAAAAATTTTGGATTACATCGCCAGTTACCGAAACTCTAACCTAACCACAAAAACATTAGATCAGCCGCAGATGAATCACTCGTTACGCAATTTAGAAATCTTTATAGATTTTTTCATCATATTTAATAATAACAAAGAATTTAAGTTGGATTATTTCAAAGAAAAAAAATCTTTCGTAATTGTTCATTTTTAATTTTTGACGAAGAAAAAAAAACTTGGACAATTATGGATGGCCATTGTTGATTTTTCATAAAAAAAACTTAGATAAATAATTTTGCAGAAAAATTTTTATATTTGATACTAAAAAGAGGATCTTTTTAATTGTTTATTTAGATTATTTAAAAAAAAAAAAAAAAAAAAAATATTGGACAATTATAATTATGCCTTTGTTTATTTATTTAATTAATAAAGCGAAACTTAGACAATTATTTATTATTAATTCTGCACAAAAAATTGTATTATTTAATAAAAAGTATCTATCCTATTTTAAAGTATAATCACCTGAACAGAGGTTTTTTATTGGCGACTTTTATCTTTAACTCATTTCGTATAAAGAAAATGTTTATGTAAGTACAAATATATTTTTTTTTGTGTCATGATAATATAGCGCAAACAATAACTAGAGCAGTGAACTTAATAAAAAATTATACGTTTTCTTCAAATTTTTTCTTTAGATTCGGGTTAGGGATCTGCATATGATACAGAAGTAACCTAGACTTGCTTTAGCAATAATTGTTTACCAATCAGTTTTTTTTTTGTTTACCTTTCAATTAATAATTCAATTTTTATTTTTTCAGAATATTAAATCTAATTACATAAAATTTTGCTATTCACTGTAATATTTAACGTTTACTTGTTTTTGGTTATTAAGCTAACTTTGTTCACGTGTCCCTGCTTATTTTAGTAAATCGGCCACAAAAATAGTTTATAACTCGTTTATGTAAAAGATTATTTAAATTTTATTATCAAATACTCTTAACAATTTGTTCATTATTAAATGATCCAAACCAAGATACTTATTTGATGAACTATTTGAATTTGAAATTGCTCGTATGTATGAAAATGATCGTAATCGGTATGTATGAAGCTACTTCTCGGGAATGGACTGCTAGTGAGTATAATTAATTCCCTTGCCTGAGATAAAGTGTACTTTATAAAGTTCATTCCTTCCAAAATTATTTTATTAATCTTTGTGATATTTATGGATTCATTATAATATTTAACCGCATATGCATGTTAAAGTGGTTCCACAAAGACAACCTTTTTTATATTTTGCCGATTACAAAAATTTTCCTTCCATTTTTTTTCTTACTAAACAAACGAAATGATAACACTTGAAGAATTCAAAAGGTTGACTAGTGGAGAAAAATTATATAATGCTAATATTTACATTTTCAACTTACCGGATTTTGAGCAGAATACTTTATTTTTTAAATCTTCACATGTTTATTACTTGATATAGAGTGTTATTTTATTTGAGATTCAAATCTAAATAATTATGAGTTGAAAATATAGTATCATTTTAATAATAATTGACTGAAATATTGATCTGAAATTGTAATGTTTTTATGGGGAAATTGAGGAGAGGAGGGGATTACACTCCGTAATTTCTATTCTCGATTTCCTTAAAATGTATGATGACAAAGGGGATACGATCTTAATTTTGTACGACCAGTCTTTTTTGATCATATATCAATAATATCAACTTGCCTATCAAGATCGATATTTTTTTGCGGGGAAAGGTCAAATAGTAATTAGTCATTTTTGATTCAAAATTATTGAATGTTGCACACATATTGCTCGTGTTGCGAAAAGTATTAAAAAAAAGAAAAAAATATTTTTTTTTTATATTTAGTGGTAAGTATATTCTTCATCCAAATATTGATTAGTATTAACTTTCATTATATATGAGAAATATAATATAAGAAAATTTTGTTCTTGATTTAAGCCATGAATGAATACAAAGATTAATAAAGAAAATAAAAATTATGTATTACTATTAAGTGTAAGATAAATTGTTATTGCCAAATCTTCTTAGTTCTTACAGGTTAGGTTTAATAATAATCATATTAATTATTACTTCAGAGGATTCCAATGATGAAATAATAAATACACCAGGTATTTTTCAATAATTAATTGAACAAGGTGCATTTTAAAAATGATCAAATGTGTACAAATTATCATCTTTTCGTAAATTTCAACATTTTCAAATTTGAAGAAATTAAAAAATTTCAACAACTTATAATGAAACTTAGAACTGGTCATCTGTTTAAAATTTGCTGTTTGATTGTAAATTTATTCACTCTGAATTAGTGATGTCGACTTATTCTTCTAACAACATTTGTATAATATCCTTTGCTTTCTCTAAAATTCTTATATTCCTTCCATTCTTCAAAAACATAAAAAATAGTGTATATTTAATTATATTGTTAGTGATGTCATTATTTGTTCTCTATGACCACCTAATAATTGTATAACCAAATCAATCAATGGAATAATCATCTCCGTTAGTTGATTAACGTTAAATTTCCAATTCCCATGAATTCAATGTATATTTTTATATAATTTTCTATGACATAATCTAAGCCCTATTCATGAAGGATTGGAGGGTGCTTAAAAATTATGGAGCATAATTTTGGTTTAGTAATTCATTTATGTTAATATAACTAAATTTATTTTTATGATCTTTTACCAATATATAATCTGATGTATCTGAATCTGTTGTATTTGAATGTGTGCAAAAAATAACTACTAATCTAAGAGGGGAGCTATTCAATAATATATGTAAATACGGATACATCAATAGGGCAAAGTTCAATGAATGAGAGTTATAAATAATTTTCCACGCGTTAAAATTTTAACGGTTCAGCCTCATTAAAAGGGAATTTGAATTAACTAATTTATTGAATTGATTTACGACTAAAAAAAATTATAATAAGAGTTATCATATTATAATAAATGATAATCGTACAAGATGGATTGTTTAAGAAAAGAGAATATACTTACGATAAACTTTGCAAAAAATCACTATAATTTGGCTAACCTTTTATATATTTTTGTAAACAAATAGTATATTTGAATAAATTATTACATTTAAAATAAAATATCATGACTTACAAAGTTCAAGTTAAATTAACCATAAGACGAAAATTTATATCATACTCTGAATGAATTTAATTGTTAAACAGTAATTAGGATAAATTTATAATATAATATAAGATATTAAAAATATATTATTCAAATAAGTCGAAACTGAGATTTATTCGGTTATAGATGAAAATCTTTTATTGAATTGTTCTTCTAAATCATAATACATAGAGATATTCTATATTTATACAACAAATGAAAATTGGAATCTTTTATTTAAAATGAACATTCAGTAATGTAATTGAATTATCTATAGGTTTATATCTTTAACTACCCCTTCAATCTTATATTTATTGATCAGTTTCCTATATGAATCAGTTTGATAAATATGAAAATCAACTAAATAGATGGAAATTGCAGGTCGTCCTTTCCATTTTTCAAAGAATGCCTCTAAAGTTTCTAAAGAAAACCTAATACCAAAAGGAATTCCTATTTCTTTTAGATTTGTTGATGCTTCTTTAATTAACACATTCGACAAATAATCCCAATACTCGAACTCATTTCCTTCTCTAATATTTGACGTGTATATAAAATATAATGATCGCAAATTTTGACATTTTTTAAGTAATTTTTCGAATTCAATAAAGTAATTTTCCAATAATGGAAACATAGGGATTGTTAAATATTCAATTAAAAAACAATTTTCATAAATTGTACGAATAAAATCAAGAGAGTCATCATTAAAAGAATCTTTTTCTGTGTAAAAACAATTGATCTTTAATTCTCTAAGAAATAAGCTATTTTTAATTATGTAATTAATTTGGTAAATATAGATAAACTCTATTTCTATGAATTCAAGATTACGAAAAGGCATCATTTCCAATTTTTTATTAAAATCATCATTATTTGATAATAAAGGAGAACTAATTTTTAATATTTTTAAATTACGAAGTTCTAGGAGTGCGTCTTGTAGAAATGTATAATCACCATCATTATTGTAATTATCGGAATAACTATCAAACTGAAAATGATTAAGAGTATTTGCATGCTTTTTTAATACATTAAAAATTTCTGTATAAGGATCTACCAATAATTCCCAATAATGAAAACCAACTTCTACTTTAAATTCATCTACCCATCGAAAATATTTTAAATTTTTTTGAAATTCGATTAACTTAGTAGTTCCATGATTAACTTTTACGTTTTTATTAATAATAATAATTCTTTGTATTTGTTGACAGATATGTGCTAATCCGTAAAAATACTTAGGATCAATCAATGTGTCACATGTTAATTCATAAAGTGATTCAAGGTGTGCCTTTACATCTGGAAGATATAATATCTCATAGGTGCCACATATATTTAAGTACTTTATTTCTGGACATTTCTTTATCAAAAAACTGTAAATTTCCTCTTGTAAAAGAAATCGATTATATTCTAATGGTGATCCAATGGAAATTATTTCATCTATAGTTTCTATATCGATACTCCTACAGAAAGACAAATAATCAAACGCAAATGATTGACTTGAAATTTGAATTCCTTTCTTTGATAAGAATTCTTTAATATTATTGGATAAATAAGAAGTAAGAATAGAATATAAAGAATTTCTTGTATGATAATCAACAACATAATACCAAGGATTCCTCCATAAAATTGGAATCACGGTTTCACACCAAATTTTATTAACCATTAGGCATGAAAAGAGGAATTTTGAATCATCTTGTAATTCCTCAAATATCAAGAAAAGAATATTTTTATCAAGTTTGGACATTTTTCTTCAAAAAAAAATAGAAAATAATAAGGAGAAAAAAAAAATAAACGAATTAGAATAATAAATGAATATTTATAAAAGCTCCGTGTGCGACCATAAGGTGATCGACCGGATTTGGATCTTTAAAACGTGTATCACGTGACTATGACTTACCTGTATGTGAAACCCATTTCGCCGAAGCCATTTCGAAGAAGAGATATTCACCGAAGGGATATTCGCCGAAATACCATTTCACCGGATTCCATTTCGTCGAAGCCATTTTATCGAATGGACATTTCGCCAAAAAATTATTCCATTTGGTTATTTTATTGTTTTGATAAAGAAATCTTTTCTAGAAAAATTTTTGAATTAGCTGATTTTTGTTATAAATGTTTTCAGGAAATAGAGCTATTTATTTTATTGCTTAGTAACAATTAATATCAGTTACTTGAATGTTAAAGTGGTAATATCCTGGAAAAAAATCTCTAAAAATAATTTAATTTTTTACTTTCATTGCGTGATGAATATTTTTTATAAAAATGTTAATCGCTACCATTTTCGGCTTGGCGAAATGAGATTCGGTGAAATGGAATTCGGCGAAATGGACGATTCGATGAAATGGATTCGATAAAATACACTTGTCCCTTCGGTGAAACATCCCTACGGCGAAATAGGCTTCGGCGAAATGGGTTTCGGTAAAATGGATTTCAGCGAAATGTACCGCCGTAACCGTTCGTAGAGGAGCCTTAGCATCATCAGACATCAGCCTCATCAGTAAAATTTATTTGTTTACTGTTTATACATATGCGCGGTGCACGTTGTTTTTCTCTTTCCATACCCCTTCTTTTTTTCTTTTTCTTTTTTTATTTTCACAATATCTTTTCAAAAGAACTAAGTATTATCAGCACTGGATTAGGACCCCGAACAATACATGAAAAGGTAAAAATACGGAGTTTGCGTAGAATGAGCCCAAAAAAGTGTAGATCATTTCCTTTTTTGGATAATTCCGACCAGCATTACATAGTGCCGGCCCTGAAGAGATGCGTAGAGCTATTAGTAAATTTGTGCCGATCTCTTGTTACCTATTGATATATTGCTCGGGGTCCTACTGGATTGGCATTGTTTATAAAGCTGAAAATATTTTTCCAGCTTTTTTTTTATACATAAGACTCATTTCTTTTGTACAGAATTTCAATTACTTTAGTAAAGTTGTTCAATAAGGAAATATTCAGATGTTATGTTTGTATAAGTATACATGGAGTTATTATTAATTTTTTTTTTTTTGCAATTAAACTTAGTGCGCGTATATATATTTTTTTATTTTGCAGAATAATTTAAGCACTTTAGCTAAAATATTACTGAGTTTTGTGAAATAATTATAATTTTTCAGTAGGTTAGGTTTAGAAATACTTGGACACTAAATAACTAAATTATACTAAATTGAATTCATTAATAGAAATTGTGTTTTAGTATATTGAATATTTAATTTGAAATTTGAAATGTATTGTTAAAATATTTTAAAATATTAAAATTTTGTGGATAATGATCAAATGTGTCACATTTTGAGCCAATCATAGAATAGGACAATAACCTAATACGGCAGGGATTGGAAACGATTCTTCTCAAAATTCGATTCTGAGATTTTATTTTCAGTTTCGATTAATCGATTCTAATCGATTTTCTGCATCATGAAAAATATGATTTGTGGCGCAGTAAGTCGTCAACATCGAAATATAATTAAACCCCGTGACATGCCTCTGCCTGATCTATTTATGGTCAAAAATTCACAATCAACTAATCCAATTTCGGAATTTTTTTTTTTTTTTTTTTTTTTTTTTTTATTAAATAGTCCTATTGTTTTGGTCTTTTTAAGACTGATTTAGACCGTATTGTTATTTTTTTTTAAAATTTTTTTTTTCACTCTTTTTGAACCGAATTATTGCCCTTTTTTTTCAGTTCAGAATTTTTTTGGTACTTATTTTTTTTTTCAGATTCCCTTTATTTTTCCTTTTTTTTAAACCGATTTCTTTCTTTATCCTTTTTCTTTCCCACAATTTTTTTTTAATTTTTTTTATTATTAAATAAAGAAATAAAATATTATATTAAATATATTTACAAAATTATTATTTTTTTTTTTAAAAAAAATCAGGTAACATGTACCGAAAGATGATTAAGGTTTTTTCAATTAAATTGAACGCTGGATAAATATTTTGATTTTCAAAATCATAAAAATCAAAAAAAAAAATTGATATTTTTATAATTAATTAATTGAAGAAATTGTTAATTTAATAATTTAAGAAAGATTATTATAATTAAATAATCACCAGATTTTTGAATAAAGATTTTAATACAAATGGTTTAGTTAAATTAATAATTTATCAAGTAAAAATGAGTAAAATGAGTATTAAAAGAATAATGATAAATGAAATGAACAAATTCTAATAATTTAATTGTTTCAAATATTTTTCCTAAGTTGGTTATAAGTTTAATATTGACTTAATATAAAATAAAAAAGAAATAATTATAAAATTTATAATAATTAATAAAAATATTTGTAATATTTTCATAATATTAAAATTTTTTTGAAAATACTTCTAAAAAATTAATCAATCATTAATAATAAATAGCTACATTATTGTAAATATAATTGGGAATTGCTAAACGTCGCCTGGGCGATTATAAGGGTTTTTTAAATGTCACATGATGTACAATATAAGAGTAAATTTATTGATCGGCTGACGGCTGATTTTTTCAAACTTAGCTAATTTTGATCAGCTAAACTTTAAAAATTTTATCGCAAAGATATTTTAAAGAAAATTGCAAACATATTTATCTAAAATAATCTTATCTAATGAAATTTTATTTGCAATATTAAAATTTAAATCACACATTTACGATTTTAAAGAAAAAATCACTGTATTTATTTTTTAATGAAGTGATACAAATAAAAGGAAGATAAGTAAATCAAGAAAAAAGGTGCTAATAAAAAAATGAAATAACAATGGAGTAATGAAAACTGAAAAGTAATAGAAGATGAAAGGGAGTAAAAGGGAATAAAAAAGAGTAATGGGAAGGATGTAAAGAATACGGAAATGTATTATATCTCAATTCATAGAAATAAAATATTTAAGAATAAAATACGACTTGAATAAGATCAACAAATACGCAAATTTTATTACCGTAATATTAGCATGATATTTTCAGTATAGTATGAATCTTTTTAAATGTGGCACAAATAAAGGAAAAATGTCATGGATTCCATGTATCAGTGTTCGGCAAATGACTTGAAATGACCAAATGATTCAAATGACAAATGACAAATGACATGTCATTTCAATACTTAAATGATAAATTGACCTTGGTCATTTGAATGTAATTTTGGCCAGTAATTATAGTTACATGATTATTTATGTGATAAATATAAGCCAATCAAATCAAATGATTGAATGATTATGAATAATGACAAATGATTTCATAAATCATTTAAATGGCCAAATGACCAGGTCATTTCCGAACACTGCCATGTATAAATATCATTATACAGTATGTAATTGCTTCCAAGTTAAACAGCTGAAGTTATGTTTGGAAAATAACCAAAAAACGTGAATTTATTACTAGTTTTTTTAAATAATATATTATTCATAATTCATTAATTATATATTATCCATATTAGATAGAAAAAAAATCAAAAAGTGAAATATATTCGATTATAGATGAAAATCTTTTTATTGAATTGCTCTCATAAACCATAATACATAGATAGATATATTCTAAATTTATACCACGAATGAAAATTTGTAGTCTTTTAATTAATACGAATAATTCAATATACTAATATAGTAAAATGGAATTATCTATACATTCATTTCTTTAATTACTCCTTCAATTTTATATTTATCAATCAATTTCATATATGAATCATTTTTTGATAAAAATAATCTTCATCGACATATATAGAAACTGCAGGTCGTCCTTTCCAATTTTTAAAAAATATCTCTAAATCTCTTAAAGAAAATCTAATATTATAAGGAATTCCAATTTTTCTTAGATTTATTGATGCTTCTTTAACTAATATATTTAATAAATAATCTCCAAATTCTAATTTTCTCTCTTCTTCATAATATGCTTCTTGAAAATATAATGATCGTAAATTTTGACATTTTTTAAGTAATTTTTCAAATTCAGTTAAATGATTCTCCAATAAAGGAAAAACAGGAATTGTTAAAAATTCAATTAATAAACAATTTTCACTAATTGTATGTAGAAAATTAAGGGAACCATCAATAATATTATTATTCCAGTGAAAATCATTAACCCTTAATTCTTTAAGATATGAGCAATTTTTTATTATGCAAGTAACTTGATAAATATCCATATAATCTATCTTTAGAATCTCAAGGTTATGATAGGTTATCATTTCCAATTTTTCATTAAAATCATCATTACTTAAAAATAGAGGTGATTCAATATCTAATATTTTTAAATTATGAAGTCTTAGAAGTGTATATTGTAGAAACGAATAATCATAATTATTGTAATTGCAATTATTGTAATAATCAAATAGAAGGCTTATTTCAAAATGATTAATAGTATTTGCATGATTTTTTAATATGTTAAAAATTTTTGTATAAGGATCTTCCAATAATTCCCAATAATAAAAGCCATCTTTTCCTTTAAAATCATCTATCCATTTAAAATATTTTAAATTTTTTTGTAATTCAATTAATTTGGCAGTTCCAGGATTAGCTTTTATGTTTTTGTTAATAATGATTATTCTTTGTATTTGTTGGCAAATATTTGCTAATTTGTAAAAGTACCTAGGATCGATCAATGTGTTTAATGTTAATTCACAAAGTGATTCGAGACGGTCCTTTGTTTCTGGAAGATATAATATCTCACGGGTACCAAATATACTTAAATACTTTATTTCTGGGCATTTCTTTATTAAGAAACTATAAATTTCTTCTTGTAAAAGAAATTGATAATATTCTGATGATGTTCCAATGGAAATTATATTATCTATAATTTTTGTATCAATACTCTTACAGAATGACAAATAATCAAATGCAAGTGATTGGCTTGAAATTAGAATTTCTTTTTTCGTTAAGAATTCTTTAATATCATTTGATAAATAAGAAGTAAAGAATTGAATATAAAGAATTTTTTATATGATAATTAATATTATAGCACCAAGGATTCTTCCATAAAATTGGAATCATGATTTCACACCAAATTCTATTAACCATTAGGCATGAAAAGAGGAATATTGAATTATCTTGTAATTCCTCAAATATCAAGAAAAGAATATCTTTATTAAGTTTGGACATTTTTCTTCGAAAAAAAAAAAATAGGGGAGAGAAAAAAAAAATAAACCGATTAATAAATAAACAATGAAGTATACCGTATTTATATGAAACTCCGGTGTGAATTCTTTTGAAACATATCTAAGTTTAATTAAAAGCTGAGCAAAGAAAAAAAAAGTAATACTATTTTTTAAAAAATAATTTTAGTTTTTCGTCAATAAGTAGTTTAAAAGCTTGCCATCCTTAGTCCAAATTTATTGGGAACCATAAATGAGAATTCCTACTTATGTGCAGAACTGGATATTAATGTTTCTTCTTTACTTAATTTCATCAAAATTAATTTGTTTAGAAAAAAAAATATGGAAATTAACTGACTGATTATTAAATTATTACTATTTTAAATTAACATTCCATATATAATAAACTACCTGGTTAACATTTGGTTTGAATCAGTTTAATTAAATTACGGTTCAAAATATTTTAAAGTGCAATTACCCAGTTCCAAAATGCTGTTAGTTGGTTTCAACCCAAACTTAATACGCTCTAATTTTAAATGACCAATAATCGTCATATAAAATAATAAATATTAGTAATTTATACTAGTAAATTTTATACATGTGTAAGATTATTATTATTAACAAATTTAATAACAAATTTTTAAAATTAACTTTATTATAGTTAAAAGTCTAATATCGCGAATAAATTCTTATCATTTATAATAAGGTTGGAGAACGTTCGATAATTTAAAGTATTATTTATTAGCGTTGATTTTTTTTTTTTAAAAAAAAAAATCTTTTTATTGAATACTCGAATCTAAATTTCGCTAATAAAGTGGCTTTAATTTGTATTATCATCGAAATATTATTAATATAATAGAAGAATCAAAATCAACATTAAAAAATTTGAATAATTAAAATAGTATAACTAATTCATTAAAAGTTTGTTACAATACTGTATATTTACTAATAACAAAATTTATCAGATAACAAATTATAGCTATATTGAAATCTTACTATTCTAATCTTAGTGTTGATGATAATTTTTCGTGTATCTAAATGTTTTTGAAAAAATTCTTTATCATTTGCATCAGTAATTCCATATTAGGATCATTGCGATTTTTACTTATGTGAATTGTTTTGCATATCATCAATAACTAAGGATAATATTTTATTTTATTTGATATTAACTATTTTATAAATATTGATTATACGTTAAATTATTAAGAAACATATAAGTTTAAAAAAGATGTTATTGTACAATCTAAACTATTTATTATAAATAAAGAACGTGTGCACAATATTTACGTCGCTTCTTGCCATACTTTCATGAGGTTAAAGACATTCTTTCAACTTGTTTTAATAAATTCATGTATAACGAATGGAATTAATCTATCGTGATTTTACAATGTTTATGACATAAATTTACGTTAAGATACTTGATTTTAAATCAATATACGATAGTAAATACATTTACTAATTTGAATAAATTTATTAAAATTATTTAAATTACATACTAAGAATTTTGTGCAAAACATTTACTACTCTAGTCTTAGTGTTTAAATAACCCAAAATAAACAAATAGATAAATAAATAATAATTTAAAATATAAAAAAAAAATTGTTAAATGATTTAAAATCCATCTAAAGTTAAAAAATAACAAATTATAAATTAATTATTTGCTTTAAAAAGAAATCTTATTTATTTAAGAACTTACCATCGGGAATTTCCAGTTCATCTTGTTCTTCTGAATGAAGATTTGGATTATTATATACTTCGTCTTCATCTATAAGAAATAAATAATTAAATAAAAAATAATATAAAATTAAATTAAAAATTCGCATACCATCAATATCACCAATATTTTGTTTTTTCATTCTTTGTTGAATTATTTCTTTTTCATCATATAAATTTTTAAATTAAAATTACATTAAATAAAATATATTGGCAAAAATAATTTTTACTTTTTTTTGCTTACCATCAATATCAATATCTTTCCTTTTCATTTGTTGTTGAATTATTTCTTTTTCATCATTTTATTTTTTAAATTAAAAGTCACGTTATTTAATAAATGAAACCGATAAAATGAATAATATTATTTCGCTTATTTACTTACTATTTGAATTTATTTGCAAATTTATAAATTCTTTGGGTAATTTTTCACT
>QZLH01000047.1:32511-82718 GCA_003833135.1 Oehlia diaphana
ATATTCTCTTCCAACAATAACTTCGGGTGCTATGTAAGGAAGATTTCCATATATACTTGTTGAAGATTTATCAGCAGGTCCACAAAATCCAAGATCACTAACACGCCAAGAATTATTAAGTTGAGAATGTAATATATTTCCAGAATGTAAATCTCTATGAATTGCTTTCTCATAATGAATATAAAGAAATGCAAGAATTATTTCATAAATAATTTTCATTCTATCTTTCCATGTAAGTTGATTATGATTTTGTTGTAAATATTTTCTTAAATCTATATCCATTTTCTCTATTACAAGCATATAATTTCCGTTTGATGGATTTTGTGTTAAACCAAAACATCGAACAACATCTGCCCATTTATTACTTATAGTTAAATGTGATTTAGCCTAAAAGACAATAATTTGTAAAAATACTAGTGCTAATACAAAAAATTACAACAATTTTATGAAATATAGAATACAAACCTCTTCAAACCAACTTTGATTTGCACTTTCAACATTTTCTAATTTTTTTAATATTACTTCGTGATCTCCAAATCTTTTTAATTGTTTTTTTTCAGAATCCCATTCTATATACATTCCATTAACCCAATCTGCTGTATAAATTTCTGAGAATCCACCTTTTGTTAAATATTTAATATTTTCTAAATTACTATATGGGATCCATTCAACTATATTCTCTGGTCCAAGAGATTCCATTTGACATTTCTGTATTAAATTATCAATATCATCATTCCCGGATGTCCAATTTGGAAAATTATCTTTTAAATAATTTCGAACACAATATTCACAATATAATGTGGCTAAACATTCTTGGTTACAATTTTCACAAATTCTTTTTGTTCCTGAATTATTTCTAATTTTACTTCGATCATAATTTTTAACTAATAATCTTATTGCATAAGTTTTTTCATCATTTGTAAGAATTTTATCAGCAAGGACTGTTTGTTTTTTAAATTCGAAATGTTTGTGTATATCATTGTAAATATTAGTATCTGTTAATGTTGTTGCTCTATTATTTGTTGCATAAATTAACCCATATCGAAGAGTGGACATAATGAGAAAGAAATAAATGATTATTAAGTTCGTTACTCTGAGATAAATTAGTGAAATGCAAATTGTTGATCAAACTTCATGTTGTGCCCACATAAATTTTGTGACCTTGAGGCGTAGTATTTTACGCCTCATAACCAAAAAAAGAAAAATATTACTACGATTTATTATTGTACTTTCTATATTTAGTATAACTTAAAATTAAAAATTTTTATTTTTTTTTTCAGCGAATACAATTTACAGTATGTTTAACAAATTTGATTGTCATTACTTAATGAATTGATAATATCCTTGTTATTGATTAATATTCAAATAATTTTCAATGGTTATTATTTAATAGATTATTAATTTATTGTTATTTTTAAATCTTACTTAAAAATTAATATAAACATGATTGATGAAAGATCAATTTTCTTTAAGTTATTTTAAATTGAATTTATTTTAAATAATGGTGAGTAACGAGCATGAAAGATTAAGAAATCATTCAATTTATTATTTCTACTAAAAAAGTCATATCTAAGAGAAGAATTTCTGTAGAATTATAATAATGATCGCAAATATAAGTTTGAACAAAATATATGGGAAAATGGTTAATAAAAAAAATAAATGAAAGATATTATTACATCATTATGTGTAGTACTTAACAATTAGTGTAATAATAACAGATAAATAAGGAATAGGTCAGGCGCAGGGATTTTCATATATTACACAATTCAAATTATTTATATGGAGACTATTCTAATTGTCAAACAAATTTTTTTTAGTTATATAAATAATTTTAAAATAAATAATTTCCTTTGTTTATGAAATAATCTCGTGATAATTATGTTAGAGGCATAGAAACTTTTGTCACTTAATACACTTTAAAAAATTGATACATATGAATTATAAATAATTGAATTTATAATTAACAATTAATTAACAACAATTTATTCTTAAAATATAAACTGTCAACATTTAAAGCATTGATGAATTGATTATTAGTTGATTTTTAAATTCAACCATTCCATTTTAACAACTTGCTAATTAAAAACATAATGCCTTCCATCCTTTTATTTCTTTATTAAGAAAATTGAAAACATATTGAGTACATTAGTAATTAGACTTACTGTAGTATAGAGATAAAAACAATTAATCTTAGGATTGATGAAAATATTCTCAAATATAAAAAATATTTCTTTTTTAATATAAAATCATATAATATACAATATATCACGCGAAATAAAATCTATCATAAAATTACATCTTTTATATTTTTTATCAAGTTTTCTTATCAATATTCCTGGGATTTTATTAATCGAAAAATCATCTTCCAATTTTCCACGTGACCTATTGGCGCGTTCAAACGATTTAGCATCGCCACCGAAAAGTATTACAACATGCCGGTTACATGTGGTTTCGGATAATAGTATCATTTTAATAGGAAACTTGAATTTCATATGAAATGAAAATAAATAGAGTTTAAAAAAATATTATAATTCTTAACCTTGGGTCCACAATTGTTTGAGTACTGTATTTACATGAATTGTATAGTTTATTTGATTCCCTTTCATTATTAGAAAGTCATAAAAAATTTATAATTTGTTGTATAGATTCGTTCAATAAAAATTTTTACTTAAGTAAATCGCTTATATCATAATTGGTGATAATTCAATAAATCATTGCATCTAAAGCGATCACATTTAACCTTTAATGCAATAATAAATAAAGGTTATTATAACAATCGTACTTAAAGTAGAAAATCAAATAAAATATTCTAAATTCAAAATAAATTAATTTTAAACATACCTTACCGTATTTATACTATATATCAGAAACAGAAACTGAGATATATATAATTGCAAAATGAAAATCTTTTATTGAATTTGCCTTCATAAATCATAATACATAGATATTTAATTAATACTAAAACGAGTAATTACACGCCTATGTCTTTAATTACTCCTTCAATTTTATATTTACTGATAAGTTTCATATATAAATCATTTTTATGATAAAAATAATAATCATCGAAATAAATGGAAACTGCAGGTCGTCCTTTCCATTTTTCAAAGAATGTCTCAAAAGCTTTTAAAGAAAATCTAATGTCATAAGAAATTCTAATTACTCTTAGATTAATTGATGCTTCTTTAACTAACAATTTTGACAAATAATCTCCATATTCTAACTCTCTCGCTTTATAATATGTATCCTTAAAATATAATGATCGCAAATTTTGACATCTTTTAAGTAATTTTTCAAATTCGTTAAAATGATTCTCCAATAATGGAAATATAGGAATTGATAAATGTTCAACTAAATAACAATTTTCATAAATTGTACGTAAAAAATTAAGAGAGTCATCATTAAAACTATCTTCATCCCATTGATAATCATTGATTAATAATTCTTTAAGATATAAGCTATTTTTAATTATGTAATTGACTTGATAAATTTCTATAAAATCTATCTTTAGGATCTCAAGATCACGATAAGCCACCTTTTCTAATTTTTCATTAAAATCTTTATTCTTTAAAAATATTGGTGAATTAATATCTAATATTTTTAAATTATGAAATTCTAGGATTGTATATTGTAGAAATGTATAATCATAATCATCGTAAATATCATAGAAATTGACGTGATGACCGTAATAATATTGAAGCTTTACTTCAAAATGATTAAGGGTATTTGCATGTTTTTTTAATATATTAAAAATGTCTTTATAAGGGTCTTCCAATAGTAGTTCTGATAAATTTTCTTCATCTTTCCATTTAAAATATTTCAAATTTTTTTGAAGTTCGATTAACTTAATAGTTCCATGATTAGCTTTTAAGTTTTTATTAATAATGATGATTCTTTGTATTTGTTGACAGATATGTGCTAATCTGTAAAAGTACTTAGGATCAATCAATGTATCACAAGTTAATTCACAAAGTGATTCAAGACGGATCTTTGCTTCCGGAAGATATACTAGCTCATAGGTACCACGTATGTTCAAATACTTTATTTCTGGACATTTCTTTATCAAGAAACTATAAATTTCCTCTTGTAAAAGAAATTGATTATATTCTGATGATGATCCAATGGAAATTATATTATCTATAATTTTTGTATCAATACTTTTACAGAAAGACAAATAATCAAATGCAAGTGATTGGTTTGAAATTAGAATTTCTTTTTTTGTTAAGAATTCTTTAATATCATTGGATAAATAAGAAGTAATAATAGAGTATAAAGAATTTTTTTTACAATAATTAATAGAATAGCACCAAGGATTCCTCCATAAAATTGGAATCATAGTTTCACACCAAATTCTATTAACCATTAGACATGAAAAGAGAAATTTTGAATTTTTTGTATTATTTTGTAATTTCTCATATATTAAGAAAAGAATATCTTTATTAAATTTAGACATTTTTTTTTTTTTTTTTTTTTTTTGAAGAATAGGAATAAATAATAGGATAAAAAGTATAAATAAATAAAATCAATATTATATGAAACTCCGATGTACTGTACAATCATGATGCTGATTGATAATGTTTCACCGAAATATATATGGTAATTACCTGGGTCTCGGTTACACTGGGGGACGCGTTTGATGGTGATTTTTGAACCAGAAATATCTCTTGGCTTCAATACACCAAAGGTGGTTGGGATCGTGTAAGGAATCTTTTTATAACCTTCTGCACCTAAGTTAGAAGCGAGTTATTTAGATATCTCAATATTTATAAAAAGTTATGTTTTAGTAATAATTTTCTTGGATGATATCCTTCAAACTATTTTAATCACACAATTGGGTATGTATATTAACCTTAATACAGATTACAAGTAACTAAAATATCATGCACCAATTATGACAACGAACGGAACGTTACTTTCTTTGCTCCTGTCACCATCTTCAAGGCCTAGTTGTTTCTCTAATAGTATCCACTTATCTTCACATCATTCTTCTCTTCTTCTCGTGGGAATTTGATGGTTCTACGATATACGTAATTTTATTTGCTAATGTTACGTCTTAGATCATTGCAGACCAATTCTAATTATCCTAGATGCAAAACATATCGTATAGTTAACATAGTAAAGCTTGTTGTATTATAATACAAAATTTTCAATCATTTAGGAGAAAAAAGTGCACGTTTTTGTCAAGCCTGGTAATGTTGTTGGTCCAAAGTGTAATAATTTTAATTACCAAAAGAGTATATGGAATACCTACGATGCTTCACACATAAAGAAAAAGGTATGATCGCACAATCTTCCCGATTATGCATGATCCCAGATTGTAAAAAGCCAGCTGTGAAAAACACTTTATGATGAAGCGAAAGCAAGAGTGTGTTTAGCAAGGCAACTTTGAGTAAAAAATATTTTAGGCGAAAATAATATTCTATACGAAGCATACGATACCATTGGGAGGATGGAGTGTGTTCAAAAAAGCATCCTGTATCTGCTATAACTGAAGCTTGGTAATTACAAAATGTTTAACAGAATCACAAAGATAATAATGATATAGAAAGAAAACAAGAATTGTTAATGTACTTGTCTAATTAATGTTCTAGTAACAAAGGTTACACATATGGGATATGACATCGTAGCAATGATAATTATATTGATTATAACTAGGAATGGGTAAGTCTGGAGCAAAAACGACACATGAAGGCCGATCATTTTCATAGTACTTGTGGTAAATCTTTTAGTTTTGAAAGACTACAGTGTATTTTGAGTGATTAAAGGTAGGAAAAATAGAATCTTCGCAAATTGATTTTAAGAAAACCGAATATTTAAATCCAAATGCAATTTAATAATTATATATCTTTTTTTACACAATATTAAATAATTTTTTTTATTTTTGATTATTTGTTCTCATTAATATTCAATTATTGCAAATTCTTAAAAAGAAATATTTAACTTTAGGACTTTAAAAATTGTTATTAAAAAAGAAAACAATTACTTACAGTATTACGAAAATAATAATCTTTGTAAATATGAATTATTTTTAAAACTTTCAAAATAAAATAAAGAAATAAGAGCTGTTAAACATGCAGTAACACTTTGATCACCATAAAAATTTAATATATAAGGTTAATTTTTGGGTCTCAATTTTTGACAAGCCTTTCTCCCTAAAATAAACGTAGTACATTCTTAACAATGTCATCAAAATTTTTGGAAGAGTTATCTAATGATTATGAAAAACTTTTCGAAATTGAAATAGGATATGATGTTATTATTTATTCAGGAGAAGAACCGAATATTAAAGAAATCCATGCTCATTCAAATATTTTATGTATTAGGTCAAAATAATTTCGTACAGCATTTTCTAATGAATGGGCTGAAAAACAAGATGGAAAAATTTATTTTAAAAAATCAAATATTTCTCCTCATTTATTTGACATCATTCTTAGGTATTAAATATTTACATAGTATTAAATTTTTTTTTTTTTGTTTTTTTTTGTTCAAAAATTACTAAAAAATTTTTTTTATTATTCTATTGTTTAGGTTTATTTACAGTAGAAATATTGAATTGAAAAATTTACAAGGACCTGATGTATTGAAATTATTAATAGCTGTAGACGAACTTAATATCCATCAATTAATTTCTCATATTCAAGAATATTTAATTGAACATCAAACTGAATTTTTACATCAAAATCCAAGCGGTATTCTTGAAATTGTCTACCAGCATAAAACATTTACGAATTTAGGGATTTTTGCCTTGAAAATATTTGTGAAGATCCTAAAATTTCATTTAATTCTGATAAATTTGTTAACTTAAAAGCTCCTTTATTGGAATTATTGCTAAAAAGAGATGATTTAAATTTGGATGAAATTGAAGTTTGGGAAAGTTTAGTGAAATGGTGTTTTGCTCAACAGAATATAAATAATGATCCAACAAAATGGGACAAAGATGACATTACAAAAATTGAGAGGTCATTACATGTATTTATTCCACTTATTAGATTTAATGATATTGAACCTATAGATTTCTTTTATAGAGTTTACAATTATAAGGATGTTCTACCACAAGATTTGATTCATGATCATTTAGAATTTCATATTGTTCCTGATGTAAAGCCTAAAACTAATGTGCCATTACCAAGAAAATCAAATTTGAAACCTAAGCTTGATTCAACCATAATTCAATCAAACCACATTCCTCTTATTGCTTCATGGATTGATAGAAAAGATTCTTTACATTACAATAACGAAAATATTCCTTATAATTTCAAATTATTGTATCATACAGGTCGGAATAGATTTGATGCTGCATCATTACATAGAAATTGTGATAATAAAGGAGCGACTATTTGGGTAGCAAAAATTCAAGGTTCAACACAATTAATTGGAGGATATAATGGGTGGGAATTGTGGTTGGAAAAATACTAGAGATAGTTTTCTATTTAATTTTACAGATGGAAAAAATATCTGCTGCAAAATTTGGCTATGTTAAAGATCCAAGTAAAGCTATTTATTGTGGTGAAGACCGAGGTATGCAAATGGGGTTTTTTTTACTGTAATGGCAATAATAAATGAGTAAATAATGATGTTAATGCTAGCTATCCTGATATAAGTATTCCAAGATCTTTTACAGTGGAAAGTTATGAAGTATTTCAGGTGACTAAAAAATAAGAAAAAAAATTCATATATTATAAGTCAATTAGATAAATAAATTAATAATTATATTATATTTAATATTTAATAGTATGTATGAACTATTTCTTTGTTATTTGATAAAAACATTATCAGCAGTACAATTTTATTAAAAATTATTAGCAGCTGTGAGTTAAATTATTACTTTTTTCACATATAATAAAAAAATAAATACAGTCATCAAATCTATTCTTTATGCACTTTTGCTTTATTGCAAACATATCACATGTGAATTATGATCAGGAAGGATTGTGAGAATAAACGTTTGCTACTTTTTTACATATGATTGCTAACGAGCTCCTGTCCATTTCACTATTTGAACACATTAAATTTATCAGCGACCAAGAATCATAATTATTATAAACTTTAATTCTTTAAATTTGTTTTAATTAAAGGTAAAAAAGCATAAAAAAAAATTTCAACATTGACATTAGTTTTTTTCATTGGTAAAACTCAATCTTTTCAGATCAAATATCAAAATACTGCTTCAATAGATATTATCTGGAGATTTATAATGTAAACATTAGTATCAAACTGAATCATAGATGCCGCTAAAATGATTTAGTCAAAGTGACTTACAGAAGTGTTCCGATCTGATATTCCTAAAGAGTCATCCGGATTCAATCCAGATTATGATGACCCATCCAGATTATAATCCATTCATCCTTTATTTAGCCGTCCAATTTTAAGGATTCATCCTTAATTTTGGATCTATCGGGATTTATCCTAATCCGAATTTAACATTTGATCTGTGTAAATATAAAAATTCCCAATTATTCAATTTATGTTTTAACAAATAAAATAATAACAAAATTATCATATTCAATATAATTAAAGAAAATTTTATTAGATTTGATGAAAAAAAATACATGAAATTTAATGAAAAAATTTAATCTAATTCAGTTTCATCCCATTCTTTCTCAAAAACTTCCATTGACGAATATTTCTTTTCAAAAATAACATCTGCTGACCTGCCAAATTTGTATCTAAACGTGTTCTTTTCACTGAAATTAAATTACTAGCATGTGAAAACAATCTTTTACTTGATACCGACGTCGCTGGTATTCCAAGATATTTGTGTGCAATTTGGGATATTTTTGGAAAAAGTTTTGCACGAATTCGCCACCAATCTAGTGGATTTTCTGCTGCCAATGTGACTGGCATTACCAAATAATTACTTATTTCATCAATGGTTGTGGGTAATTTGTCTTTTTTACTTTTAGTTTGACAGCGTTGACGGTATCCTTTTGCGAGTGCAATGATGATTCTGCATCTGAAATAGGTATAGTTAGATTTGATGGCTCTACTGCAGGTGAGTGTGGTGTTGAATTATTGATTCCATTTCACTGAATTTATCACGAAGTTTTTGAATTATTCATTCTTTTTCATCATCTGATACAAATCCATTCTTTATAGTAAAGATCCAATAAAGAGGCCATTAAAACATTACATCTTTTACTTTAAAATCTGGCGTAATCCATGTAGCAGCGATGCCAATATATCTATGTTTAGCTCTACTGGATCAAAGATCAGTAGTGAGACACACCATTGCTGTAGTTTCGTTTAAAATATTTTTTAAAATTTTGTTTATTGTGTAATTAACATTGTTTTAATTTTTTGCTCACCAGGTACTACAATTTTTCTTTATAAGCTGGATTTGTAACAGTGGTAATAGGTTGGTTGGTAAGCAGCATCCATTTAAGAAGAGATTCTTCACGTTGCTTTTGAATATGCTTAGGATGAGGTCGATGAAATCGAGCAAAATCAGTAATTTTTGTATTTCTTAACTAAAAAAAATCAATTAGTATTAAATTTTTACGTCATAAACTTTAAACATTTGGATATTTTTTAGCATAAGAATTACTCTTTTGAGATTATTTTCACTTTCATCCTCATCAATAATTTGTGAACATCTCGTAATTGTGCAATAAGATTTCCGGTTGAGGTCTCAGTGTAACATTTTGCCACATTGGTTACCATCTTTTATCTAAAATAGTACAAATACGAGTTTCTTCCCTTTACATTCAGTTATATCCTTTTTCAAAATATTGTTTTGTAAATGATGGATTTTGTCTTTATTTACACCTTGACTTTTTTGACTTCCGCTTTCAGAACTTCTGAGTCTAATAAAAGAACCTGTTTCCATTTCTTTTTCTTAAATAAAAATTAAAATTTACAATTAGAAATTGAAAATATTAACGTTAATTGTTGAAATTCGGCATTACCTTTTACTTTTTCTTCTAAAGGATTTTGTGTAATAACTTCTTTCCCAATAATAATTTTGTCTGTCATTATTGATAATTCGAAAATATTTTACTAGGTATTTTTTATAATGATTTATTTGTAGAAAATTTCGTCTTCAAAAAAAAAAAAATTTTTTTACAAATTTTATTTCATTACATGTTTCGATCGTTTTGTGAAAATTGAATAAAAAAAAGGGTTTAAGGGTTATCAGCCATGACTTATGATTTAATAAACATGGTTCATGAGAAAATTTTCCTAGGATTACCATCCGGATTCACTAACGGATCCGCCTAAAAATGTATGATGCGGATATTCGAATTCAATCCGGATTGGCTGGATTAGGATCGGAACACTACAGTTACAGTATGTAAACCATCATTTTATCAATCAAATGCTTCTTATAACTATGTTACATACAACGTAATGGATTGCAAGCTAACCAAAAAATATTATATCAGAGTGAATAACAGTGAGATTCACGAGCTACAGTAATACACTAGATTTTTTTGTTATGGATAAGTATAATTGTACTATTAAAATAATATAAACTACGAAACTAGTGAAACTATTAAACTATATGAAAATTTTAAGTTAAAACTAACAGGAATTACATATAAATGAAGATAGTATCATTTTTTTTAATAAAAAGAATGATCAATTACTACGGCAAATAGTTGAGTTGAATATCAAATTTGGGTTTATTATCCAATATTAGTGACTTAAAAACTATTGTAATAATAAAGTATTCACACGGAAACTTTCAGTTAAAATAAAACTTTATAAATATTCCTCATGTAAAGGGTTAATTAATTATTGAACTTGAAACTTGCATTGTTAATCACCATATTAACATTCTTATTCGATGAGCATAATTATGTCACTTCAAAACTTCTATAGTAAATCAAATAAATCTATAATTTCACTGCATTTAAAATACATCGAGTGTGAATTTTTCAATGTTGAAGTAAGCTTTTTATATTAATTTATATACTATTTTGGTAGTAATATTTTGTTTGTTTCTTTTATCAATATATTAAAATTATAAAGTCTGTAACTGTTAATATATAAAAAGATCTAATATTAGACTACATTTTTATCATTTTTATTAAATCTTTATTTATTAAATAAAAATAAAAATAATAATAAAAATAGATTTAAAATTCTTGAAATTCTTATAATGATATTCCAAACTCTTTAAAAAAAGTAAGTCAACTCTTTACAAAAAGTAAGTCATTTCTTTAAAGATATTATGATTTCAAAAAAACAGATATTTATGAAATTATCATTAATGAAGTATTTACCGGTAAAAACTTCTTTATAAATTATACTGATATACCGTAAAATTGATCAAGATTAGATTTATAAATTATTATTAACTGTGAAATAATAAATCTATATCGCATCTAAATCAAATTGAATATATATTAAAATTACAGTACAATAATGAATTAGTGATCCAATGCGCCAATAAAGATTAATTGTAAATGTATATTTATAAACTTAAATAATAATAATTTTGAATATACTTTATTTTAACAATCATTATTATATTACTATTATATTACATACTAATAAATATGATATCATTATAAAAATTTCAATCATTTTATAAGAATGATCATTATACTATTTAAAACAATTCTACAATTCTGGGATATTTCATAGAACTCAACAGAATACTTAAATGAATATATAACATTCTTTCTAGAAAATTGAACTTTGACTATTATGTAAATGTTCAATTGTTTATTTATTAATTTTTATTTTTTAATTTTTTTTTTTTTTTTGATGTTTTACATTTCAACATGAAATAATATTTACGATGAAAAATTAGATTTAGCAAAAAAAAAAAAAAGTTTCTTACAAACAATTCTTTTAAAGTTAATATTCTAGTAATAAAAACCTTTATTTTAGTCACTTAAATACATCGTAAATTCTGGAATAATAATAATAATAATTTAAGATTTATTGATGTAATATAATTTCTTGTCAAATTGCATAATTGGTCTGTTTTAAAATAAAATAGTACTCTATATTCCCAATTGTTTGACAAGAGAGATATAATAATAACGTCTGAATATTGATTAACTTATATTTTCCTTAAAGCAATACGACTGTAATACGCACGAAGTCTTAAATTAATCTAACGTTCTTCTTTGAAATCAAAAAATAGTTAGCATCATCAGAATTAAAGCCAAATTAACAGTTAGCTTAACATCCTTCTTGGTCAAAAAATTAAGAATGTTAAACTAAAATTAATTTGGAGCAGCCTAAATAAATATATTTATCTGATAAATTTGATTTAATCATGCAATCATAGCATTCTAAATTATCATTGATTTCTATTCTAACATAAAATTATAATTTTTAGATATGTATATTACAATAATAAAATTTAATAATTCATTACTTACTTCGTTAAGGCGCTATCAGATACGTCATCTTCATTCAAATACAACAGTCCAAAAGTTCTGATTGTGACGATTCTAATCAATTAATAGTTAATTATAAATTAAATTTCAGGATAGTGTAGAATGAATAACCATTTAAAATTACCTTTAAATTTTATTGATTTTGTTAAATGTAATTCGCTGTTATATAATGTTTTTAAATAGCCTAATTTACTCGTTGATTCAGAATATTGTTTTAGTATTTCATTGTTGTAATTTCTTAATTCCTCAAAAATAATGTCATCAGTTTCAAAATGGTTTAATTTTTGAATTATTTCATCTGCTGTTAGTCGATTTAAAGGTGTTTCATCCCAACATTTATTTAATAAATGAACTAAAGGTTTTGGTGTATTTTTACTAATTTTTGGTCTCAACCTATTTTTACAGATATCTATCATAAGCTTTAATTTATCATCAATTACATCATGAAAAGGTCTTTCTCCGGTGAATACTTCATTAATAATAATTCCAAACGCATAGATATCTGCTTTTTGAGTATATTGTTTTCCTCTTAATACTTCTGGAGCAATATAGGGTAAATTTCCATATACCTTATAAACAATTTCTTCCTTTTCATCATGGCTGACAAATTTACTTAATCCAAGATCAGATATTTTGACTCTATCAAAGTCTTTAGTTAATATATTTCCCGAATGAATATCTTGATGAATTACATTTTTTGAATGGATTTCTTTAAGACCCTCAGCAATATTTTTTAATATTTGAATTTTATATGTTGTAATCAAATATTTGTTATATTTATCTAAAAATTTCCGTAAGCTTCCATGATTTACATATTCTAACACTAAGACATAATCTTGTGTACTTGGATCTTTTGATATGCCATAAAGTTTGGTGATTTTATGAGAAAATCCTATTTTATAATATGATTGTACCTATAAATAAATGAAATATTAAGTACTATATGCTAATATAAGAAAATAAAATTTACAATTAACACTTACTTCTTGTAAGAACCCTGAAACATTATAAGAACTCTTAAGAACTTTTAATGCTACATTTTTATATCCACTACGACGTTTCCATTCTAATTTTATATGATCCCATTCGTATATATTATTGTTTAGCCATAAAGCACTATATACTTCCGAAAACCCTCCTTGATCAATATATGTAATATTAATAAATAAGTTGTAAGGTATCCACTCAATAAATTCACTAATATTATTACTTTTACAATAATTATCTTTAAGAATATTGTCAATTTCATCATTTCCACTTAGAAATTCACCATAATTTAATTTAAATTGATTCAATTTACAATTATTACACCAATTAAAAAATGAAGGTTTTTCTAATTTACAATTAGGATACAAGAAATGAGAATAATTGTCCAAATAAGTTACCAAATTATATTTATATTTTTCATTTTTAGAAATACCAATAATCTGACAATCTTTTGGCTAGGTTTAAAAAATGTTAGAACTAATACTTTTAAACAAAAAATTTAAGTAAACATTAAACTTACTTTATTTAATAATTTCAAAAAATCGGTTGAATATTCAAATATTAATAAATAATTAAGTGTTATCAGATTCTTTGTTATTCCATAAAGTTGATACACATATTTTCCTTCTATTAATATCTGTAATGTGTAATTTTTAATATTGTTAATATAGTTACTTTTACTATATGGTCAATTTATTAAAAGTATAAGTTTCATTTAGGAAAAATACTCACCTTAAATATATGGCCTAAATCTTCAGAATTTACTAGAATTACTTTCAAATTTTTAATCCGATCCCAGTTAGGATTATTACTATTCCAATAACAGACACAACCATTTAACCATATAGCACCATATAATTCTAAAGTTACGTCATTAATATGTGTAATATTTTCAATATTTTCAAAATCATCATAAGGTATCCATTCAATTAACTCTTTTGATGAATTAATTTCACAATAATGATTTTTAAGAAACTTGTCAATTTCATTATTTCCGCTTGGGAATTCACCATAATTTAACCGAAAATGATTCAATTTACAACTTTTACACTAGTCAAAAAAATCGTATAAAACTAGACATTTTATACATAGTAAGTTTTCGTTATAGCCTTTATCATCAATTACAAATATATAACTATGTGATGTTGGATCTTTAGATATTCCATAAAGTTTATATTTTTCTTTTTCTTTTAATACCTAATGTATGGCGTTTATAATGAAATATCTCTTTAGTTAAAAATAGAATCATTTAAATAAGATAAAGCTTCAGAAAGTATTGGAATTTGCAACAACTTACCTTATAAAAATCATTGACATTATACTCAAAATTCACCAGTGCTACTTTTTTAACTTCTCGACTCCAGTTAAATTTACCTTTATCCCAATTACAGATACACCCCTTCAACCATAAAGCATTATTTTTATCATCTGCAGTATGTACAATATTTGTGAATTCATCATAAGGTATCCATTCAATTAATTCTCCTGGTGATCTACTTTTACAATAATTATTTTCAAGAATCATATCAATTTCATCATTTCCACTTGAAAATTCACCATAATTTAATTGAAAATGATTCAGTTTACAACCCTCACACCAGTCAAAAAAATAGGATAAAGCTTGACATTTTATACATAAGCTTTTATTATAGTCTTTATAATCAAATACCAATATATAACCATGTGATGTTGGATCTTTAGATATTCCATAACATTTGTGTAATTTTCGCGCTAATACCTAATGTATGATGCTTATAGTTAAAATAAAGAAAGTTGATAAAAGGTTTAGAAAGTAATATAACTTACCATAAAAAGATCAATGTCATAGTACCAAAAATTCACTAATATTACTTTTTTAACTTCTCGAATCCAGCTAAGTTTACCTTTATCCCAATTACAGATACACCCCTTCAACCATAAAGCATTATTTTTATCATCTGCAGTATGTACAATATCCGTGAATTCATCATAAGGTATCCATTCAATTAATTCTCCTGGTGATCTACTTTTACAATAATTATTTTCAAGAATCATATCAATTTCATTATTTCCACTTGGAAATTCACCATAATTTAACAGAAAATGATTCAGTTTACAACTCTTACACCAGTTGAAAAAATAGGATATAGATTGACATTTTATACATAAATTTTGATGATAGTCTTCATCATCAAATACCAACATATAACTATGTGATGTTGAGTCCTTAGATATTCCATAAAGTTTATATTTTTCTTTTCTTTTAATATCTAATGTATGGTGTTTATAATGAAATATCACTTAAAAATAGAGTCATTTATAAACAGAAGATGAAAGATTTAGAAAGTAATATAACTTACCCCATAAAAATCAACAATATGATACTTAAAATTCACCAATGCTACTTTTTTAATTTTTCTATTCCAGTTAAATTTATCTTTATTCCAATCACAAATACAGTACAACCTTTTGACCACAAAGCACTATAAGTTTCTTTATTGAATACATTATGTGTAACTTCTTTGAATTCTTTATAAGATATCCATTCAATAAATTCTTCTGATAATCCACTTTTGAATAGTAATATTTAAGTCTATTGTCAATTTCATTATTTCCACTTGGGGATTTATTATAGTTTGATTGGTGTGATGTATGTAAATTAAACCACTTTAAATTAAAGAAATTTGATTTAAATTTACATCCTAAACAAAGTTTTATAATCATTTGAAATTTCAAAGACTTAATATTACTTGTATCACCATCCATTTTTTTTGGATAAAGTTATGATCAAGAAAAGTATTTAGGTGTGGAGTGATGATCATCAATTTATAGTGGATTATGTTACACAAACGTGATGGACCCGGAAAATTAAGAAATCATGTAATAAAACCGGAAATTCACAAAAAAAAAAAATGTTCTAATTTTGTAAATTTCTGCAGTAAATTTGTTTTATGAATTTAAGTATAAGGAACTTTCGTTCAACATGCAATAATAAGAGTTGTTTCTTTTTGGAAAACTATTCCTTTATGAAGTTATATATAATCGATGATATTAAAAATTCTATCACCCTTTATTTTTGAATACAGCCATATAGGGTTTAGAGAAAGAAATTGGCGTATCCGGAAATGAATCTCCAGAGATCAGCACAGTAAAAGCAGATCCACAGAAATGTGATGCACTGTACGTCTGTACGACATTCAATTGATCACGTGATAGAATCATGCATGGCGCGTTGATGACGAGTTCAATTACCCTGATGTGCAAAAATAAAAGAATTTATACTGCAACAGAAGTGTACGTGAAAATTCCAAGAAAAAATAAATAGTGCTCCGGGGTTATATTCAGCAAATTGTAGCTTTATTCATCACAACGATTTTCTAGCACTTTTATAAATGCATCAGTATACTGTAATAAATATCCAAAAAACCATAAAATGCAAACAATTTGTAATGACAATTATTTTATTATGGTTTCTTATTGTACATTTGTACATTATAATTTTACTACAAAAGAAAAAGACAGATTAGTAAAAAGGATTTGCCAACCAATCTTTGAGTTACTGTACATGCTTAAAATTTTTAGTCCCTTTTCTATCTCACCATCAACATACTAATCAATCACTACGTTTTGTAATCTTTGATTCTTCTATTCACTTCACACATTGCAAGTACTTTATTATAAACTATTCTGACCGTGCCGTTATAATACAACCTCCGTGTGCACTTAACACTGGCATAAAGGTTTCTTGTTGGATCAGCCATGATATATGCCCTTGACAATCATATCAGAACATTTCATTTAAAGATACGAGAGGCTTGTACGTATCTTTTTTCATAAACGCCTTAACGAATTAGCTGCAAAAACTAAAGCCAGTATTCATATGTCTTGAAGAATAGTCATATGAAAATTTGCAAATAAACTTTGTCAGCCAGTCCACCACACCACCTCTGACACATTGTTAATACATACAAAGTACTCATAGTTGTGCTGACTCCATTTGTTCCTCCTTATGAGCTCTTTGTTGCAGAATTCGTGTTCCCATGATTAATTAATTTTTGATTAACAAAAAAAAGACAAACAGAGTGAACAAAAAATAGTCAATCACAGATCTGTAAGTATTTTGATGTCTAAATTTTTGAGTCAAGAAATTTATATAATATACTCATATTATATTTGTAAACAGCTATTTCTCTACAATATTGAGTTATTATTTGCTAATAAGTAAGGGGTAATTCTAGGTTAATTATGGTGGTATTTCTAATATAGGAATTCTAATATAGGTATTAAAATGCTACGAGTAATACTTTTTTTTTTTAATTCAAAACTTTATTAATAAGATGTTCGCGCCTCGAAATACAACTTTGTACACATCAAACACCGAACTCGATATGCGTTAATAAAGTATCTATCTAAATATATGATACATAACAAAGAGCACGCTACATGAAATATAAATTGAATAATTAACATATTCGATGTCTACATCGCTCGATACTAACTTGTAAGTAGCTCAACTAAACTAACGAATGCGCCTGTATAAAGCCAATTCGCCCAACAATGCGCTCAACGCCGCCGGTTCTCTGATTATTCAAATGTGTAAAAACCCAATACTTTGTTATCATGAGCCGACTTGCCAAATTCTATTTGCATTGACGAGTGACGTCCGCGGATCCCGAAGGACTTTATATAAAAACAAGCAAAATACCCTAAGGATGTCGACGCGCTGAAGTACCTTAAGTCGAAACCAGATTTATGCCTCCTCCCGCCCAAATCCTACATATACTAAATATCACTAATCGATAACTACCCTGCATCCTTCCTAGTCCTTCAAATAGCTCCCCATAACACTTGTATTCGTGAACACCGCCTGGCTAAACTTCGTTCGCCCCCTATGTGTTATAAATTTTTTATACAACGTGAACTTCTCCCCCATACTCGTAAAACCTGTCGAACTTCGATGCATTCCGCCTGTAGAAGCGCATCCAAATACATGATAGATACTGACAGCTCGGATGTGACGTTATTAAATTTGTTGTTGGAAAACTTTTGTACGTAATAAAACGTGACTTCAACGTAAAATGACGTCACCACAAAATCTTGGATCATCCGCCACGTGCTAAAAAATTTGTGCTGCGCCGCAAGACGAAAAAAAATTCAATTTCAAGACCCAGTATACCAAAGGTCGTCGTGAAAAGAAGATAAAAGTACTAAATTTTCCGTATTTTGCGTCGCTTACCATTTGGTTCATCGCCGTCAAAGCTATATTTTCGATACATATGAAACTCTCGAGCTTTGACCGAGACAGAAACGAAAATTTGTTGTAACGAGCCCTTTTGTACATCAACTCTCCACGAAACCGGTATCAAAATGTAACTGAAGGAATGAATAAGGTAAAGGTTGTCCAGTGCTAAAAAAAACTTTTATTAATAACGTTGAAACCTTCCGCCATTTTTTTCGTTCCTAAAATTTTTGGACCGGTTTAATGTATAGAATAGAATAAAGTATTATTATTTTTTTTTTTAAATAAATCAAGTAAGTTAATTAAATCAAGTAATTCTTTCATATATATGATGAACATAATACAATATTATAATAATATTTTGGAATTTATAAAAATATCAATTTTTTTGCAAAAATGTAATTGAGTGAATGTAAACTTGATATTTTGCAATTGTAGCAATAAATTTATCTATAAAAAAATTTTTACCGTTTCAAAATGCGCCAGTTCAAAAAATAAAAAATCTGTAAATGTCTTTGAATTTAAAAATTTAAAAGAAAATAGCTATGTAAATATCATTAAAGTTACTTATTTGATTTCATAATTATAATAATAATAAAGCGCTTAATGAGTATTATTTATTTCGTTTTATTATTCTATTATCAGTTATGTTCTTTTTTTTAAAAATAAAAGAATTTCCTAGATTTTAACGAGGCAATTTTCATATGAAATGAAAGTAATTTTATTGTATTGTATTTTTGGTCATAGTTCGCAACCTTCTATTAAAGTGATTAAGGTGGTTAAATCATTGAACCGACCATTACTATGCTTAATATGTATCATCAGATCATTGTGTGAGATGATTTATCGAAACAAAAACATATCCGAGAATATACCTTATGTAATATACTAAACTATCGAATTCTATTAAATCTTATTTTTGTCTCTAAAGACATTTTATATATGTTAAGCAAAATATATTTCTTAATATCCATATACAGTATCAGAAAGTATGACCAAGATATAAGTTCTAATTTTCAAGCAGTAAATTGTTTCTAATGAAAAGACTTCATGCTTATAATATATATAAGAGTGTAGTCTAATTGAGAAAAACCATTTGTTAAAATTTCATTTCTTTAATAAATAATTTGTAATTATAAAAATCTAATATTTCATTAACTGAATACTCTTCCAGTTAAAATTTGATATATATTTGATAATTTTATTATTCGTTACTATCATATGACCACAATCGTTTTATTTGGAACGTAACAAAAGATGAAGAACAATATGAAAGAATTTAAATATATAATATATTAAAAGTGTTAAAATAAAAACAATTCCTTAAAATATCAAATAAATAACGAGCTTTATTTAAATTAAATGAAAATTTCCGTAAGTAAATTAATAAAAATATTTAGATGTTTACATTTGATAATGTCATTTAACAAATGTATTGAACCATAATTTCTTTATTAGCCTTCATAATAAGCATCAATATCTGACATAATAATACTTTTTATGGAACATAAAATTGTAATACCCGTATGCAAATAATTATTCTCTCTTATCTAGTATTTAGTTCCTCCTATATTGAAACATCAAAATGATCAATCTCCATCCGATTTTTTATCTTTTATGAATTCACTATGTTATCAAATTCAAGTATATACTGCTTTCATTTCTATATCATTACAATGAATCAAATAGTCCATTATTAAATATATAGTATATTATTACTTCTGTATTTGTATCTCTTTTATCATTAGATAATTTAAAAGAATATTTTTTCAATGGGTTTAGCTGTACATATGAGTAAATAATTTTTAGAAATCATCCAGAAAATAATAAAGCTTTATAAATAGTCAACATAATATTTTTCATACCTGAATGCCAAAACCATATTTCGTTTTTCCATTACAGTTTAACCAAATTTTACTACGATAGGTAAATAATAAAAGCTTTATAACCAATTCATGAATGATATTTGCTATCATAAAAATCAATCTCTGAGTCCACTTTCTTTTCTTTATTTTCAGTATTTTTGTACATATGATAACTTCAAAATCTTTTAATTCATTTATTCTTTTTACCCTAATTACTTAACCCATCAATGTTTGATCGCTTCTTCCTTTTTGTAATCAAAAGAATCATTAAGATAGATAGTTAACCTCTAAAATAATAGTAGAGTACTCTCCAAAATTAATTTCGTTATTTACTTCCTCAAAGTTCTCATTTGTTAAGTCAATTTTTCAAAATGGATATAAACTTAGTTGATTATTTCGAGGTACCTAATACGAGAAAGTGATTATTTGGTATAAGTGCAGCAGTATAAAGTTTGGTGTTCCATGCGACTACTCTTTTCTACTAAAACAGAGGTATTGTTTAATGATAAGGTCATCCATTTGTTAAATAAAAAGCATGATATAAAACATTAACTATTTTATGATAGAACTTACTTTCAGATGGTTATTTAAGTCACCAATTGGTAATTCCCTTAGTCCTGCTTAAAAGCCACTTTCTTAAAAAACCCTCTAGTTAATGAAACCAGTAATTTTCATTATAAAGATTTTAAATTCTAAGTACAAGTTCTCATATTATTCCATTGAATAAGTTGAGAAATCATTTTTAAAATAGGAGTAAAATTGAGTAAAATGTAGTAAGCAAGCTAAATATATAATATTTTATATATGGCATTTTCAAGGGAGGGAATATTCGATGGAGTCCCTATATCGTATTATTTTACATTTCTGGTAAACTTCTATTGTTAACTTATTTCTATTAATAATTTTCAAATTATGAAATTTATAACAAATTTTTACCTATCTCTGTCAATCTCATCTATAAAGAATTAAATTCCATAGAACTTTTCCAAAATAAAGTAACCTCAGACCATAAAAAGATAAACAATAAGTTTTTTTTTAAAAAAAAATAAGTAAATAACACAATGACTTCTATAATTAAATTTCGGCTGTGCTAAGACATGTGAAAATAAGCCACAAAATATCACAAGGCACGTGATACATGTGATGTTGATTAATCAATTAACAAAAAAAGAAATTTTTTATATGTCCGGAAATTTCAGAAATAAATAAACGACGAAAAAAATATATCTTAAAAAAAAAAATCATCCAATAATTAGATTATACATAAACTATTTTTAACGTTAAATTACTACGCTTAGTGAATTTTACATATACATTATTTTATTATGTTTTATATTATATTTCATATATTATTATAAATGTGACATGATACATAAATTAAAAAATCTTAAGGATGATAAGAAGCCAACAATCCCCTTTTATACTTATTGACTTCTAAAATTCTAAAAATAAATAAAAATATATTGTCGTACGACATCTATTATTTATGACCATAAAAATATAAATAATACTAATATATATATATACATTTTATACTAATTTTATATTAAAATGTGAACGTTTATGTATTTTGAAAAGTTGGAATATATTTACTTTCAAACTTAACCAATTATATTGAATTTTGATGCTGTGAATAGAGAAGTTTATGGAAATGTATGCGAAACAAACAATTAAATTATTACTTATAGTGTAAAATGATGTTTCCCGGTTTGTAATTCAACTATCATTGTCTAAATTCTAATTCAAATATTCATTTAGAATGCTTAGTAAATTTGTAAAATTTTCTATAAAATTCAAAGAAAATCTAGTATTTTCAAGACTATTTATAAATGCAAATTATTTCTACTTGTTAAATGTTTAAAATCACCGTAATTTAAGGTATATTGTGAATTTTTCTAATAAAATAAACTGTTTAGAATCACTTTTATTATACTAAGCTACAAATTCGTCATTAAAAAAAATATTAAATCTCGTACAAACTGCATATGAAAAATTGATCGTCATAAATAATTAATATTTAAGGGTTAATCATTTTTTACTTTCAGCTGCTTGAAATTTTCTACTCTAGTAACAAACGTACGGCTTTCTACAATGTCTTCAAAATTTTGGAAAGAGTTATCTAACGATTATGAAAAACTTTTCGAAGCAGAAATAGGATATGACGTTATTATTTATGCAGGAGAAGAACCAAACGTTAAAGAAATTCATGCTCATTCAAATATTTTATGTATTAGGTCAAAATATTTTCGTACAGCTTTTTCTAATGAATGGGCTGAAAAAAATGATGGAAAATTTATTTTCAGAAAACCAAATATTCCTTCTCACTTATTTGACATCATTCTTAGGTAATTATTGCATAATTTATAATATTATTGACATCTTAATTAAGATTGTTAAAATTTTTTTTTCTTTTTTTTAATTATTCCAATATATTTAGATTTATTTACAGTGGAAATATTGAATTAAAAAATTTACAAGGACCAGATATATTGAAATTGTTGATAGCTGTGGATGAAATTAATATTCAACAATTAGTTTCTTATATTCAAGAATATTTGATTAAACATCAAACTGAATTTTTGCATCAGAATGCTATTGGTATTCTTGAAACTGTTTATCAGCATGAAACATTTACAGATTTATGGAATTATTGTCTACAAATAATTTGTGAAGAACCTAAAATTTTATTTGACTCTGGAAATTTTATTAATTTAAAAGTACAATTATTAGAATTATTAATAAAAAGAGATGACCTAAACATTGATGAAATAGAAATTTGGGAAGGTTTATTGAAGTGGTGTTTATCTCAACAAAATATGGAAAATGATCCAACAAAATGGAGTAAAGATGACATTACAAAAATTGAGAGGTCGTTACACAGGTTTATCCCATTAATTAGATTTTATGATATTAAATCTATAGATTTCTTCTATAAAGTTTACAATTACAAGAATATCTTACCACAAGACTTGATTCATGATCTTTTAGAATTTCATATTGTTCCCAATATGAAACCTAAAACCAATGTTGCACCATCAAGAAAACCAAATTTAAAATTTAAACTCAATTCAACCTTAATTCAATCAAACCATACTCCACTCTTTGCTTCATGGATTGATAAAAAGGATTCTTCACATTATGATAATAACAATGTACCTTATGATTTTAAATTATTATATCATTCAGGTCGGGATGGATTTGATGTTGCATCATTTCATAGAAATTGTGATAATAAGGGAGCTACTATTTGGATAGCAAAAATTCAAGGTTCATCACAATTAGTTGGTGGATATAATCCACTTGATTGGAGTGGAAATGATGTTTGGAAAACTACTAGGGATAGTTTTCTATTTAGTTTTGCAGATGGAAAAAATATTTCTACTGCAAAATTAGGTTATGTTAAAAATCCAAATAAGGCTATTTATTGTTCTAATAATCAAGGTCCACATATGGGTGATTTCTTCTGTAATAACAATAATGATTGGATTAATTATGATACTCAAGGTACTCACTATCCTAATATAGCGATAGGTATTCAAAATAAGTTTAGTTTTACAGTAGAGAATTATGAAGTATTTCAAGTAATTAAGAAGTAGAAAAATAAAAATATAAATGTATAATTTTTAAATTGAATTTTGTAATTTTTCATTATTTAAGTACGCTAGACATTTAAATTCTTAATAAAAATATGTTTTTTTATGAATTAGAATAATACATTTATTTTTTTTTTATATTATTATAATTTTTTTCTTTTCAATTATTTATTATTAATATTCAATTATTATGAATTTGTAAAGGAGAAAATTCAACAAAAAAAAAAAAATTATACATGCGAAAAATAATTAAAACTTTTATAAATATACTAAATCATTATTAAATGCTTAAGTCCGTTTATTAAAATTAAAACGAACTTGTTTAAAATAGTTCCAATTATAGTTAATCATTACTTTTTAGAGAAACAAGAAAACTGTTACACACGCAGTTGATACATGGATCATCATAAAATTAATGTATAATGTTAATTTATTCTCAAATAAGTAACAAAATTTTTCTCTCTAAAATAAACATACAATTTTCTTAACAATGTCTTCAAAATTTTTAGAAGAATTATCAAATGATTAAAATGATTATGAAAAACTTTTTGAAACTGAAATAGGATATGATGTTATTATTTATGCAGGAGATGAATCAAATGTTAAAGAAATCCATGCTCATTCAAATATTTTATGCATTAGATCAAAATATTTTCGTATAGCATTTTCTAATGAATGGGCTGAAAAAAAAGATGGAAAATTCATTTTAAAGAAACCAAATATTTTCGCCTCATTTATTTGACATCATTCTTAGGTATTAAATATTATTTATTGATAGCCGTGGACGAATTAAATAATCAACAATCTTATATTCATGAATATTTAACTTGAACATCAAACTAAATATTTGAATAAAATCCAGCTGCCATTCTTGAAATCGTCTATCAACATGAAACATTTACAGATTTATGGAATTTTTGTCTTGAAAAGATTTGTGAAGATCCTAAAATTTTATTTAATTCTGATAAATTTGTTAATTTAAAAGCTCCTTTATTGGAATTGTTGTTAAAAGAGAAGATTTAAACATGGATGAAATTGAGATTTGTAAAAGTTTATTGAAATGGTGTTTTGCTCAACAAAATATGGAAAATGATCCAATAAAATGGAACAAAGATGATATGATAAGAATTTAAAGGTGATTACATAAGTTTATTCCATTAATTAGATTTTATGATACTGAATCTACAGATTTCTTTATAAAGTTTATAAGTATAAAGATATCTTACCACAAGACTTAATTTATGATCTTTTGGAATTTCACATTGTTCCTGACATAAAACCTAAAACTAATGTAACCCCATCAAGAAAACCAAATTTAAAAATTAAACTTGATTCAACAATAATTCAATCAAACCACATTCCTCTTTTAGCTTTATGGATCGATAGAAAAGATTCTTCATATTACAATAACAAAATTATTCCTTATGATTTCAAATTGTTATATCATTCAGGTCGGGATGGATTTAATACTGCATCATTTCATAGAAATTGTGATAATAAAGGAGCCACTATTTGGGTAGCAAAAATTCAAGGCTCAACACAATTAATTGGAGGATATAATCCATTAGATTGGAATGGATATGGTCCTAGTAAATGTACAACAAATAGTTTTATATAAATAATATTTCTACTACAAAATTAGGTTATGTTAAAAACATGATAAATAAAGCTATAATTACCAAGGTCCACATATGGGGTTATTTTTATTGTGAAGACAATAATGAATGGACAAATAATGATAGAAATGCTATTTGCTATCCTGATATAGGCATTCCATTTTCTAATTTTAAAGTAGAGAATTATGAAGTATTTCAAATAATTAAAAAATAAAAAAATATGAATAATGTATAATTTCTTTAACCTGTATTCGTAATCTTTATAAATTTACCTAAGAATACTAAACATTTAGATTCAAATGCAATTTAATAAAATAATAAAATACATTTATTTTGAATTAAAATCATACATCAATTTTTATATTATTATATTTTTAATTTACATTATTTGCTATTTATATAGATATTAAGAAAAAAATTTAACTTCAAGCAGTGTTTGGCATTTGTTCAAGATATTTGGATATCCAATAATTGAACATATGTCCAATTGTCCAATATTATTAGATTGGACAGTATGGACATCATCCAATTGGATAATATTGGATTTGAACAATGTCAAATTTATATAATAGGATATTAGACATCCAATTGGACAATTGGATACTTCAAGATGTTAGAGAAGTTGATATCAAAATAAAAAAAAGAACCACAAATGTACTCAATTGTGAGCAATAATTAAAACTTTGAAATTCTACTAAATGTTTAAACCCTATCAAAATTAAAGTGAATTGTTTGGGTAGATCTCAAACCAATTATAGTTAAACGTTTCTTTTTAAAGAAACAAGAAACCATTGCACATGTAGTTGTCACATGGATCATCATAAAATTAATATATAAGGTTAATTTTAGTCTCAAATAGGTTAACAAATTTTTTCTCTCTAAAATAACACATATCTTTTTCTTAGCAATGTCTTCAAAATTTTTGGAAACATTATCAAATGATTACGAAAAACTTTTTGAAACTGAAATAGGATATGATGTTATTATTTATGCAGGAGATGAACTAAATGTTAAAGAAATCCATGCTCATTCAAATATTTTATGCATTAGGTCAAAATATTTTCGTACAGCTTTTTCTAATGAATGGGCTGAAAAAAAAGATGGAAAATTCATTTTAAAAAAACCAAATATTTCGCCTCATTTATTTGACATCATTCTTAGGTATTAAATATTATTTATTATAATGAAGCTTTTGACATTCCATATTTTTATATAAAATTATTAAATATTTTCACTATCTCATAATCTTTAGGTTTATTTACAGTGGAAATATTGTATTGAAAAATTTACAAGGACCTGATGTATTGAAATTGTTGATAGCCGTGGACGAATTAAATATTCAACAATTAATTTCTCATATTCAAGAGTATTTGATTAAACATCAAACTGAATTTTTGCATCAAAATCCAACCGGTATTCTTGAATTTGTCTACCAGCATGAAACATTTACGGATTTATGGGATTTTTGCCTCGAAAATATCTGTGAAGATCCTAAAATTTTATTTAATTCTGATAAATTTGTTAGTTTAAAAGCACCTTTATTGGAATTGTTGTTAAAAAGAGAAGATTTAAACATGGATGAAATTGAGATTTGGGAAAGTTTATTGAAATGGTGTTTTGCTCAACAAAATATGGAAAATGATCCAATAAAATGGAACAAAGATGATATGACAAGAATTGAAAGGTCATTACACAAGTTTATTCCACTAATTAGATTTTATGATATTGAACCTACAGATTTCTTTTATAAAGTTTATAAGTTTAAAGATATCTTACCACAAGACTTAATTCATGATCTCTTAGAATTTCATGTTGTTCCTAACATGAAACCTAAAACTAATTTAGCCCCATCAAGAAAACCAAATTTAAAAATTAAACTTGATTCAACCATAATTCAACCGAACCACATTCCTCTTTTAGCTTCATGGATCGATAGAAAATATTCATATTACAATAACAAAAATATTCCCTATGATTTCAAATTATTATATCATTCAGGTCGGGATGGATATGATGCTGCATCATTTCATAGAAATTGTGATAATAAAGGAGCTACTATTTGGGTAGCAAAAGTTCAAGGTTCAACACAATTAATTGGAGGATATAATCCACTAGATTGGAATGGATATGGTCCTAAATATACAACAGATAGTTTTCTATTTAACTTTACAGATGGAAATAATATTTCTACTGCAAAATTAGGTTACGTTAAAAAACCAAATGAGGCTATTTATTGTTATAATAACCAAGGTCCACATATGGGTTATTTTTATTGCAAAGGCAATAATGAATGGGCAAATAATGATAGAAATGATACTTGCTATCCTAATATAGCTATTCCATCTTTAAATTTTAGAGTAGAAAATTATGAAGTATTTCAAATAATTAAAAAATAAAAAAATATGAACGCATAATTTTCTTTAACCTGAATTTGTAATTTTTATAAATTTATCTAAGAATAGCAAACATTTAGATTCAAATACAATTTAATAAAATATATTCATTTTAAATTAAAATCATACATCAATTTTTATATTATTATATTTTTAATTTACATTATTTGTTATAATAAATATTAAGAAAAAATTTAACTTCAAGCAGTGTTTGGCATTTGTTCAATTGGACATTTGGACATCCAATTGGATATTTGGATATCCAATAATTGAACATATGTCCAATTGTCCAATTATTTTATTATATTATTAGATTGGACAGTATGGACATCATCCAATTGGATAATACTGGATTTGAACAATGTCCAATTTATATACAGTCAACTCCCTATAAATGCACCCCCCCCCCTTGGGACTGGATAAAAGCGTGTGATTACAAAGGGTGTGCAAGGACCCCGAACAATACATGAAAAGGTAACAATACAGAGTTTGCGTAAAATGAGCCCCAAAGTGTGTAGATCATTTCCTTTTTTGGATAATTCCGACCAGCATTACATAGTGCCGGCCCTGAAGAGATGCGTAGAGCTATTAGTAAATTTGTGCCGATCTCTTGTTACCTATTTATATATTGCTCGGGGTCCTGGTGTGCATTTATAAAGAGTAAATAATTAGAGGTCATATATACTTGGGACTGAATCAAAGTGTGCATTTAAGAAGGGAATGCACTTATAAGTAGTGCATTTATAGAGAGTTGACTGTAATAGGATATTGAACATCCAATTGGACAATTGGATACTTCAAGATGTTAGAGAAGTTGATATCAAAATAAAAAAAAAGAACCACAAATGTACTCAATTGTGAGCAATAATTAAGACTTTGAAATTCTACTAAATGTTTAAACCCTATCAAAATTAAAGTAATGGTTTAGGTAGATCTCAAACCAATTATAGTTAAATGTTTTTTTTTAAAAAACAAGAAACCATTAAAACCATTACACATGCAGTTGTCACATGGATCATCACAAAATTAATATATAAGGTTAATTTTAGTCTTTTTAGTCTCAAATAGGTTAACAAATTTTTTCTCTCTAAAATAAACACATTTCTTTTTCTTCAAAATTTTTGGAAGAATTATCAAATGATTACGAAAAACTTTTTGAAACTGAAATAGGATATGATGTTATTATTTATGCAGGAGATGAACTAGATGTTAAAGAAATCCATGCTCATTCAAATATTTTATGCATTAGGTCAAAATATTTTCGTACAGCTTTTTCTAATGAATGGGCTGAAAAACAAGATGGAAAATTTATTTTAAAAAAACCAAATATTTCGCCTCATTTATTTGACATCATTCTTAGGTATTAAATATTATTTATTATAATGAAGCTTTTGACATTCCATATTTTTATATAAAATTATTAAATGTTTTCACTATCTCATAATCTTTAGGTTTATTTACAGTGGAAATATTGAATTGAAAAATTTACAAGGACCTGATGTATTGAAATTGTTGATAGCCGTGGATGAATTAAATATTCAACAATTAATTACTCATATTCAAGAATATTTGATTATACATCAAACTGAATTTTTACATCAAAATCCAACTGGAATTCTTGAAACTGTCTATCAACATGAAACATTTACAGATTTATGGAATTTTTGTCTTGAAAAGATTTGTGAAGATCCTAAAATTTTATTTAATTCTGATAAATTTATTAATTTAAAAGCATCTTTATTGGAATTGTTATTAAAAAGAGAAGATTTAAACATGGATGAAATTGAGATTTGGGAAAGTTTATTGAAATGGTGTTTTGCTCAACAAAATATGGAAAATGATCCAATAAAATGGAATAAAGATGATATGACAAGAATTGAAAGGTCATTACACAAGTTTATTCCACTAATTAGATTTTATGATATTGAACCTACAGATTTCTTTTATAAAGTTTATAAGTATAAAGATATTTTACCACAAAACTTAATTCATGATCTCTTAGAATTTCATGTTGTTCCTAACATGAAACCTAAAACTAATTTAGCCCCATCAAGAAAACCAAATTTAAAAATTAAACTTGATTCAGCCATAATTCAACTGAACCACATTCCCCTTTTTGCTTCATGGATTGATAGAAAAGATTCTTCATATTACAATAGCAAAAATATTCCCTATGATTTCAAATTATTATATCATTCAGGTCGGGACGGATTTGATGCTGCATCATTTCATAGAAATTGTGATAATAAAGGAGCTACTATTTGGGTAGCAAAGTTCAAGATTCAACACAATTAATTGGAGGATATAATCCATTAGATTGGAATGGGAATTGTGGCTGGAAAACTACTAGAGATAGTTTTCTATTTAATTTTACAAACGAAAAAAATACTTCTACCGGAAAATTAGGTTATGCCAAAATACCAGAAAATGCTATCTATTGTTCTAATGGCCAAGGTCCACACATGGGTACTTTCCTATGTTATGGTAACAACAAATGAAGAAATAATGATAATAATGCTACTTACTATTCTGATATAGGCATTCCAAATACTTTAAATACTTTTAATTTTGCAGTAGAGAATTATGAAGTATTTCAAGTAGTTAAAAAATAGTTATAAATTTTAAAAGAAAAAATTTAACTTCAATTATAGGACCCATAAGTATATATATAAGGGTAGCAATTTACTAATAAATTTTCGAATTCTTAATATTTATTTGAGAAACATAAGATTTGGACATTTGACATTTTTAATAAGCAATTAACCTACTATAATTGACATCTGAGTATGATAAATTTGATTTACATTTCGTTTTACAACTTGATATTACCCATGTTTTAATTACATGTTTTTTGATTGGATCTCTCATTAAAGTTTTTTTTTAGAAAAAAGAGATAAAATCATAAACGTTGATAAATAACTTGAATGATTTTTTATTGTGTACAATAGTTAGGTCATCAAGATGCGCATTTTTATCAAAATTTTTACATATAAAAATTTAGTTTTGGACTAAATTTATCTATTAACAAGTTAATGAGAGCTTTTAAACTTTTCGTTCGTTATATGAAGCGAAAAGAAATTAATCATCGTAATTGTAAAAGACGTTACAATAATTAATTATCGAAAAAATCTATACTCAAAAAACATAATTTAGGCCAGAATTATAAAATTTGGCCAGGATTACAAAACGAAATTAATAATCACATGACATGCCAGCCCTTGAAGATAAATTAAAGCGTGGAGTAGAAATGGGTTAAGAACATGAGGATTGTATAGTGATATTGAAGTTTACTTATAATAAAAAAGTAATTACACCGGAAATTTGTACCTTTAGCTAGTAGTAACAATTTCAGTCCTTTTTCCTTAGTACTGACGCTATATATAATCGTTGTAATAAATCATAATATAGATCTCAAATGAACTCAACAATTAACTTAATCAATTTATAGTAATTTTGATTGTCATCGCCGGATTATGGCCACAGTTACGATTACGACAAAATCGTGTGAAACCCAATGTGCCGTTAATGATTTATGGTATTAGAGAACAAGAAATTCATTATTTAAATATGCTTTCATATAGTTCAAAAATTTAATATTTTATTCAATGTTATAAACTTTTATAAATTATACATATCGTATATTATAAATACACAAAAATACTAAGCTAAATAATAAATACATTTTATAAAAAAAAAAAAATAATAATAAATTCCTAATAAAAAAACCTTAAACGCCTTGTTGAATATTATCATTGTTGGAGTTGAATAACGAAGAATTATTCTCATTAGTAGTATTTCGAAAAGAAGGAGGACCATCCACATGCACCATATTTTCATGCAAGTTTTGTCTATAAAATTCTTTAGGTTCCAAGTAATTAGTTAAAAATTGCTTCAAGTGAAATTTAAAGTGTATTGAAGAAATTTCTCGTTGATGTTGATTACTCTGCTGGTTGTATTCTATATTATAAAATCTTTTATTTAAAAATTGGGATGAAGCTAATTCACAAGTTACTCGATAATTTTTTTTCGTATTAAGTTGACTGTGATAAAATACATAACTATCAGGTTGAACATAATTATAAGCTCGGTCGTTGTCATCGGTATCATTTGTTAATTGGTATGCAAGTTCAAAGGACACTGGTACTTCTTCACGAGTGATATGGTAATTTACGAGAAAACCTGGTGGATTATAAAAGAAAGCTAGACTTGGAGTTGATTGCAAATTGTTATTACGGTGGCTAGTTGTAGAAGTCATGGAAAAAAAGTTTCCGTTAGGCAGTGGAGACTGGAGATGGCGGTAGAATATTATATTCTTGAGAAGTGCTCGATGAGTATTATTTTTATAAAAAAAATTTTATGTATGAAAGTATGAAAATATTTATTTATTTATAACAGATAAGCTTATATACATATTTTGTAATCACGTTTTCAAGTGTATATTGTGAAATTATAAAAAAAAAAATTCATACGATTTGATCGTATAATGATATTGATATTTAATTGACGATCCCTTGTTTGATATCATTAAGTCGGTTAACCGATTAAGGTACCTCAAAAATCGGTTAATCGAATACCGTATTTTGCGGTAAGTAAGCACCCCCCCCGAAAATAAGCACCCTGACCAGAATTATGGCGATTTTGGCCAAAATTATGAGGATCTTGGCCGGCATCAAGTGCAAAAAAGGGGTGCTTATATACCGCAAAATACGGTAATTTAACCGAATAATTTAATCGATTAATTAATCGATTAATTAAATCGATTAAAAATGCAGAAAAAGATATTTATTTATTAGTTAAATAGATTTACGTAAAAAAAAAATAAAAAAATTTAAATTGATTTATTTTAAATAAAACTTTCTTAAAAGTGGCTATTTAACATGATTTTTATGAATATCGTGACTATAGGAACGTTGAAAGTATTGAAGAATCTTTATCTGGGCCGCCAAACCGAAACTTACATCTTCTAACTAGTACTACAATTTCTAAAAGGTCGTCATTTTTGGAATCAACGACTAGTAGTCAGCAGCAGACAACAAGTATTCGTCTTGGCGATCATCGCCTTTACCAGAATTAGGATGGCATTTTGGGCGGAGTTACATTCATATTCTTAATTCTGCCCAAGTTCCATCCTAAGGCGATGATCGCCCAGGCGATGTGTAGTATTTTTTCGGACATTAATTATGTTATGTGATAGTACGCGAAAAATTATAAAATGTTAATGGCAGGTTAAAATTGTAAAAATATATAAAATAAATTAAATATTTAAATAAACTTACCTGTTACTATAAACTTAAATTTTACATATTAATCGATTATTATTCACTTATGGTAGCTTAAGGTTTTTTCGGTCGGTTCCAACCTCTAGTCACACCGACTTAAATCAAAACTATTTAATTATATGGTTTGCTGCTGTTTTTTGAAATCTTATTTTGAGTAATAAAATCTAATACAAGGCTATACTAACAGGTTTCTGAAATGTACAGTTGAAAGTTTAATAGCTCATTTATTTTTTTATACTAACCATTATTAGTTACTGAAATAAATAAATAAATAATAAATTCGAGCTTTCTCTTTAAAAAAAAATCTACTAATAACTCAATCTCCCTCTTTCGATCGCTATTTTTACTAAATGAGTCCTATACACGATCGGGAAATTGTCTACGCTAAAGTCTGTACTAGTATCGAACAGTTGAATCAATTGATCAGCTCGCCAAACCGTCAAATTATCATATCACTTGTGAATTAGTACTGAAAGAAAATATTAATAATAGTGACTCACCTTCTGATATACATTTTATCATAAAGACTTATAATAAATGATTCCAATTTTTAAATGTGTATTACTATTGAAATCTTGCCATGTTTTGGCATCATTCTTCTATTCTTTAGTGACATAATGTCAATGTTCATTTTTTTCAATGATTTGAAATTTGCGCGAACTTTTTTAACCATAAATATCCTTTTGGTTTGTTATACAATACTCTTTAATAGATTTTTATATTCACATGATGTAAGTCACATGAATGCTGAACATATTAGGCAGTTATCTAAAATTTCAATTTTTATTCACGTATGTCACACAAATAAATTGTAATATAAATGGAATTTTTCATATATGAAATCCAGATATTGAAATTTTTAGCATATCAGAAATCTTGATATGCCAAATATTTTTACTGGAACGGATGGTTCTGATATATTGTATTTCACATGTGTACTTATTTTTTATATATCCAATAATTGATATATACCGACCGACATGTCTGCTATACAGTAGTTGTCATAGAATCACATACAACGTCTATAATTATTATCACAATTGAAATTTGAAACCGTGTAGAATTGGCATTGCCCAATAATAGATAAAGGAAACTTAATTGCACTCTAGCATTAATTTATGCTCGCGTCACCTCATTGGATAAATATTGTTATTCTAAAATATGTTTGTCTGTCCATTTTTTTTACAGAATGCGGATACAGCTGAAATTTAGCTGCTGAGGTCAGAAATTCATTAATCCTTCAACTACCTACAATCAAAAATAAAGCTAGAAGTCTTTTGCACTTTGAGATTTGGTCAAAATAATGACTTTCTATGACCAAAGCAGCAGCCGCTTCGACTGCAACTGCAACTTGTAACCGCAATTAAAAATGCCGCTTTGAGTATTAAATCTATTATTATATCACGCACTATAAAAGTTATCTGGTTCGTGCTCCCAACATTCAATTCATATGGATCACAATTAGTTTGCAATACGAAAAAAAAATAAGTTAATCGATTAAAAATTATCCAAGCCATAATTCTGGTCAATTATCTAATGCGGCCCAGAGCTGCGAATTTTTGGTCACATGTTCTCCGAACTTGGATGAATTTGCATTTATAATGATAATAATAATAAAATAAGACTTAAAAACAATTTGGTGCAATCTGCGGCCAAAAAAAAAAAAAAAAAATTTAATATTTTTAATTTTAACCAAAAACCCTGGAATTCACAAATAATGGATTGATAATTTTATTTAAATTTATAAAATAAAGCAATGCACTGTTACATTCTATATATAACAAATATGATATTAGTAGTGTTGAAAGTGGAGGTTAGAATCATTTATTATATATTACTGTATATTTAAATGTTATTATAAAATATACTTGGTTATTCGATTATTAATCGGTTAAGGTTTTTTTGGTCGGTTCCAACCTCTACTTCAAAGGAATAATTGCTATCTGGTCCACATAAGGTATTACGCAATGTTCTCCATTATTGTTGTAGCCCTTTCCTATTTAAAATGAACGCCTGAAATCCGACAATTTTATTGTATCTTTATATATTAAGAAAGCGTGTGCTAATTACGCAATATAGTAAAATAAATCAAAATAATCTACTTACTTGTTGAGGATATAGTTGTCTGAATCGGAGGTTGATCAATCTCGGATAAACATGCAAAGGCCAGAAATTCATCGAAGGGCGTTCCAAGTCCAAAGTCCAGTAAACTTTCGGATGAAGCAGCGACCACTTGCATCAATGAGAATTTCCGTGGACTGGTAACTCTAGTAATAAAAAAAAAATACGATTTTAATATGTTGGCACCATCGCAGATGTGTGTAATAAGCTTACCATTACTCGAAACCAAAACATTCCAATATTTCTCCCATCACCATATTTTTACGTTACGGAACCACGTATAATCGTAATCAATCGACCACAGTTTTAACTAGAGCTGTTCAAATAAAATCCATCACCATAGGCATTGAATATCGTGCTCGTATCATGCATTTCATTGGATCCCAGGCAGAAGAATTTCTGTAACAAAAGTTATGTTCCGCTATAAACTGATGGTAAAATAGTAATTGGTTAAACTGTGTGAATTACTACGCAAGCTGATCGTTCGAATATCAATACCTTGCATTGCATCGTTATTCACGTTCAAATACACCCAATGATTTGAGTATATGCTTTGCTTCTCCAGGTTGCGATTACCGTAAGGATCTTAATATACCGAGTAATTATCGGATGACACAAAATTCGCCTTAGAAAGTGATAATATTGAATCTAGAAGAATAAATAAAATTTAGTTTTAAAAATTTTGCATAATAAAAATTATTATGCATTTTTATGGAAAATTTACCTCTCGTGTTGTTACTGACCTACAATTTAGTGATCCGATAGTGGATATCCACACATAATGGCAGGTTGTTGGTAGTATGAATTCTAAACGGCAACAGGTAATACATGAATGAAGACCAAGAGAACGAGAGACCAAATCCACTCTTACGAACGGACCCTAACTCTAGAGTTAAGGTATGTTTTTCAGAGGAATTTTGAATCACGTTCCCGGCCCGCGGAGCCGTCCTTACGGTTGCAAATTGCAACTTTCAGGGAACTGCGTCCGATGAAGCCAAGAGGACGATAAGCCAAATCCGTTCTTACGAACAGACCCCAACTCTTTGACTGTTATAAGGTAGATACCGATTCCTTCTCCAGATTCAGTAGACCTTATACAGATGTAATTCAAAGAGTTTGAAAAGGTAAGTTTTTCAGAAGGATTTGGGGTCGTCCTCAGGCAACATTGGCCACAGGCTCTTACGATTGTAAATTACAACTTTCAGAGAACTGCGTCGATGAAGCCAAGAGGACGATAAGCCAAATCCGTTCTTACGAACAGACCCCAACTCTTTGACTGTTCTAAGGTAGATACCCCTTATACAGATGTAATTCAAAGAGTTTGAAAAGGTAAGTTTTTCAGAAGGATTTGGGGTCGTCCCCAGGCAACATTGGCCACAGGCTCTTACGATTGTAAATTACAACTTTCAGAGAACTGAGTCCGATGAAGTCAAGAGGACGAGAAGCCAAAATCCATTCTTACGAACAAACCCCAACTCTTTGACTGTTATAAGGTAGATACCGATTCCTTCTCCAGATTCAGTAGACCTTATACAGTTGTAATTCAAAGAGTTTGAAAAGGTAAGTTTTTCAGAAGGATTTGGGGTCGTCCCCAGGCAACATCGGCCACAGGCTCTTACGGTTGTAAATTGCAACTTTCAGAGAACTGTATCCGATGAAGCCAAGAGGACGAGAAGCCAAATCCATTCTTACGAACAGACCCCAACTCTTTGACTGTTATAAAGTAGATACCGATTCCTTCTCCGGAATCAGTAGACCTTATACAGTTGTAATTCAAAGAGTTTGAAAAGGCAAGTTTTTCAGAAGGATTTGGGGTCGTCCCCAGGCAACATCGGCCACAGGCTCTTACGGCTGCTTACAATTTTCAGAGGACTCCGCACTTTCCCAAAAGTATTATACTGTTGATTGCACGTTTGTGATGATACTATAAAAAAAAAAAAAATAATTTTATATTTAGAAAAGAAAGCGCTCTGCCATGTAAAACGTAACAAACTACAGAGGTATAGTAAAATAGGACCCAACCCACCCTTCGATAAAAAAAAAACTACTATCAGCAACGAAGTCGTTTATTTTTACTTTAGACACTCTGCCATATAAACGTAACAAACTACAAGGTGTGTGGAAAAATAGGACCCTTCGGCAAAAAAAAACTACTGTCAGTAACGAAGTTGTTTATCTTTACTTTGGAAAAGAAGGCACTCTGCCATATAAACGTAACAAACTACAGAGGTGTGGAAATATAGGACCCATCCTTCGATAAAAAAAAAAACTCTTAACGAAGTTGCTGTAGTAGTAAAAAAGAAAAAAAAGAGAATTCTTATTCTTATATACTTTTATGATTATGTAATCATCCACGTGATTTATATTCTATATCGCGTACTACTACTTATTACGCGTAACCGGTTCACTTTTCACAAGAATAACAGAAAAGCATATAATTTAAATCCCGACGCAGCTCCTTAATATGTTTTTAATGTACCGTACAAAACTAATAACCGATAAAATAGATACAGTATATATTCTATTATATATTACAATACAGATTTATGCAACCATTATTTGATTTTAATCTATGTGGCGTAAATACTAACCGGTTTATTTTTTATCCTATAACAGAAAGAAGTCCCGACACTAGTATTATTTAATTACTATATTATAAATTATGCGCGGAATTGCAATTGATTATTTCGGAGTGATTTTCATCCATTTATACCTTCGGAGTGCAAACTTTCCTTGTGCTAATGATGTATTTTGTATTTGTTAATTATTTATTGATGAATATAAATATAATGATAAAATTGCATCGTTAAATTCGTTAAATTCGTTAAATACCACATTTTTTCACGCTTCGTAAACAGTCTTTGATTATTTTATACAATGAAAATTTGTTCGTGGTTACGAAAATCTGGTACCGTCGAGACAAACTTTAAGGATACTCTCGAATCAACAATTAACGAATTATATATTAACTGTCCGCTGGGGGTACCTAAAGAGTCTCTATATCAATCTCTAAAAGATATTGTAAAAAGCGATGAAGAATTCTGTAAAAAGTCCCCAGTTCATGTAAAAATTTCTGGTTGGTTGAAAGAAGTGGCGTCTAAACAGTCTGAACCGACTGCGAGATTCGCAAAAACAAGGATAAGCAAAACGGAAATCAATAAAAACACTCGTTCGTCAACACCACCACCAATAAACGAAAAGTTCTCACTCTCAAGAGAACGTCAGGGAGCGATTGTCGAAAGATTCTATACCGTCGTCGAAAGTGAACTATATAAGTTCCTTGTCGAAAATGAAAATATCATTCCAGCGAGGGTTGTGGAATCTTTCATAAAGAGACGGAAACCCCCTCTAAGCCCTGATTTCCGAAACGCCGACCTTCTAAGTATGATAAATTTTATAATTAAACACGTAGGAATTTTTTTACAAAAATCGGTGTTCCACGGCGAGCACAAAGTAAACCCAGTAAAGATACTGAAGGACTACAAAGAAAAAGTGCGACATAAATTGGCGCATGGAATTTCCATGAATGAAAAAGGTCGCTGGAGCGACCTTGCGATTCAAAATGTCGCACACCTATCATGTCAAGTTGTTGCCTGCATTGGTAAATGGTTTATTCTAACTTCACACTAGGGCGTTGTGTGTGTGTGTATATATAATTATATTGTTTTTTTATTTAACATTAGGAGGAAATTACGAGGATGTATATGCTTTTAGAGAAAAGGTGAATGGAGAAATTGCCCGGCAATCGATGAAAAGGGCAGCTGCGGAGGATTCAGAGGAGTCGATCATGAACAAAGCTCGACCGGAAAAAAGAAAACGCAATGAAATGATCAATTTCGTTTTGAATATATTTGAAGAGATCGAGGAAATAAAGGAAGGGCAAAAGAAGGAGATTTTGAAGATGGCGTTGCAAAAGGATGAAATTTTTGTGAAGATCTGGGAGATAGTAAAAATGCAGGAAACTAAGAAACAGCAAGTTAGCAAATTTACTAAATTAATGAATATAATGTTCGATATTGTGAGTATTCAATAACTTTTTTCTATGATAAATCTATATTGATATGGTGATTTAACTGATTATTCTGTTTCATCCACAGAATTTGAAAGAGCTCTGAATGATAATTAATGTATTATTAACTTTAAATATTAATAAAACTTATGAATCAAGTGGTTTAATCGCGAATGGTAATTTCAAAAATGCTAAAGAAAAAATTTTTACTTATAGTGTATATTGTATTATGTTATATAGATGATAATTTAACGGCTTATCGTTGTGATCTGGTACCGCTACGAAATTTAAAAATTTTTTCCTCAAAAAAATTGTAGGCACGTGATATTTTGCGTCACATAAGCCTAAAATTCAATCAATCATTTTTAAAAAACTCTTTCCTACAAAAATATTCTCACGAAATTGGACGTTTATTTTTTTAAATATAACAGAAAATTTTCGTTTCCACTATACTTCAAAAGAGTTGTGTTCCTTTATTTCGCATATTTTAGCGTCCTTTTATTAGTTCATAATCCTTTGTATCTTCAGTTAGTTACTTCTTTTTACTCTTCGTACCGAAAAGTTAGGAACAAGTTTTTCTTTTTTAAGCTGGTGTTATTGTTATAGGACCAACGTTGTTACCCTTTTTTTATTCCCAACGCTGCTACGAAGTCTTACTCAAAGTTATTATGTCTGAAGATAACACTCCCCCGGCCTCGAAGGCCGTTTTACGTCTTTGCCGTCCTTGCAAAACTCATCTCTTCACCTACGAGACAACCCTGGTTGCGGCACGTTGTAAAATCATAAGATATTTTCTTTTACAGTTAAACTCATCCGCCGATCAACCTCTTAATCTGATTTGAAACCCAACTTAAACCACCTTATCGGGACATACCTCACATTCGTTTTTCTTTGAACAGACAATTTCACAAAGACATTATTAATAAGTATTTCAAACGTATGCGCCAACTTTTACAAGATAAACTACTGGCTATTGAAAATAGAACTGACTCAACTGCGGCTAATTTACGCTGAACGAGAACTTTATCCGGTTCAGTTCCGGTCCTCACGTGATTTACTTGGATTATACTTCCGTTGTAACTATGAAAAATGTCCGCTACCTGCGGCATGTGTTATGTCACAAAGAAGATGGGCTTGGTATACTTTGATCTTGGAATGATGGTGTAAATTACAACTTCATGATGATGATCGAATTGTCCATGATGCCCGTTTTTATCCTCTTCAATTGGCGTGTCAAGCATCGAAACAACTAAAGATAGGCGCGCTTGCCTGAGATAATGTCAAACGAGTTCACTCTAACCGTCTTGGTATAAGTTATACTGTCACAATACAAAAATATAACGATACATTGGATAAAAATAACGAAACTCTTAGGAGACAACTGAAGCTTCCACCTGACAACACCATCTACGTGAGCAATCAAGTTCGTAAACGAAGACTTTATTACGAAAATATTCTCGTCTAACTTTTGGCGTTGTTCGTTCTCCTCAACAATGCGAACGATGGAATCGTCTTACGCGAAGTACCATACGTACTGGTAAAATGCTTTTAACTCCACACGTGCCATCGCTTTTGGAAATTTTCGTTCTTGTATTTATGAATATTATTTATGTAGTCAATCTTTTATAATCGGTGTAGTTAAAAACGTGGCAAAAAATACTTTAACATTTCTTTTAGCTTCGCCCTCTTAATAAATCAAGATGATTGCGACTCAAAATAATTATTGACAACAAAATCTCTCATTTTCACATTAATTTTAAAGTAGCTCAGCTCTTCAATTGTAAATTTAATAAGGCGCAAAACGTGGCAAAAATACTTCCTTTTCTTCGCCTTCATTGGTACGCACGGTTGTACAGAACCGGTTATCATCAAGCAATTACAACACGTTCTTGAGAGATTCCTACCATTTAATCTACTTAATCGTAATCGTTCTTTACCTCCGAACCCATTCCAGTTGGCTATGGAAAACAATAAACGCCGAGAAAAGAATTGGATACGCAGAATCAGAAAGCGCAATCGCAAGAAGAAATCCTTACCGGAATTGCCTAACAATTTTCGTAGTGACGCTCGTGTCTATTACAAATCGACATATAATATTAACCTTTAATTACAACGTTAGACATCGTTGGAATGTCAGTGCTATTCCGCAATATAATTATGGATATAATCACGCAGTTAACCTTTTCCGACTAGCACAAGTCTTCCGACCAAGAATCATTCAAGATCTTTCGCCGAAAAATAAAGGCAACAGTCATTTTATTGTTCCTGCGAAAAGTCGCAGTATTCTAAATGATCCTAATTACTTCTTACGCCGTACTCCACCTCGGGACAACGAGTCACATACGACTCTTAGTGATACTTCTTATACCTCAGCTGTTGAAGATTTAATGTCCGTCATCTTTCCGCCAACACCGGTGCATGATTAATGGTTATTTTTTATACTGTATATCTCAACCAACTCCGGACCTTTTATATAGACTGCATCATTCTACACTTGACAGTATTGACAGTATTTACGTGTAGCATCAATTGATGAAAGAAAACAGACATATGATTAGTTTGAACATACCTTTTTTTTGTCTCGTTCGCTTTTCCTCTTTGTCGTTTTCTCACTCCTCTCTTCCCCTTTGTTTTTACTTTAGTGTCTAATCACTTTGTTCGTTCACTAGTTCTCCATTAGTCAGGTCGTTCCAACAAAGGGTGGGTCTGCCTGTTAGATTTTGTACACTTAGTTTAGATCAATATTCTTTATGCTTAGTTTATACGCGTAATATTTAGTATCTTTAAAAATAAAATAAAATCAATCAATCATTTATAAAACTTTAATTCGGAAAGGATAAAAATTTTGTTCTAAATATGATTTGTTATTAAATTTGCATTAGATTTTATGCGAAGGTAATAATTTATTTAGGGTTATACAGTTTTCTTTCAAAATCTTAATAAGAATGCTATGCTATATCTACTATATTGAGTTCTACTTATATTTATTACCTATTACACCATCTATTATCTAATTATTTCCATCGCATAATTTTATCCTTAAAAGATCCTCAGTTAATTATTATCAGCATTTTTTTTTTCAAAATTGCTTAAATTCATAATACAAAATGAACTATATAGTACCGGCACTAACTTTGGCGTTTTCTGAAAAGACAACCATCCTTTTATAACGATAATATATTATAAGTTTTAAAATTACCTAATGAAATTATAACTTGTATCATTTGATAAAAAATTTTTTGAATTAGTAATTTATTAATTGTAAACATAAGTTATGCAGGGTTTCACCGACAGGTTCATTTCACCGACAGTTTTAAAATCTTTACTAACCCTAATTTCCTTACCTAACCCTAACTCTAATCCTAAATTCCCATGTTGGTGAGATGATTGTTGACGAAACATTTGTTTGCGAAATGACTCTGTCGGTGAAAAGTCTGTAATTGTTGGTAATTGTCGGTAAAATGAATGTGACTCTTACAGGTAACGCGGAATTATTCTCTTAGTTGTCATTTAAAGGATCGTCTGTATTATAATGCCAGTTTGTCCAACTTTAGGTAATATACATACACAACGTAATAAAAAGTAAGACGCAAAATTGCTTTTTGAAACAAGTTAACATTAAACATGGCAGGGAGCTATAGTCATAGTATAATTAGAACTGTAATAATTCTGACTTTTTTTTAATTAAGTTGGCTTATACTGGCAAATTTTTGCCGAGAGTGTCAGGTTGGTCTGGTTGTGCCACTTTGAATCCAAGAAATGGTGTCACGTGATATTAGCTAAATCATGTGTTCGTTATTTTTCAATTTGCGTAAAAATTTGCCAAGTATCCTGTACATTATGAAAACAGCCGTAATGGGCAATTCCAATCAATCCCGGCGCAAAGCGACGGGTTACACCTAGTATACATATATTTATTTACAGTATATACTTATTTTATTGTTTAGCCAATTACATTGCAATATTTATCATTAATTGAAGAAAATTTTTTACGCATTAGTATTTTATAGTCTTTATAAATAAAAAGCTAATAGAAAACATGATAAAATATCTCATGTGAATTTAATGACTGTAATTTATTTGCGTATTTTTGCAGGATTATTCGTACTACACGCACACCATCAATTTCCACCGATCACAAACTAGTTTATGTGGCCATTGACGCTAGATTTTAGCTAAAAAAAGACCATAAATCGAACGACTACAATTTAATAGAATTACAGAAAAAAAAATCAACTTACGATTTGATTTTAAGAATTTCCAGAGACAAATGTCAAGACTTTCAGATTTTTGCATGGGACAATTATCGAAACATATCCTCGGACTACACATCAAGACCCTCAAACCCACGTTAACACCGTTTTCAGATTCATCACTCAAAGTATTCAACAAGCTATTAAAGCAATTGATTTTCCTAGAATCATATCAGAATGGTTAAGGTGATATGAAGGAGATTCTGAAAATAGTCCATTGGAAAATTATACCTGTGAATATTGTAGGAGAAAAGATCAGACTACAAACAACATTCACATCAATACAAATATTCATTTAACATAAGGGTCATTGAAAATGACGTATATTTTATTAGTTATACATCGTTTAATTCCTACTACAACCAACACATCCATAAAATCCACATTTTGGACGAAATCAAAAAAACTCAACCGTATATACATGATTATTTGCTATGGACTATACCACTCATATATTGAGTAAGATTTCGCCGTTATTTTGTACGTAGAATATGCGAAAAAATTAAATATATGAATTACATAGTTTAAAAAGAATCACAACAAATCTAACGCCTAACGATCCTAGTACTTCAGCCAAAACGTACGAGTCTCGGCCTTCTGACATCAATGGAAATGATTACATAATTATTCAGGAACAGCTCCATCATATCAAAATTGCACTCTCTACAAATCTTGAGTTAGAAATTAACTCACATACTTCAAAGAAAATATCGACCTACAAAATATTCAGACAAAGATGCTAAATTCTTTATTTGACCGAAAACAATAAAAGATTAATATGGACAAACTTATATTTACTCAGAATGATATACTGACCTTTACAACTGATCTAAAAATAGAACGTATCACTATAACCATTATAAAAATGTAGGAGCCAGCACGACAAATCCTTTATCATACACGACCAACACACCATTACGTGATCCATAGAATGGTATATATCAACCAAAAGATGGCATTCCAATAGAGGCATCTTCAACTTTAGAAGCATTAATCACGATGGACGAACTCCAACGTAACATCAAGGACCTTCCTAACATACAGTAAAGCCGCTGGTAGAAGTAATAATATCTTTGCTTAATTATATTATAATTAACGAAGTCATCCCCTCACAGTTTAAAACTGCTTTTTTATAGCTTTTCTTTTATTAGGAAAAAAATGATTATTCAAAATCAGAATATTTCAAATTGTTGATTGCTTCGACACGTGGTGTTAGTAATTGATCAGCCATTAAGTACTAGAGTTAGAGAATCTTAAATGCATTAAATTTACGATAGGGTCAATTTCGGGACGATTCTAGATTTTTAGCAAAAATACCTTTATTAATCATTTTTTCTCAGTAGGAAAGTTTTTTGAATAAAAATATTTTCTGCTAAAGGTAGGAGGATTATCATAACTTTCATAATGAGCAGGTATAATTGTTCCAGCAAGCAGCAAGTAGAAAATCAATTTTAGCCAGTTGCGCAATCATGCGTCCGATCATATAAAAAAAAAGACGTTAAAAAAGGTGTGGAAGGTAAATTTTCTTCAAAACAATATTATTGTGTGATAACAATTTTTTATTCTAAATACTAAATATTATATATATACATAGGTGAAATACTAGTGTAATTGGATTATTCTTTATTTAATGTATTTTCTAGATTAGCGAATAAGATTTTAAAAGCTAGAACTTTCATTTATGTTATTTTACAAAGTATTGAACAGTTAATTTCTTTATATCATGCAAAAATAACCTGGAAATTTTTTTTTTAATTAAATAGTTCCCCTTAAGAGGTATATATTTGGCTAATATTTTGAAACCCAAAAACCGGACCGGGATCGGAATTCCTATGTATTACGTTTTCCACATTTTTATTTTTAAAGTTTTATTATTTTGATATTTTAATATAGAATTCATTATATATTTTTTAGTAAAAATGTTTATATATAATAATCAAATGTAAAATTTATTATTATAAAACAAATTTATTTATCATTATTTAAGAAACTTTTATTATTAATTTCATGATAAATTAGATATTTTATAATTTATTATAATATTATTAGTATTTTCTTATACATACTGTATAATAATCATATGTCAAAAATTAATTATGTTTTCGATATAAAGATGAGACTTATTATATTTAATTAATTTATCAAAACAAACTATTAATCTTTAATAATATCAGTTCTGAACTACAAAACTGTTAATACAGTTAAAAGAGTAATAATTGGTCGGATTAATAAATGACAAAAATTAAATCATTGCTGGCTAATAATGTGGCTTGTAAGTTGTAATATGTAGTCAATGTGAAGTCATAATGATATAACTTTAGTAAGTATAGTAATATCTCCCTAATAAAATAAAAGTATGCATTTGTTCATAACTTAAAAAACAAAAGACCGGTTAAGTAATACCAAATGCGCAAAATATTGCGAAAAATAAAAAATTCCCAAAAAGAATAAAACTTTAGGTAGGCTTTATTGTATTTAGAAATATACTGTCTTTCGGAACGTACATACGTTAACACGCCAACCCATTTACAGGCGCTAAAGGTGTCGAAATGTCAATCAACCCAACTGAAACTAATGCTGTTTCTGGTTCGTAATTTCGTATATGGCTATTTATCCTCTTTTTATTATATTTTAATTTCTTGTATACGTCTGAAGAATCTGCTCTCGAAGAAAAGTTTACTAAGAACCTGAGTTTGGAGGACTCATCTAATAAGCAAAACACAGCTCCAGAAACCAAATCAGAAGAGGTTATTTATACGGAATCCACTTCAAAACCGGTAAAAAATAATGAAGTTGTCGAAAGTGACCTTGAAGAGTTTGCGGAAAGACTAGAAATCAAAGAATTTACAGAAAGTAAGGAGGAATGGAAAAAATTTTACGGTACGTAATAAGTCTGATTCGGCTTGATTGCATTTTTATTAATATATCCTTTGTTTAGTTTTCGCTGGCTCGAAATTCGCTTGGCCTCCCACAATGAGAGTCGGTGAACGTCGCGAAGTCTTTGACTATGTTGTTCGACCCATTGGGAGCCAATCGGGGTGGAACTTGCAAAAAATACAGTAGAATACCGTCGTCTACTCGAATCAAAAACTCTAGATGCGTCGCAAGGATCGCATATTTTACTCAGAGATGGAAAACTAATTAAATATGGAAATGAGATAACTTCGAAAGAAGACGAAGAGCTAGGAGAAAAATATCCAGGGTGTTTTTATGTACCTATTGTTGAACGTACTGCTGTAATACGCATAGCCTCGGGCCCATATTTGCATTAGAAATTCAGTAAATGCATTAGATGAGGCAAAAATGGCAAATGTGGAACAGAATTTCCGAATAATCCCATACTTTGTAAGACAAAAATTGTATATTGATAAATGTGGTTGGAAGAGAACTTCTTTCCACCCTAGTGGATATGGCGCGGCAGCAAACTTACTCAAGCTTCAAGAGCATGGTTTGTATGTTTAGGTGACGGATCAAAATGGTCTCGTTGGTGCAAGACCGACCAAATTTATTCGTGGCAAGAATGTCCCCCTGCTGATGTCAATTGTGATTTAATTGGTTACGACGTTCTTAACAACATACCGCATTACAAGCCCTGTAGTAAACCCTACGTATTTCTTGAAGACTTGAAGACGATATTTTAGGATCGGAATGAATTTTTTTTATAGTAAGTCAAATTTAATCAGCAAAAAAAATTCGAATAAGGTCTGGATTTTACATGAATGATAACGCAGTATATGTATTCATATTGAAATTAAATAAAATTTCATGCTCATAATTTTCTAAACTGGGGTGTGCGTGTGTATCGAAAAGAAATGTGTATGTAATGATCATAAAACACTTAAAGTGTTTATTTACTGAGGCCTAATTCTTGAAGTTGCTCAGGAATAACTATACGTTGGTCCCCATTAATTTACTAGACTGTTTTAGAAATTATTAGTCAAAATTATCAATACTCGACTAAATTTCTATTTAAGCGCTAATAAAATTCTTGAACCGAACAATCAAGCAATACAAGGCTCGTCTTGTAGCAAAATAATTCATATCAAATGATAATCGAACATCACCGCTATAATGATTGTTGTTTAATCAATTAAAAATTTAACTTTAGTTCAAGAGATTTTACCAATTAAATTTTTAATTTAGCTCAAGAGATTTTACCAATTAATCTGAAAACTTGGTCAAAATGGTAATTCTTGTAAACTATTAACTTTATAACTTATAATATTAATAAATAACAAAATCTTTCAAGCAAAAGTAAAGTTTGTAAGGAAATTTATTAAAATAATAAAGTAAATAAATTGTACAACAAATGTAATAAATATTTATTACGGATATTAGGATTTGATTTAGTTATTTTAATCCGTTTATCAAAAAATACTTGTCAAAAACTGTAACTTTAGTTCATATACAGTTAATACGTAGACGTTTAATTGATTGAATTAGGATCGCATTGTTGTAACAGAAATTCCCATATCTGAAATTTTGGATATTAACTACTGAGTTGATATTTTAATATTAGTATGAAAAAGAGAAAAGTTATTACGAATTGAAAAAACTAATAATAAATATTAAATAATGAAATTATTTTTGGCTTTTTTTACCTTTAAAAACATGAATTTAAAGGTTCAAAATAATTATCTGACTGGTAAATCACTAAAAATTTTATTGACGCGATAAATGCTATGATTCGATACTGAGCAAAATTATAATAATACACATACATAATAAATATGTTTTCTAAACCAATAAATTCTAGTATTTTAATGTGAAGTAGTGAGATTCATTAACAGACATATGTAAAAAAGTAGTCAACCATCTACCTCTTTCGGTTTGTTCCGAATTATAATTTATAATCGTTACGCTTTACGGCTAATATAATAAGGTGAAAGCGGATTTAAGCGTAAATGTTAATGCACTTTTAATGGATTTGATGACTTGTTATAATAAAATGGCTAAAAAGTTACGGAGTGTATTAGCTTTTTTCGTATATATATAAAACAATAAGCAAACGAGCTATAAACTATCCACAAAAGGATGCCGTGAATATCACGTGGTCCGTTTGTGAGGTCAATTGTTCATACTTCATAATATTGTTACACTTTTTAAAAATTCATATTAATTTAATATCAATAACAAATAACTGAAAATAAAAAAATTACAATAATATATGAATATAAATATATAATTTTAATTCATAAAAAAAAAAACTTACATATTTATAATTTGCTGATTCCGAATCTTTAAGAATATCAGATATTTTTAAAAATTTAAATTCAATTTAATTTAGTGCTTTTTCTATTTTTTTAATTACTTGAAATACTTCATAATCTAAAGTTAAATAGAAAACTATCTGCTGTACATTTAGAACCATGTCCATTCCAATCTAGTGGATTATATCCTCCAATTAATCGTTTTGAATCTTGAATTTTTGCTACCCAAATACTAATAGCTCCTTTATTATCACAATTTCTATGAAATGAATCAGCATTAAATCCATCCTGTCCTGAATGATATAATAATTTAAATCCATAAGGGATTCCATTTTTATTATAGGAGGAATCTTTTCTATCAATCCATGAAGTGAATAAAGCAGCATTATTTGATTGAATTAAGGTTGAACCAAGTTTTGGCTTTCTTGGAGATACTACATTAGTTTTAGGTTTTATGTCAGGAACAATATGAAATTCTAAAAGATCATGAATCAAGTCTTGTGGTAAGATATCTTTATAATTATTAACTCTATAAAAGAAATCTGTAGGTTCAATATCATAAAATATAATTAATGGAATAAATCTATATAATGATCTCTCAATTTTTGTAATGTCATCTTTACCAAATATTGTTGGGTCATATTCTATATTCTGTTGAGCAAAACACCATTTCAATAAGCTTTCCCAAATCTCAATTTCATCCATGTTTAAATAATCTCTTTTTAGCATAATTCCAACAAAGATGCTTTTAAATTAATAAATTTATTAGAATTAAAATTCTAGGTTCTTCACAAATCGTTTCAAGAAAAAAATTCCATAAATCTGTAAATTTTTCATGGATGATAGACAGTTTCAAGAAGGTATCAGGACGTTTTGCCGAAACCCATTTCGCCGAAGCCATTTCGCTGAAGGGATGTTTCGCCAAAAGGACGTTTCGCCGAAACCCATTTCGCCGAAGCCATTTCGCCGAATGACTATTTGCCGAAACATTATTTATTACATTTGTTTATTTTTTGTTTGTTTTATAAAATCGACAGATTATTCCATCCGTTATCTGTTATACATGAATTTTAGTTATTACAACAAGTTGAAAGAATAATCTTTAACCTCATGAAAGTATGACAAGAAGCGACGTAAATATTGTACACACGTTATATGTTAAAAAATCTATTTTTATTTATAATAAATCGAACTCTGATATTGGATCTGTATTAATTGTAACATTTTGTAAATCTTACAATTCACAAATAAATCTTAAAAGTTGTCAATTGGAAAAATTTAAAAAATTTAGAATTTTTTTTTCAAAATAA